>OZ035829.1:25732282-26066932 GCA_964034765.1 Knipowitschia caucasica | reverse complement strand
AATATATTCCATCTGAAATGTTGAGCATCGGGTCAGTAGTAATTATGGCTAGGCAATAAATCAAATGTAGGCAATAGATCGGCTTTTGAAAAAATCTAATTTGTGAAAAATGTGAAAATCTCGAAATCGAAAGAAGGATATTGTGAGAGTTCAAGAAGCACATGAATTATACCTGCATTATCAGCACAGTCTGTACAAGAAACAAGTTAAAAGTAGTTTTGAAACTTGAACATTGAGCGGATGGATCAATAAATATTTTTAAGGGCAAAGTCGGTAAGGAAAATTGATTTTAAATCGATATCGTCCAAAGCAGGAGATAAAAGCGAGATTTTTCTTTTTTGCCATATCGCCCAGCCCTAGTAGTAGTTATTGATACAGTGTAATGTGTGTAATGTGTGTATGTGCTGCTTTGAGAGCAGGGCTGTTACATAAGGACCTCACCATCCAAAACAAGCTTCTACCTAATGACAATGGAGTCGCGTTCAATGGCCACGCTTAGGAATGTCGCCTTTGTGTTCCAATGTGTGCAAATATTTCCATTCTCTAAGCCCCCTTCCTCATTTTCTTGTTACAGAAAGTATTGTTTGACGGTTGGTCTGTGTTTTGTTTCGAGGCGTAGGACGTTGTTTACATCCTGAATCGGTATTTCGATTTTTTCTGCTCTGCCTGTGTCTCATTAATCTCAACTGTGTTGTCTGATGCTCTGAGCTCAGATATTTCATAATGATAGTGGTTTCCTTCAGGAAAGACTTTATTGGTGAAAGTTTTTGATCTGGGTTTGGTTGGTATTTTCTGTTGCGATGTGGTTTCAGCAATGTATTGTAAATACTTTTGGATGTTGGAGAAATGTAACTTGGTGCTTTGAATTCAAGTCTGAATACTGAGACATTTGGCTGCGATGTTCATTTCCGGTCTATGCTATTAATCATTCAAAATACACTGTGTTTTTGTCCATGCTCAAAAATTTGTTGCATTGACTATAAGATGAATACAGGTTATGGAGTGTGGACAACAATCTTTGTCATGTGAATTATCTTAAAAAATCAGTGTAAGGAGGAGCGCACGATTGACTTCTTGGGGTGTGTTCAGGAGCCGCTAACCAGCGAGAGCCTCAGCACACATCAGTCTGGCTTCAGCAGAAGATAACAAGTCGATAAACGTTCACGGTTTAGTTTTGGTGCTGATGTTGGAAGTTTTGTTATATCTGTGCCCAATGATAACGGTTCAGTCAATATCCTGAGGGCGGCATGTTGCCTAAACACAGTTTTCAGGGTGAATGAGTGTGTCTTTGTGAGTGCCACTGTGGGACAACGGATTGAAACTAGCAAGTGTCTGGTGTATTTACATTTACAAATAATAATAATGAAAACTACTACGTATCAGTGCGTTCCTACCTCAACTACACAAAGAATGATTTAGTCAAAGGTGTGGTGTTATTGTTGTGGAGACGTCGATGCTGCATGTAACTGTAAATGAACTGTTTGTCTTGACAACAACATTGACCTTGAAGAAGCTCTGAACACTGTCTGAACTCTCCACATTGTGGTGCTAGAAATACCAGAGAGGATTAAATGAGACACCCAGAACATCACACATTTTGGAAACACAGATATGACTGAGCCGTGGATGCAGTATTCTGCGTTTAAAGACTGCTGAGATGTTTACATTTAAGGTTTGACTCATTAAACCTCGTCTTAACCACAGCTGTTGCTTGGATACCAGGAGCACACCTTTATATAGATCGTACATTCGCCATAATAATAAAAGAGCAATCCAACATTTGAAAGGCATGCGGGCTGGAATGCCATCTTTAATCTGGTTTAGTTGCCTTGATCATGTGATCTTGTAAACATGGAAATATTTATGTCTGCTCTTTAATCCATAAACTGCAAAAAATGACAACAATAATCCCCCAGTTGATTTTTTGATTTGATTCTTGTATATTGTGTGTTAACAAGCAGGTTTAGTCTTATTTCAAGCACAGAATATTGTTTAGTCTTTTCCAGTGAGTAAATATTAACTCAAGTAAAAAGCAAACATTTTTTATCCTTGTTCTGTTGGAAAATCTGTAAAAAATATGAAAAACCAGCACTTTTCTTCAGTGTGGAATGAATTGATTATGAAAAATTTGATTCATCTTTAAGTGAAATAATGTTTATAAAGAAATTAAATAATGGGAGAACAAAGTCTGAATATTATCGTTATCTACAATTGTATTATACTGACGGCCCCAGTCTCGTTCAGTGACCTCTGCCTGAGTGCCCTGCTCTGCTAAACATACTGCATACATTTGAGACGTTGCTTTGAGCTGCAACCCAACACCCACATGTGCACACACACATACACGCACACACACATACACACACACACACACATACACACACACACACACACCAAGCACACACACATACACACACACACACACCAAGCACACACACTCACACACACAGGAACTGCTAACCCCTTAACAACCCAATGTGCTGGGACCTGAACGTCTGGATTATGACCTATTTTTTGAATGATCAAAATGACTGAATCATTCAGGGCCAGTTTGAAATCACAAAAAAATTGTAAATGTAACAAAAATATAAACTCTGTAGCCTTTGTTACAGTAACAAGGCAAAGTCATTCTCATTAAAGAAAATCCAACAAGTGCATACAGTTTTCTACTCTTCCCACATGGTTTTCTTTTCACATCATTTTGACCAATCAGTACGTGCCAATCGTATCAATTTAATGCCGTTTTAGAAGGTAAAATTGAGGGAAGATGGCTTTGTGTCTGCTTTGCATTGTTAGATTTAGATCGAAATCTAACGTGGTTTCATTAAAGGATATATCTTGCAGCTCTTTTAGAAATGTTGAATTACATTTTTCAAACATTTGTCACACTGTTAGGCTCAATGAGTCATGAGAGATGAGAGTTTAATCTGGTGGGTTGGTTTCTGGGCGAGTACCGATTCTAGTGGCATAATAACCCCCTGGCCTTAATCCTGCCCAACCACAAGGGGGATTCCACTGCTCTCCCACCCCGCGGCTGTGGATCCTCAGCACAGACGTCTAATAAAGAGGAATCCATAGCCCGTTTTGTCTCTGATCCCTGTGAATACGAAATGTTGAAAGTTGATAGTTTGTGAGTGTGATAGAACATAAACACTATCGTCTAGTTTACAATTTCCACTTTTAAAACGGAAGATATTTTGTTATTGCTTATCACTCTGTTCCTCCTTTCATAAAACCAATATGAAGAAATGAATGTGAATGTTCTATATTTGGTAAAACAAAAACCCAGGTCTGACTTTCCATTCACACTGACCGCTCTGAAGACAATTATTTATTGTCCGATAATGATTTGTGTTTCTCAAAGGTAATGCACATGTCGATAATTAAGTTGAGATCACAATTTATTAATTTTGGAAAAGATTCATTTACTGTTTTGGTCATTTGGAC
This sequence comes from Knipowitschia caucasica, assembly GCA_964034765.1. NCBI lineage: Eukaryota > Metazoa > Chordata > Actinopteri > Gobiiformes > Gobiidae > Knipowitschia > Knipowitschia caucasica. The sequence goes on along the minus strand of OZ035829.1, from coordinate 26,063,485 downwards.
ATATTACAAATCAACATAAATCAACTACAACCAGATCAGTCCATGGTTTGTCCATAACCACGACGAGGCAGAAGCTTGTACTTGTTATGCCCTCCCCAAAGTGCTGCACATACGTGGACCTTCATAAATGTTACAAGAGTTTGTGTAAAGTCATGACAAAATATGTACAATCATAATTATTCTGTCATAAACCTTTCCAATGTTATTCTCTTTAGCCTCTCTCTCCTTTGAACTAAAAAGCGGATTATTCGATATTGTATGTTATTTTGTAATATTTTATAAAACGACTGTGAGACACTTGAAGGAAAGGAAAATAGACATTTGACCCTTTGCATGTATATTCAACTGATATTTGTTCGGGAAGTAGTTTAACAGAGAGACAGCTGTTAAAATACATTTGACTCACAGATTATAGTGTGTAATATATTTGCGTGTGAAATTATCATATGTAGCAAAATTGTAGTTCAGGTTTTTCTGAGGTAATCTAGTAGTTTCAAAACCATTTTGCCAATGAAGTTTGTTTTACCTACCACATTAGCATCACCTTTTGGCTTAAAATAATAATGAATGAGTCTTATGAAATAAAAACATTATTTAAGTCAATTATTATACTCTACATGTATTGCTAATTGTATTGAATTGTGCCAAACCTTGAGATTCCCAGTTCTATTGATAGTTAGTGAGCCAAAAGCAACCAAAGCTATGTCAAGAAATGCAGACAGAGGCAGCAGCGATCACACTTGTTACCCGGTTTAATATCAATTTGTATAAGAACTGAGACGTCATCACTGGAGATACTAATGACTCATGCTTTAGATATAGATACTGTAGTAACAATGAGGATCAGGATAAATGTTACTTCTCAAAGACCATGGAGCATCACCAAATGTAACTAAGAACAAACAACCCATTGTCGAAGTAAACACCAGAAAGCCTACACCATTTCCGTTTGAGCAAGACTAGTCCAGCAATATTAGATAAACAACCACAAAGTCATGACTGTGAACTTCTCACTGCTAGCTTAAAAACTGTTCAGCGCATCTCTCTGGGTCGTACACTTGAGACATTAGTTGTGTGAAGTTACATTTTGTCCAACAGTCTGGAAATAGGTAGCAATGGAAATAACTGGGCACGGATCCAAGCACCTGGAAGAGACAGTGAAGCAGATGTAGCAGTGCTTCAACAATGGGCCCATCGCTCAGTATGTGTTTCTGTCACATGGGCAGCTTAAAGGACTTGCATATTCTGTTTTACTCACAATTATTAAAAAGTTATTCATAAAGCTGGGGCACCTAACAAAAATGTTATGTAATAGAATCTGTTCAAACTAGTTGTATCACTAGCTTTCACATGGGTGTATTGTGGCCTATGTCACAAGTGGATAGCTGACTCACATGGCTCTTTCTAAGAATGCAAATGCTGCAATGTTTTCTAATAAGATGAACACAGCATGTTATGGTCTCACTTGGGTTAATTTTACGCAACTGGTTCAATTGGGACAAACCACATGTATTATTTATGGAAGGGATTTTACCTACCCCAGCTTTAAATAATCTTATGTTTGTAAATACCAACAAAACAGTCAGTAGGAAAAAACAATTTATTTGTATTTTATGATAAGAGAAGATAAGATATTAGAGCCTTTATTCATCCCAATTTTGATTTTGGTAGCAAAGTTTTGAATTTCTTCCACCTTATACAAAGATGATGTTCGGTAACTAAGCTTAAAATGGTCATAAATGTCGCTGAACATCATGGCTGCTGGAATGTGTTGGTCAGCTGTACATTAAAGCTGGGGTACCCAATTTATAAACCACAAAGAAGTAACTATAAGAAATATCTAATTAATTCATCGCTCTCATAACAGTTTTCTGATCTGTTCCGAAAGAAGTTTTCTTCTGTCACAGCTTTAGATCAGCTTTTTCTGACATATAAGTGAAAAAAAATAGGACCACAATCAATCAGCCAATCAGCCAAAAAGGGCGTTTTCATGTGGTCTTTGTTCACAACATTTAACTTTTGCAATACTCTATCTATGGGGACAACAAAAGAGATTATGTATGTAGTTGGAAGTTAGGTATCTTAGCTTTTTCAAATAATATTAACTCACTCATTAGTGTTTAAGCACTAGTATAGTCTATGAAATGGATGAAAACCTACATTAAGTTTAAAAATGACGCCAATGTGTTCAAATTAAACTAAATACCACCCAGATAACATGGCCAAATCACCATCATTCATTCATTTAGTTTCCAGCCAGACAAGATTTGGAAAAGCTTCAGACAAGCGTTGTAATGTTTCGCTCTCATAATTGCTCTAAATACAGATAAATTCCAACTGTTCCATGCATTAGAGAGCGTGTTACACTTTAACAAGAAATACCATCATGGGAAACACTAGGCTCTACCACCCATTTGGTTCTCATTAAGCCTCTTGCCAACAGCTCAAAACAACCATTACTGCTGATTCAGATGACATGACAAATAACGCCTTTTCTTCAACAACTACTTCTATATAATTTATTTTGCGCCTGTGGGTAATCAGGTCAACTGTCAGATCATGTGTGAAGCAGAAAGACCGAGCCATGCAGACTGTACTCAACCCAGTCTTCCGCAAGTATGTGAGAAAGCCGGGTGGGTGGGGGCGATATTAGCGATCCAACTATTTCCATGAGTTCACAATTTGAGACTATTATTTTTGGAGCATATCCCCAGTCGTCATATTACATCATTACACAGACTTTATGAGATTCCAGACTCAAAATGTTTTTATTGCAATTGGTTTAGGTTTGCACTAGGGATGTATAAGCGCACAAAATTAAACATGTTAGAACTTGAAGCAAAATCATCTCATTTCTGGGTCAAGTTCTCTGAGTGCTTTTTATCTACGGTATATCACAAACACCTTCACGTTATCATGCACAATATATACTGTTTAACTTGGCATGTAGTCAGTATTTTATCTGTATATGAGTACATGTAGAAAGTTGTAAAAATGTTTTTAAAAAGAACGGGCAGGCTAGGTCTTCCAGCATTACAACATTTATTATTTTAAAACAAGATATAATATGTATATGTTTAGAAATGGTATATGTTACATTAGGCCTCAGTTCGTAACCGCCCCCCTCTCTCTGGGGCTTGGACTCCCCTGTAAGAAATTCTGAAATCCCAGTTGGACTTTCCTGGTTATATAAAGGTTGATAAATAAATAAAATGAACACATACTAGCCTGGCCTTAGCCATCCGTACACTTCGGTCAATAATAATTTCCCTGCATGTAACGTCTGGGTCTGGTCCCTCTGCTTGCGATTACATCAATAGAATTCCATCCGACCAATCAGCGAGCACAGGAGGCGGGTGTTGTAGTTAGTTGTGGGTGACGTCAAGAGTTTGCGCCGAACAGGCAGGTTGTAGTTTGACAATGGTGAAGAATGCGATAGCAAAGTTCTATCAAGTAATTTCTTGATAGAACCAGTCTGGTTCTATCAAGAAATTGAAGCCGGGGCAAGAGAAATGTATAGCAAAAGTCATTGCTGGCAAAGATTGTGGCGCTTCTCCCCAGGGGCTCCGTTAGCGGCAAAGGAGATGGCTAGGCTAAATGCCGACTCACTCACGCGCATTACGTAAACTCAGATCCAATCGTTTCAATCTGCAAAAGGAGTTAACCCCTCCTATCTGTAAACGGAGCTCAATGGAGCACCTCCAGACCTTAGTACGAAATGTAATTTGTACTATGTGTGGTACGACCAGGCAAATACTAACCTTGAGTATTATTGAATCTCCATAAACCTGACTCATATTGGGTTTTTTTTCCATGGAAATATTGCTCCATAGATAATGTATTATATTCAACATAGCACAATACAGAGAAGGGTTTTAACGTGTTTGTCAAGAATGTCCAAACACAGTAAAACAGTATGTGAGAGGAATTTCAACATGTTAGACAACGGGAATAAAAGATCATTTAGATTTGTGTTGATCTTTGTTTAAGGAGATTTTTTTCAGACGCTTTAAAAAAAAAAAATATTGTCAGGAAACATCCCTAAACCCTAAAAGTAGTCAAGTTATCACGTGTTTTCAGATAGTAATGGAATTGACCAGATGCCAATAGTCTCCAAAAATGTATAGAAAATATGTTAGAGCGGACCGATAAAAATAAACCAAAGGGATGCGATTACCCCCTTCACCCTCTTCCTGTTTCTCGTGAGTGCGCTCACCTGAGTTATCAGATTTTTTAAAACCTAAAAGGGCTGAACAGAAAATGCCAATTTCACTTTTGCCAAACACTCTCCCTGTTGGGACAAAGAAAAGAAAATGCTGGATGTTTGGTTTGGTGGAGAAGCGAGGGGGGAGTAGTTTTGAGTTGGTGCTACGGCTAAGCTAACAAAATCGCTTACTGCACCTTTAATTCTAAGTAATTGTAAAAATGTGGTGTTTTTCCCAAAATAATATCAACTGTGAAACCGTGTCATCCCTTGAACTCTCGAGCCTTCAGCAGCACTTTGACTGCGGCGTGTCTAAAAGCATGATTACAGGCTCTGCTTATATACACCTATTGCCTGGGGCCCCACAGACACATCAGTCTGTCAAAGTCTCAACAACCGCAACAACACGCTTTAAAACGAAACAACAGGTAGAAAATGTGAATACTATTATTAGACAAGCAGCGGGCTTCTAACCAAAGAAAACTTCACCAGGAAGATTACATAACAATATATCATGTTGCAAGCAGGTGGGTGACTGTCTGGAAGTCTGGGCACTGACAGCAACAAGTTTGTGTTACGCACTTGTACCGATTTATGGCCACACTTTGAGTAATAACTTAGTAATTCATTTTGTATTGGCACACCATGCTAACGCTAATTCAAAACTCTAATTACTACTCAATATCTTTCTTCCAATTACCAGAAGCTCGAAGTCTATTATCATGCTCCTTACTTACTTACAGTTGTTAATTCTAAATCCAAACTATTATTTCATTTATGCATTCTTCCCTCTTATCTCTTTCTAGACACTGTATGACAAACATGTATCAAACTAACTAGAAAAGTCCCATTGAGATTACGAACCTCTCTAACAATGGAGTCCTGGAAGCAAGTTCTGTTGTGAGTTTGCACTATTCTTGACTAGAATTGTATCTAATAACATTATAATAATAGTAGTAGTAATAGTAATAGTATTGGCATGGCATAGCACCAATTCCAAGCCATAATTTGGTGTATGTAGGTGCTTAACCCATATATTACATATTCAAATAACTGTCTGGTTGCATGGACAGTATACATAGAACATAGTCAAATAAAAGCCATATTTTGTTTGAATAACATATAGCAAATCATGAAATGGAGAAGATATCTGTATGCCTGTGTTGTTGTCTCTTTGCTCTTTCAATATCACCCACTCAAGAAGTATTCCAAGTTGTTTACCTGTTTTCTCCCTTTCCATTGGATGGTGGCGGGCGTAAAACTGTCTGGTTGTCCTCCATATCCACGACACATTTCGTATTAAGTTCAATTTCTGCAAGAAGAAGTTTATTATGTCCAGAAATTGAACTTGTTTGTGTTTTAGTCTTTTTTGTGGGTGTGCAAAAAAAAAGTTATAGAAGCTGCTCTTGAACGCGCATAGGCTCCCGTGCGCAGGTCACATACAACACAGGAGACCAAAACTTCACAAAACTTGGTATAAAAATGAAGTTTAATGTTTATATAAGGCGTGAAGAGTATGCACAGGCAGCACACTTACCCCTGCGGTTCATGGGACGAACTCTCACCGCGACTTTCACCTTTGTATCCGACATTTTTAGAGCAGTTCTCCCACTCCCACCCTGTCTGACGGTCGCCCAGCTCCCGGGAGCAGAGGCCGATTTCAGGCGCTAAAGAAGCCGTCGAGGGCTAAGAAAAACACCTCTAGGAGTCCGCAGGTCGAAGGGAAATAGTCCGTGTTTAGTTTGAGATCCATTACGGCGCGTTTGCTCTGGTCCGAGTCTGGTTCTCAGCTCCAGCCCGACGCAGCAGCATCCCCAGCGCCATCTTCCACTGCGAGCATGACTCTCTCTCTCTCCTCTGAGTGAGGCTGAGCGAGAGGGGAGGAGAGAGGGGCCAGGAGAGAGGGGCCAGGAGAGAGGGGCCAGGAGAGAGGGGCCAGGAGAGAGGAGGGGGGACTCTCTCTACTTCAGAAATTATATTTGAAATAAGAATAGGGGTTTGAGCCATGTCTCAATTCTCTTTGGAACGGATTATCTATTGATTTAAATGGAAAATGTTCAAATATGATTCAGTTCAAAACTATTTAAAAAGTACTGGAGAAGTATATGGAAGAAAGAGTGTGTATGTTGTGTGCGTGTGTGTGAAAAAATTCAGATTGTAAGAATTATGTACTATACTTCTACCTTTCAAAAGCACAAGCTCTATGTTTGGCCATAAAGGGGATGTCAGCAGCTGAAATTGCAATGTTTTTAGTAAAGAATGATTCTGACCATCAGTAAGATTTTCTGGAGGAGAAGAACTGAACCAATGACAAGGGGCCTCAAGTATTTTAATTGATTTTGACCAATCAGGAGGGGGGAGCCTGAGAGGATCTAACCCATGGATCAATTAAACCAGGGTGAGTATCCACATATCCACAGCACGACAATCAATTCTTCAATTTCTACTTTGCAGTTATAGTGTGAGATAACTTAGCTGAGCAGTAGTGACATGGCAAGAAACCAATTTGTAAATGGCCCCCAAGTCTAGGATTTGATGAGTTCTTTGAATAATGATAATTTTTTCATTCAGTGTAAAGGTGGAATTATATCTGTTGTTTTGTCATCAATATAACATTTGTTGGACAAGTTGTGCCATTTCTTAGCTGAGTTGGCTGACAAATTTTGTATGGCCTTTGGTCTTTCTCTTGTGATCACAGATTTTTATCAAAAGCTGCTTTATACACATTTTCAGTTTCTTATGTTTTTGACTGCGGGATCTGGCTTTTTATCTGATTTAAGGCATCTTAATGATGCAATTCATGTGGATTTATGTTAGGGCACATGTCTACGCATGTTCTTTTCAATGGGCTTTTTATTTCATATAGGTCACATTGTTTAAACAATCATTCAACTTAGTCCATTGAGTTATTCAATAAATTCTGGATTCTCAGTTACATACACTTCTGCAAAATTGGCAGGGAGAACAGCACACTGCAATGACCAGTTGCACCAATTGGAGGCAGTGTTCTTTCAAATATCACAAGAGAGGGGCTATTAACAGGATTGTAAGGCAACTAACTCTGGTAGGAGCAACAATTAGGTAATACTGAGACCACACAGGACTGGAAATGACTGAAGTGGCTCTAACCTAAATGTGTAAATATTTACCTCTCAAATATCCCTATGTATGCTTTTTTTTCTTATCTAAATACTATTTTTTCTTATTATGAGTAAGTTATGGATTATCTGTCTATCTTATACAGACATCATTTTGCACCAATATACAGTAGCAACGTAGCCAGTGGATGTATTTTTATTGAGGGAGAGTATTCAACAGGGCAGAAGACAAAAATTTGGACACAGTCATCACCTCTTGTATGTTTATGTGAACAGAGACCTGATGTTAGGAAATGTAGGGAAACACACAGCTCTTGTTTTTACCTGATTACAGTTGTTGTCAGAGCAGAGTTTACAGGCTCATTATTTTGACTACATTAAGTTTTATTAGCTAGAGGAATCACGTTTATTATCAACATAAATTGATAAAGGATTCCTGAACTGGAACCTAACACTTAAAGGTAATTAAGCAGGCTAACATGATGTAATGTTGGCTTTCTCAGAGATTCTTGTGTTACTCACCAAGTTTTGTCCATAACAAATCAATAAAACACCTCATCATTAAACCATGTTGTGGCCAGTTAAAAGAAAAGTCTATTGCCTTGGTTTTGCTATATTTGCTTTTAACATCAGCTGTCACTTAAGGGTTACATTACAACATGAAAACCTGCAGCTTATTTTCAAGTGTGTCAAAAAAATATACTTTCTCTCAAAATGTAGATGTATAGATTAGAAGCACTGTTAAATGTGCCCTTATTTTTAGCTTTAGCCCCTGCTATATCAAACGTAAAAATATATATGTATAGTAAAACATTGGGCAAGTTTTGGGGGGCCTTAAAGTTGCCATATGTAACATTTCTCACTTCTCTTCACAACCTGACTGTGAGTGAGGTCACATATCCACAAGCCTTGACCTGTAACTTGGCCTGGTGCTGTGACCCGTTTCCAGCAAAGCAATCTCTCAGCAGCCGAAACCCTATGCTACCATTGATTTAAGGTAGAGCCGTTAACAAACTTAATCCTATTGCCTTCAGAGGATGTGTTCAGGTTCACTCACATAACTTTGTGCAATACTGTATCGTGTGTGTCTACTTAGTGCCATTTTTCTAGTTTTTGTAATGAGTATGAAAATAATTGGTGTATATCACTCCCTTACTGTCAATCCCTGTGTTCAATCATTGTATTTCCCCTTTAATTTTATTCTTGTGAACTGTTCATTATGAGTCACGGTGAAATGGGACCAATAGTTTTTTTTTTTTTAAGTCATGCTTGGGGGAAAACATATCATTAAAATTGGAATAGTTTGGACAAGAATGAAAGTAATACACCAGTTTAAAAAGAGTTATAAGTAAGTGCTTTTCGCTAAACACGTTTGCAGGTCAAGTAAAAAAAAAAAAATGTATTTAAACTGTTCACAAGCTACTTTTGAATGCAGCCCATGAAGGAAGCTGGTATTTGGAAGTTGTAAGATGAGGTGGGGTTATACAAGTTATTACTTTGCCTCTCTTTTCATTGTACATTGCTCATAATTTCTACTGTATATTTGAATTGGCATAATGGTTGTAGATTTATTTTTCAATATACAGATAAAGAAACACATTAATTCAAATTGACCGCATACACAATTTTGGAATCCCTTAAATTTTCTGTTTCCTTAGAAACTTACTGAATGTTGAATATGTATATGCCTAAGTTGTTGACCCATATTTTGTGTTGTATGTCTTGACAGTATGGTCTCCACTGTCCAGAATGACAAGTTTTGTGTTTACATATGCCAACGCTACTGGACGAATAAGGTTGGCACTCACTAGAGGCGCTGGAACAGAACCACACCATGGTTTCCCCAAACTCCAAACCATCCCACGACAACTGTCAACTGCAAACAAATCCCCATTTGGACCAAACGCCACAGCTGACAACTGCATGACAACATTAAACTGTAAACTCATATTGGAGCTGTCGTTCTGATAAAACATATGAAAATTGTTTGTATATACATTCAATCTTGTGTGTTGGGTTTGCTTTAGATGCTCTACAGTTGCAATGTTTCCAGTCACAGAGCAGCAAGATACAGCTTTGGGATTCACCAGGTTAGTAACAACAGTGTGGCATTCAAAACGTCTGCAGCCGTAGTCCACATTTATTTGAAAGAGTGAGCCAGCTAACGCATCCGACACAATCATACTCCCATGAATGTCTGTATCCACACCCCAAGGAAGCTGAAACAAGGCCCTGATAGTCATAATATGCATTCCTCTCGATGTATAGACCTTCACAGCTTTATCTCCTCCATCTGTCACCACCACATGACCCAATGGGCATACAGCCACATCCAATGGGTAGCTGATTTCTCCACAAGATTTTCCTCTTGGGCCAAAGCTGTTAAGAACGTCGCCTTTTGAGCTGAGAACCACAACCCTGTGATCTCCATCGTGTGCTACTACTATTGTCCCTAATGATCCTAAGTTATCAAGTCCAACTGGGTTATTTAAAGTACCCCAGCCTCCCAGAACTGCTGGTCCATCTGTTTTGAGTCTATTCTGTTCTGAGTGGGGAGATGGAACAGCAGCACCCCTGGATTCGTGCAACAAAAGCATCTCTTGGAGGTCACTGAGGACTTGGCAAGTGCAGGTGTGGTCCAGGCTGCACAGCTGTCTGCAGAAGGGGCACTCCAGCTTCCTGTGGACGGGGTGGGACAGGGCCGAGACGCATTCCTGACACAGGACGTGGCCACAGAGAAGGTGCTGGGCTCTGCAGTCTTCACTATAGTCATTAAAGCAGACCTTACACTCCATTAGGGTCATCTGGATGTCCTCCAGAACAGCCACTTCATACCCAGAACTCGAGGAATGCAGTTTCTCAGCCATGAATCAAAAATGGTGCAGCGTCCAATAGATGTGCAGCTGCCAAAAGACAAAAAAAAAAAAATTAAAGTACGGTGGGAAATTGAAAAAGATTGAAAGCACAACAAGAAAACAAGCAGTAGGCTACTAGTATCATGTGTTGAAGGCCCAAGCTGTCACATGACACCAAAGCTCTATGCTGCCCCCAACTGGATATATTTATAGACTGCAAAATACATGACACAGTAAAGGTTTGCTGTAAATAGGAGACTTCAAACTGTACTTTAACACCAATTGAGTTTTATTGTTTTACTTTTTACATGCATTTGTATGTATTTTATGCTGTCTTCTTTTATTTCTTATCTTTCGTGCCTGTGAAGCACATTGGGCAGCTGGTGTTGTTGTAAATGTGCTATACAAATTTACATTGACATTGATTTCAAACAGTGCATTAAACAGTTGTGTAGTCACTAGTGTTGACACGCAGATGTTTGGCCTCTGTCACATCTTTGAATCATTTTTTTCCAGACAAAAAAGTGAACTTGCCATAACCACCCTTGTTCAGCTCAAAAAAAGAAAATGGCAATAGATCTAAGTTTTCTGGCATTGGTTATTAATTCACAAAAAATGTAAACTGTTACCTCAACTTTTATGCTAAACAATAAAACAATTTTGCAAAAGTTTGATATTATATTTAGGTACATTTAGTCAAAGTAAGTAAGTTTATATGTATAGCGCATTTTACAGACCAAGGTCACTCAAAGCACTTTACATCAAAGCAATACCATCTCCATCTCCAACATGTCAGAAAAGTAATGCAATGCACCTTTATACATTTTGATTGTATTAAGAGCCAATAGTGTTTCTGAACTAGAATTGTCATCATAAAAAGGTTATTTCCGTCTGCTCTGTCCTGTGATGTGCAGACGGAGGGAAATATGATCTCACACAGGCCGCTGCAGTCTTGTAGTGTTCTTGAAGGGACAGGGAAAGGTGACTCATGATCTTTCACAACAAAGGGTTCTCAGAATACCAATTTAGAACTCTAATGTAGATCTTTCTTTCAACTCTTGTCACATTCCGTCACTAGACTTATTTCTACTTCTGTACTGCAGTCTACTATACTTTGTGCATTACACATTTTACCAGGAAAAGTCATATTGTCATTTTTTGATGTGGCTAAATTAGTTATTGCCTGTTACTGAACAAGGAAAGGAGAGTCCTGGCTCCCTGACATGTTTTAATGGTAGGAGAAACCGGAGCAGACATGGGGAGAACATGCAAACTCCACCCAGAAAGGCCCTGTATGGAGATGGAATCGATCTCTGGACCTGCTTGTTGAGCACTCAGCTATTGTGTGACCCAAATAATAAAAAATCTTTGTATAATGTGTATACTCAGAGAAAGAAGACAGAAAACACTTTTAATATATGTTTTAATCTTTCACAGTAAAAAAGGTGAATGAAATATACACCAAAATATGACAAAAAAGAACAATTGAAATCTATAAGACAGAGTACCATTTATCATCAAGGACTGATGAATAAATAACTGAATAGAAAAGTTACAAGCTTTTGATGAAAACTCTTTAGTAATAGTACAAAGAACTACGATTGGGGCACAATGATCAGATAAGGCAGGTGTGAATGGCAGGACAGTGGAAAATACTGCAAGTTCTAAAACACTTTATCACAGTCATGCGATTAAATAACCTTTGTGAAAACAGAAAAACAATATCTGCCTCGAGTCAAATTATAGCAGCAACATTTGGGACAAGGCGAGTAAAAAGACTTAGTTACAATGAAAGAGTAGAAAATACTTAAAAATGCATTGTATTATCTCACACACAAACAGATAGTAAAAGTGCTTCGACTGGGTGTGTTTTGTGTTTGGTTTCAGTAAAAAAAAAACGACAAAGATTTAGTCATCCTTAGTTCAGTCAACATTCATAGTAATAAACGATCATATTAAAGTATCTACATGTAACTTCACAATAGAAAACTTTAGCCACTTTCTGTGCCTGACAACATAGAATCTTGCCTGATAATTATGGACATAGAGGTGGGAAATATGTAGAAAAATTGATAATAATGCAATTGTTGTTTTAAAAAGATATGCCTGATTTTAACTTTGAGTTTTTAGTCAAAATTAACAGAAATGACCACAAATCATCCAAGGAATTTATTGATTTCAGAACCTCTTCCGGGGGTTGTCCTGGTTCTGGGGGATAGACTGCAGTGGACTGAGACGAATGCTGACATCACCCATAGCGTTTGCCTTATTGGAGAAGAAGCCCGTTGGATCTAGCTGGATGGCAACGACCTAGCAACCAAAGAGCCAATCAGGAGTGCTGCTGGCTACACTCTAGCTAAAGCAAATTTCAGGGACAGAAGTCTCATGAGTGGTCAGTTGGAACAGAGACGTAACAGGATTTTAAAAAGACATCAAAATATCAAAGCTGGAGTTCCTAAATCTTATGTTAGCTTCACAAACACATGTCGTTTGTCTCAACTAGTCCCATCTTGTTTAAGTAACATTTTGTCAATTTAAACCATAACCACATATTTTGCATACAGAGTGCTGATTGGCTGAGTGAGGGTGGTCCGCTATAATTTTTCTGATTGAAAAAGCTGATTTAAGATGTGACAGAGGCCAATAATAAATGCCTATTGATGATCTATTACTTTAAAACTTCTCATTAGCGCTTTCATTTTCGGCTTCTGTTTAATGCGGGCTAGCATTAGTGGGTTATCTATATACAGTATATACCCTGAAGTGGAGGAGCCTCAGCCTTTAGTACATGTTTTTAGTGGTTGAAACCTACGTGAACATGCAAACTCCGCACAGAAAGGCCCTGCAGTGTTGGGGAATCAAACCTATAGGACGTTCTTGCTGTGAGGTCGGAGCTCTTATCGCTCGTTTGTTAAAATGATCACATGCATATGCTTTCAAACATGCATGTTTAGTTAATGCAAATCTTGAAAGCCAACAAAGACTTTTAGGATGTGTAAACACTTCAACTGAAGTAGACTCTGGTGCAGTTCTGTGTACTTGGCCCTATCTATTTAGGTAATATCTATTTACAGTATATAGCGCTTGGAACCATATCTGTGAGGTATTGAGGATTGGTGCAAATAAGTGTAAAGACGCCCTTAGATGCAAGGTTTAGCGCAATTCTGATTGACTGCCAAATCATTATCTGAATATTGTTGTCAAAATATGAAATATTTCTCACTTTTGTCAATTTTGGCCACCCCTAAATGGACGTGTGTTGAAGACTACCTGATTAGTAAACAATGTCATGTCCGTATCACTGTAATAATGTGTGTTGCGATGAAAAAGTCTATTCATGCACTTAATAAATATATGTCTGTTGTTTTTAGTAAATCGCACTCAAAATCTCCACTCTTCAAAACAACAGGAAGTCTGAACTCCTCCATGTGCAGCTCATGTCCCTCAAAGAGAATTAAAATGTACAGGTACAAATATGCAATTAGCGCAGTCTTAGATACACGCAGGCCCCGTCTCCCAGTGCGCGTCTATGTGCTCTGCTAATAACACTGCAATCGCCTTTCTCAATGACTTGGTCTCCACCGACATTATGAATGGGTGGACTTCATGTGCACCTGGTTTGGGAAGGCTCAACGTTATATATACTTCTGCTTCTAAGAGTCAAGTCCGTTGGATTTCTGCACGTTTCTCAGTCTGGTTGTGCCATCAAAGAGCTGGTCGTCGTCCTCTGGATCCCCCATTTCTCCTGCGTCTCCTGTGGAAGTTGAGGGATTTTAGTTAATCGGATCAATTTGGTGTCGGTGTTTGTTTTATAATAAAGATGACTTACCATTGAATTCATAAGACTCAGTGTCTGGAGAATCAGGGAAAATACTCTCATCAAAATCAGACAGATTCTGTAAAAATGACAAAAAGAAAGCTTTTAACCACAGAAAAACTTTGTATTCTAAAAGTTCTTCAACCATTTCATACATGCTGCTATTGTAATACTCAGTGTGAGTTTGGACTGTAAGCAGGACTGCTTAAAAACAAATCGACAGATTGGTCTGAAATTTTGGGTGTAGAAGTGATCCATCCAGGATATGTGCTCTCAAGAGTGCTCGTTCTAGGTCATGCATTGTTTCTTGGCCGCCACGTAATGTGCCAGGGGCTGTGCAGTGCAAGCGTTGCTCGGCTACAGCGGCCTCTGTCCAGCGGCAGCATGAGACAGCAGCCCTTATGACTGCAGCCCCAGCTTTATAGTTTATAGTCACACAGAGAGCAGGGAGAACATTCTGCAGTTCCTAGTGCTCGCTTTCTCCTTGTGAGGAAAAATATAAATACAGCAGTTTACAGGAGAGAGGCAAACAAGTGCCTTTTGTGGGGAATACGTGGAATGAGATACAACACTACACGTAATCTCACATGTACGTCTGCAGCGCACAGTGAAATGATTTATACATTGGGGTGCGCGATATCTATATCAATATTTCCCATATATCGAGACATTCTTTAAACTCAATAGGAAATTTGACATATCGATGTATATTTTTAACTTCTGCCGCTTTCCTCGTCTGTCTTCTCTGCCCTCGCCTTCTTGGCCCCTCCTCCTTGCACTTGCTCCCCCTCCCCTCGTGTGTGTCTCATACACAGTGACGCTGTTCAGCTCGGTGCAGAGACTAAACATGCTTGGAGGCAGCCAACTCGTTTAAAATAATAAGTATAATATAAGACAAAAATCCAGGTGGTGTAATGTCCGTGGCATTTCATACGTGGTTTTATACCAGAGACTGTAGACTTTCTACGCAGCTAAAAACAAAACACAGCTACAGATGAACGAGTCGAGGCATTACTTTGCCATATAAAACAATCCTGCGACTGTGCGATAAGGAGATGTTGTGGAAAATGTTGCAGAAGCACTTCCTATATGCACTGCCTTGAGTTGAGTTGTTTTATTTTTGAATGAAGAGAAGGCAATGTGATTCATTTCTTAATTTATTTTACAGTTACATGATACATTATCTTAATAAAATAAAAAGGCAGATTCACTTTGTTCCTACTTACAGTAGTTTTTTGGGGGTTATTTATCCTGTAAGAATATTGCCCAGTCCTAATATATATGATGTTATAATGATGTAATGGTGCACAGGTTTTATATAACGCTTTTTTGGATGCTCAAAGACGTTTCGTATGGCATTATTCATTCACTCCATACACGGTAGTGAAAAACTAAGGCGACAGTAGCTCTTTTGGTAGAGCATTGGCCTTTGAGCCAGAGGGTCATGGGTTCAAGCCCAACCTTCACCATCGACTCCCACTGTCTGCTGTCGTTGTGTCCTTGGCCGATGGCACATACTGGTTGCCTTGCTTTTGTCAGTGTGCCCCAGGGCAGCTTTGGCTACAGTAGTAGTTTATCACCACAGTGTATGGAGTGAAAGAATAATGACATGTAAAGCGTCTTTGAGTGTCCAAAAAAGCGCTGTATAAAACCAATGCTTTGCTTCTTTTTTTTTAAGAAGGCAACCAGTATGTGCCACTACAACAACCACCACCACCAATAAATGTACGCACACATCAGACTCATTCTAAGGGAAGTGGGTGAAGTGGAAGGACACAACAGTTTGGATCCTGGTAGTCCCCGAGGTTTCCGATAACAGTACTGACCAGGGAGGGATAAGGCTTTCACATGTGGACATCAGGATAAAAAAGGCTGCGAATGACTGGAATTTGAACAGCATGGGCTCGGGTAAAATTCTAAACTACCCAAAGTATCCACAAACCACAATCCACTTTTTGTTGAATTATTCTATACAAGATTAAACAGGTGCATTATTAATATTCTAACAATTCTAATAAACTAACCTTTTGCTTTGGCCCGTATGTTTCTGCATACCACACCATCCCATACAGACAAAGGAATGTAATGAAGGCCTGGAAAACAGTGATTGAATGTTACATTTGAGATGTACACAAAGACGTAGACTCAAAGTTTTCCAAATGCAGCAGAGATCTTACCAAACACAGCAGCCACAGGACGACGTAGAGGACCTGTGTCTTTGAGAAAAGGTCTTGTCCAAATTTAATGCAGGCCAGAGCTTCCAGAAAAGCTATTGCACTGGGGGAAAAAACACAATGATTAAAACTATAATACTTTCCAGAGACAAGTATGCGCAGATCATTCCACAGTAAATCTTGGTAATTGGGTCATGACTTTTGCCTGACTTTTTCTCCAAACACTAGGGCCCAATCAGTTTTACAATTGAATGAGCCAATACGTTACTTTTTTTGTTTATTACTTTGTGCCATCTTCATTAGTTCACACTTTTTGCCATAATACATACAGCGTAACAAGGCATATTTTATTTAATCATTTTTCCCACTATGCTCCCCTTACAAAATAAAATAAAATAAAGGCACAAACAAAACAATAAAATTTATGAAAATAAATGTGTAGAAAAATAATAACAGATGACTATTCCTATAGCTATATGTTATGAGCCAATCATTTACCAATTTCTAAGCATAAAAAACTAGTCAAAATAGAACTTCCAACTTTGTCAAATCCAGCAAAATACATTTCCATAATATGACTGTAGAACACGGTACTTACCCAAACACCCAGCACTGAGTCCCAACTCTCTTGCACTGAGTGTCGGTGAGGTAAGCGTAATACTGCCTGTTAGAGTTAAAAATGATCAGAAATATGTGTAGACGTGTAAAGTATGAACACAGCAGTCTTTACCTTACTGTTGGAGCGGTGATGATACCAACAAATAGAATTCGGCACCAGCTCAGAGCATGACTCGCAGGAAAGACAAAAATATGTTTCAGGAAGAATGTGTTCAACTCCGTTAGCTGTGGGTGAATAAAAAGAGAAGTC
This sequence comes from Knipowitschia caucasica, assembly GCA_964034765.1. Lineage (NCBI taxonomy): Eukaryota > Metazoa > Chordata > Actinopteri > Gobiiformes > Gobiidae > Knipowitschia > Knipowitschia caucasica. The sequence continues at coordinate 26,046,469 of OZ035829.1, read as the reverse complement.
AGACTGGACTCGCCCATACACAGATGGACATTGCTAACATAGCCAACATTGACATTCCTCAGTGAAGCCTGATATGGAAGTGCTCATGGACAAAGTTTTGATCCAACCGGCTCCTATTGACTTACATTAAAAAGTAAACGGCTCAAGCTCAGTAACCGTTTGTGCCACACACTTAAAAAATCTGTGGTTACGCACTCTCCTCGATCCAGGGCCGGAGTGGGACAACATTTCAGGCCGGGAGCTTTTCATCCATTCAGGCCAAACAAGGTTCTAAATTTGGGTTTTTGTCATTGTATTTTGATGTTCTTTTAATAGTTTTAAGATTGACTGTCAAAACTTTTGTTTTCTTTATTTTTTTTAATATTGACTGTTTATATAATCTCGGACGTTTAAGGATTGTTGTACGTTGCTTAGCAACGTAACGTTTATGGAGCTTAGTGAGAATAAAGACACACACACACACACACAATGAACTAAGTGTTCATTAGTGTATAACTATAACAAGCTAATCAATTATTGTTAAAAAAGTAGTAAGGTAAAATCACATCGTTACAGCTCATATAAAAGGAAAAATAAAAACGTGTATGAACCATCAGTTGGAGAGACCACTGATTTCAACCGGGGAAGCTACACTGGGTGCACTGCTAGGCTGGCCTGGCTGTGTAGCCGACATGTGACGTCACATTTGTTTAATTTTGCTCTGGCCCAATGACAGTAAAGCTTTGGTCAGTGTTGTGCCAGTTCACAGCTTTTCTGAACAAGTTCAAGTTCAGTTCATACATGCTCAAAGTGAACAGTTCACGTTCGAAGTTCTCAATTTTAATTCTGAACTAGTTCAAAGTTCAGTTCATTTTACTTTTTGCGAGATATTCAAATAAATATTTTTTTTCACTACGAGCTAGAAATCACAATACGTGGTGTATATATATATATATATATATATATATATATATATATTATATCCTGTACACTGCACAGGATGTTTTGACTCCAATGCAGACAAGATTTACATGGGTTTCAATGGGAACTGAGTTGTCCCATCTCTGCTCATAAGTACAAACTGTAATGCGCTGCAGAACGTGTGTCTATACTTTATGTCAAATGTAAACGGCCCTGTGTCACTGACTTACCCTGTGTTTTCATCACGGCACATGTGAGTCCAACAACCAATGAATAGCACTAGCATATAGCGCCGCACCGCAAGTACACTGAGTCGGGGTGCGTTCACAGACGGTGGAAACCGTAGGAATTTTTAGTTTTCAGCGGAAACAGTGCGGAGAATACAGGAGGGAGGAACTTTCTCTCGTTGCGTTTCAAAAGAGAGACAGATTTCACTCAGTTTTAAATGGAAAACAAATTGTCTGCCGTTCATGACACATAATATGAACTAATTCACGTTCAAGTTCTTTATTAAAAAATGTGTTGCGTTCAGTTCAACGTTCACGAAAAAATGAGCGTGTTCAATGAACGCGTTCTTTTGAACTCGTTCACGCACAACACTGGCTTTGGCCTGGGCCTTGCTCATTGGACCAGGCCACCAGGCAGGGTAGGAGTTTGCAAAGACCGTGAGGATGAAATTAAATTAAAAGAAAAAAAAAAAAAGACCGTGATGATAGGGCAGGCCCAGGCCACTTTGACACGCAGGCCACCGGGAGATCTCCCGATGCTCCCGATGGCCAGTCCGGGCCAGCCTCGATCTTTGTATAACCAGAGAAGAGACATAACAACTGACCAATTAGAATCCTTCTGTCACGGGTCTGTTTCCACTTGGAATGAACTTGTGCCACACCTGAATAGCGATTGGTAACTTGGGCGTTGCTACCAACAACCTTTGCGTAGGTTTGGCTCGGCATTCTCGCTCAAACGGCCTGTTCGAGTTCGAATCTGCGTCTTCCATATAAAAGGGTATCACTATGGATGTAATTACCCTTTCCAAATTACAGCAAAAAAGTTGGCCTGAACCCTAACCCAGTAAGAACGCAAACTACATACTAGGTGTGTCACAATTAATTTTATTTATCAAGATCGATCGAGCATCAAAATCAAAGAGAGGATCAACAATCACTGTAGCGCTTTTTGCGGCTATGCACGCATGCCGGAATGGTCGTGGTTAACCCGGAGTATTTAAAGTGGCGGACAAGTGCTTCTGGGTTTTTTTGGTAAACGAGAGCATATTGAAGATAGTGCTTATAATGAGAGGGACAGCAGCAGATCTACTTATTCGGTGGTGGAAAACACTGGATTTAAACATTTAACAAGCATACTTGAGACACGCTACGGTACGCTACAGTGTGCTATAAGGAGATTTTTTTTTTAAATTGAGAATCGAATTGAAACCAGACTAAAATCGGATGTGGAGAGACGTGATACCCCTACTACATACGACTTAACAGGTTATAAAATCTGTATCTTAAAATGAACATTTCTAGCATGCCTTTTTCTTTAGAATAACAAAGTAACATGAAACGGTCCAAAATCGTAAGGGTATAATTGAACATCCCAGCTTTCTCATGCATCACTCATTTAAAGTCATTAGTCACACAACATCCTGGTTTAGATGGACTGCAGGTAACTAGATTAACTGAGTGTCGCACATGTAATACAGAGGATGATCCCGGCTTTAGTCAGCTGGAGGAGGTTTTAGAGGCCGGGCGCATAGACACACCTGCCAGATGATCATGAAGAGATAGACGCCCATCACGCGCTGCAATGAAGACTTGGGGTCGAGCCAGCGCACATACGTCCAGCTCGCCGGAGTGAACTGCAACACTGCTCTTTTGATTTTGCCTGTGGTCGTGTGAATGTCCCTGAACAAGGAAAAACCAAAAGATATTGAGGTACAAAAGGTATTGAGGTGAATATTGAGGTACATTTATTAGCATTTTTTTAAGTATAGTTACCTAGGACTAGGCAATAGTTACAAAAATATCTTTCCATGATCAGCAATATTTAAATGAAGGAATGGGAAAATGTGATTACAAAAATGGCCTCATATGAATGCATGTTAAAGATCATTTTGGTCTGCATTAGGATTCAGTAAACATAATGTATGGCCAAAAGGATGATTCATGTTTCCAAATGTTTTATCCCATTCAAACAGTTATTTGTGATTGTTTTTTTTGTCTTGCCCAATGGCTCCCAGCCATGTCCAATTCTGTTATGAACAAGGAACAAGTCACTCCATCAATGTGATTGTTCAAATGAGTATAAGCATAATAGAAATCTGTAGTTTTATGTGCATTAACATATCACCGGTATTGGCAAACCTTGGTTTTGGTACGATTATTGTAGCTATTATAATCATGCTCAAACTCCCTCTTCAACATAGATATTACTTTTTGATTGCACAACAAATTTACTTTATTTATCTTATTTATGTATGAGACAGCTCCACTAACGTACCACTACATTTAGGCTTTGACATTAAACTATGCAGAGTACATTTTACATGATGTTGGGCTTATTATGTAACTTTATACACATTTATATTACAGCTTGTTTTATCTGCGGTCATTGAGAAAGTGTTAATAGAGCCACATACTTGATACTGGCCCAGTGATAAGTCCTCATCTCCAAAAAGCGGCACACAGTCATCCCCAGCCAAATGCCTCCTCCGTTACAGAGCAGAATGTCCAGTATGACTTGATCCCACCAGCACTCGGCAAAATTAGGCAGAAGATGCATGAAAAAAAGCTGCACAAAGAGACCACATGAGAGAAATGTTCATATTCAACATAAATAGAAATACCAAAAAAAGGGCCGTACCTCTGTGAGTTCCCAAGTGATACTGATAGTCCAACACAGGCCGTAGCTTCTAATGAGGAGGGCTTTCATTCCCCAGCCCCAAAAGTGACTGAATGCAAAGATGTCGAAATGACTTAAAATTCTCTCCCAAGAAATATCATGGCAATTCACGGCATATTCCTGCAGAGAGAAACAACAGTCAGGCTAAATTCAGACATAAAAATGGTACGTGTGCTCCTTACCATTATATCTGCTTCTCTTTTGGCATAGCGCAGGTTTTGATCCAGCCAGTACATAAGGTGCTTAACCTGCTGCCAGTTGAGGAATATGATAAATACCAGGAATAGGAAGTAGAGGACACTCAAACCTAGGAAAAAAGCCAACAAGATAAATGTGTAATTTGCTTAAAATATAGGCTTGCACTGATCCCAATAGCAGCTTTCAGTAACGACGTTTGTTGGACCTTATCTCTATTGAATATCAGAGTCTTTAAATCTGGGGGACTCAACTTTCAAACCACAAAAAATAACTAATAAAGTCTATCCAAATAGTTCTTTACTCTCTAAACAGTTTGGTGCCACCACTAGTTTCCGCAGGCATTTGCTTGGGCTCAGACACATCTTTAGACCAGCATTTTTAGAAATCTGAAAATGTTTTAATATGTTTCGTAATAAGTTAGCCGAGAACTGTGATTTGAAAGAATTGCATTGCGTAAGAATGGTGCAATACAAATACAAACTTTCCTTTGGCCAGAACATAAATGTTATTGTAAAGTTTAATGTTCAAATTTCAATCCGTTTTTTTATGTTATACAGTGGGACTCCCAGAGGTTTCTCATTTTCTCCCTGGGCTTTCAAGAGTTTTTCCCGCATCGACAGGTCTCAAGACAGGGGTGATAATTGACACATTTTATGGACATTGGTCATCTGCCCCTCATATACATCATTGCATTTCCTATGTTTAAACGGTTTGATTATGTGACCTACGTTTGCGAGTCGACAGCTCGCCAACACAGAGATACTGAGATACTGTATGTTTTATAATAACATCAATATCTTACAATTGTCTGGTATAGATGATCCAAATAACTTTATTGAAATCCACCAGACACACAAAAACAAAGACAAATAAAACATTTAATATAGGATGTAATAACGATGGCTCATTAGAAGTAATTGTACTTATCTTATGATTAAAACAGTTCTGTAAGGTAAGAACACCAGCAAGTTTTTTGTCAAATCCTTGAACACAACCTTGAACACACTTCCTGGTTCCTACACTGGCATCTTTTCATATCGAGTTACAGTGACGCTACAGCCAAAGTATCGGGACTGCAAAAGCTGTAAATGTGCTGTATAAATTAAGTTGACATTCACATAAAACAGATAGGAGAACCTTCCCACAGTCTCACAGTGGGGAAATTATAAATACTTCTAGAAAATTATGCTACTGTTAGGGGAAACGATACATATGGGACTAAAGTGGTTGTACTTACCAAATACTATTCGCCATATGGCTGGATGTGGTCTGGTGAATGGACCTGAAAGGAAAATATAAAACATTATTATTCTATAAATAAGATATATAAATCAATGAAATCATCTTACCGTTTGGAAAAGCCAAAACACTGATGACCAGAAAGAATGAGATGACCAAAATTAGCCCCACCCAGAGATTATTGTCAAGATTGGCATCGTCTCTAAAGATACAAAGAAAAGGAAACAATGTCATTCACAAAAACGCATGTCACTTGAGCCTTTACTGTGAACACAACACCTTCCGCTTCTACTGTTGCTGCCGTTTATAGTATAATACAATGTCAACATTACATTATGCATTATTTACCTGCTGACCGGCTCTCAAAAGACGTATGTGAAATAGAGACACATTCTGATGGACGGTAAACAAGCGATAATGACCCGAAATAGTTACAGTATAGCAGGAGAATACCTGTAAACCACTTTTTAATTAAGCAGCAGAATTAAGGAAAACTTGGCCATAAACTGACTTCATAAATCCTTGCCAGCTCATAATAATGTTATTGTATTACAAAAAAGGTTCTATTCCCGATTGTATCAGCTTTAATTTATTGAACAGTATCCTTAAAACTTTTTTTTATGAGTTAAACATGGAGAGTAAAACTATTTGTTGACATACGTAATATGTCATGTTTGAGAGATTAATTCAATTGAGCAAAATAAAGTATCATCCCTGTTTAACTTTATGTTTATATTGATTATTTGTATGTCAAGTACTGATTGATGAAGCCTGAGAAGATGCCAAGCAAACCACAAACTGGGCCAAAACTTCAGTAATGTACACAGAAATTTGTAATTGACCAATTCAATTATGAGAGTATATGGTTGTAGTTGCATGAATCATAAGTGTTGAAAGACGTGTTTATTGCGTAAATTGCGATACACTTTAGAAAGAGTTCCTTTTATGTGGATGTGAAGAACTCTGCGCCACTTCCTGTAAATGTCAACATACTTTCCCACTTTTCTTCACAGACTTAATCTATTTTTGTGTGAAACTGCCATCTATATTTAAACAAATGTCATTCGACCAAAATACATCATAATGATAGAATATTAAAACCAGTGATGCGTACTTTAATAATTAGTTAAGCTAATAATCTTGACATCCTTGTGTGAAGATCCTCGTCTAATAATTAACATGTTCACAATAATGCACTGCAGGATTCATTGCTACAACAGTACACTTCATTTCCCTGCACATGACCTGTAGCTGTGACAGATTAACTAAGTCGTCTTGAGTTAATCCTATTATAGCTGCACGAGTGCGGTTAAAAGTCAAGAGGAGCTAAGTAGCCTCTAGCTAACCTCCCTGTCCGTGGATGTCCCAGCAGCAGCATCACTGTCACCACAAGCTAACGATGCTAACGATGCTAACGATGCTAACGATGCTAACGATGCTAACGATGCTAACGATGCTAACGCTAGCATCAAAACATTTATCAATCAATCAATCTTTATTTATAGGGCGCTTTTCCTGCACAGGGCAACACAAAGCGCCTCACAATCCACACCACACAATGCACAAATCATCACCATTAAAATTTACCTGGTGAAGACGAAATACATCAGGCTCAGCACAGTGCATGTTAGCAGCGTGATCGTGTGCGGCTTGTAGAAAAAGTCCAAGGTGATATCCTCCACCTGCTGCTCGTTGATCATCCGAAAATGCATTCTGTAGTTCACATCATCCTTGCTGAGGGTGTGGGAGCCCCCCCGGTACGCGGCCATAACAAGCGGGCAGGAGCTCTTCAGTGGCCGCTCATCCAGAGAGCTCTCCCCGGGTGGATATGGGAGCTTACACGGCCCGATGCCACATTTCGGAGGAGGAAAGGGAGTTATAGCGAAGCAGAGATAGTTCTATGAGAGGACTGCAGTGTTGAAACAGAGCTGACAGGTCTGTGAAAGTTAAAGTTCTTGGTTGTGATTGGGTGCGCCGCTATTTTAGGGAGGGTCCCAAAGCGGAAGACATCACCCACCCGTGTTTTTCCCATGGATCTATGGTTTTTCCCTAGTTTTCCTCCCCCATGTCATGTGCCTTGAGCCATGACCCTCGACTGTAAGGGTCAAATGGAACTTTAACTTGATCCAAAACATTTACAGAAAAATGCGTGACGATCACACAACATGTAGTGACAGCTCCATAACATCACAACACCAAGCAGCATCCGCGTCACAGTCTCCCTCGTGTGGCTGCGCTTTTAACTCCACACACATTGAAATTCTACATTCTGGTAAAAACTCCATGAAAAATTGTCCTGGGGGCAAGCTGGAGACGCTGAACTTCAAAGGGCAAAGCTGTTGATACATGAGCCCGCAGTTCAACAATAATGAAGGAAAATAAATCTTCAACTTGAAAATGAAGCCATGTTTGAAATGAATCACAGAAAATATTCAAAATACAAATTCTTAGCAAATGTATTCATTGTGGTATTGATCATGCATTATAGAAAATAGAATTGTTTTTTGGGGGCATGCGAGCCCATCTCACCCATTTTTTCCCCCATTATGTTAACAAACACCGACCCCTACAAATAATCAATCAAAATAAATCAGAGAGAGGCTCAAGAATAGTGTGAAAGCAGAAATATACATGATTTTTATCTTTTATATATTTAGTGTGAGAGCGAAACAGTTAAATTCCTGAAAAGTTTTTCATTTAAAGTTAAAAATATAAAATAGTTTTTTGTTAAAAGGTCAATCACATTGAATGTTAAAAATTGTTAAAACCCTAAAAAGTTAAAGTGAAACGGTTAAAATTCTTAAGTTAAAGAAAGATTCTAAAATGTTATAAGTTACTGTAAATCTCATAATGATTAAAAACTGCAAAAGATAATTGCAAAATACCTATGTTTAAAAACAGCTTGAGCAGCTTTAAAATCAGAGACTCTCCCATCATTTAGTCTGCTCCGAGGTCATCAGCTTGAGTTTGAGTTCAGGTGTGGGACCATAGACTGCGGGGACCATGGGAGCACACAGATTTTCTACCTGCAAACTGTGGAAGACTGTAATGTTCATTTTTTGTTATTATTATTTTGTTCAATAAATGGACTTAAACAGATTACGTCTCCCTGGTCTCAGTGTCAGAAGAACTTTTGCATCTGGCTCAGTGTGGCTGTCTTTAAATGAGCCACCACATTTTGTGAAAAAAAATAAGAAAAACTGGAGTCAAACATTTTGAACTCAGTGTATTATCAGTCAATGTGATGTTTCTGATAGTGTTGTTGCTTCATGACGGTGACTGCGGAGACTGGAGATGGCAGATAACACATATAAACCAATACACTTGCCCACATGCCAGGGACTGATAGGCAATCCGTTTTTTTGCTATGACCTGCTTCAATCTTTTTCAAACTAAACCTGCATTTTTATCGGAATACGTTTAGAGATATTTTAAGTATGTTTTTGTTCTTATTTGATTTGGTGCAATTACAAAATAAAGACAAAAAAAATGTCCAATGTCTTATAAATCAAACAATCTCTCTCTTATCAACAGCCTGATTAAAACAGGCCGACTCAACGACAAAACTTTTATTTTTATTGCCTGAGTTATGTGATCTTGATAGACCAATTTGACTTTTTGACACACTGACATGCAACTGTTTATTTTTTATTTTAATATTTAGTTAATTCCAAAGAACAGTAGGACAAGAATTTGCACATTCATTTGCGTACAAAATTAACTACAAAAATATGTCAAAGCACATCTGTCTAAAGTGTAGCGATGAGAATACATTTCCTTCAGTCCCCTTGCTTGAGCAATACTGTGGGCTGCAGGAAAAAGATACAATGCGATGAAATAATGAATTATGTCTTGCAGAAGTTTCTACTATCTTAAAGAAGTGGTCATACCAGGCTGTTGAAATGCTCCCTGCACACAGCTTTACTCAACCAGTACATGAGGTAAATGGCAATGACATCCTGCAGAGCCAGAAGACCCATGATGAGAGCGTTCACTCCCCTATAAAGCTTTGCCAACAAATGAACGCAAGTCAAAAACAAAACAATTTATGTATTTCAATGCATTTGATGTGAATGATCAGCTGTTTACCTTTTCCCCCTCAAAGTTCACAAACCAAATGATGCACAAAGAACAATCTGTGATGGCCCAGAGGAAGCTCATGATGTTGAGAAAGAATGACAACTTGGTCTAAGAAAGTAAATAATATTGTTAATTCAAAATGGACCAAAAATGACAAAAAAAAAACGTGAACATGATCTTAGTCCAAAATCTTCTTGATTTGAGGAAATGTTGACTATCCGATATATTTGCCAATGAACTAAGCTCCTATAGCCTTATCACGATCAATCTGCTCCAGTCCTCATTCTACAGTCTGAATCCTGTATCTGTGTCACTGATCCGTCTCTCAATAGTGGACGGTTTCTCACTTTTGCACAGTTTTGTTGTTGTTGTTGTTGTTCTTCGCTGATGCAAAACGGTGATGATCTGGGACATTCATGTGCATTTATTGGCATCTAATAACATTATGAACATGGACCAATGGCTCTATGTGTGCATTATTATTGCATTTCCTGTGTTCAAACTGTTTAATTCTTGAATCGACTCGTATTCTTTGTAAAAATACATTGAATTTAAATGTATTTCAAGTATTATGTTTTTAAGCAAGGCTTGACTCTTTCAATGTTTAACTGTAACAAAACTTTTCTTATTTGATCTATTTGTCAACATATACCCAAATAAAGATAGAAATGACTCAGTTCTAGAATATATTTGTAGATGCAGTAATTGTGTATGTAATATATGTTATACTCTGATCAACATACCACCAGCATGTTTGGAAACTGCCCTGCAGCGAACGTTAGCAGGCCACAAACCATGAACTGTATTAAAAAACAAAAACGTAGGGAGTAAATGTCATAAATCAGTTACAATTATAGCTATTTCTGATCAATAATCGAGTTTACCAAAACACTTGGAATGGTGGAGATCCGCATGATGATGTCTGTCTGGAAAGCCAAGCCCAAAACGAGAAGGAAAACTCCAGTGACGGCTTGAGCGGCCTGTGACCACAACGCACACATGTTCACATCAGTTAAATCAAACGTAAAACCTTTTTGGAATGTGCATGAACCAACTTCACCTTTTGTTAAAGAGAGGACGTGTCTAAAAGGGAATATATTTTCTAACCTTACTATTTCTATCTCTGTAACTAAACGCATAAAAAAATTTGTGTAGCAATTTAGGCAAAACTACAACAACTAATATTGACTTCCTGATTGATATGAATGAATGAATTTGTGTGGCTTTTGTTGTCATTCTGTCCAGGATTAACTTGGGGAAAAAAGATGTTTAATATCAATGAAATTTCACTGGTTAAATTAGAGGGGAAAGCACTCCTGAAATAAGTATTTGACGGATGAAAACACAGTCATTTGTATTTAGAACACATTAAATAAATGGTGCCAAATGGATTTACAACATACTGTATCTTTAAACTTTTCTCCACAGAAAAACTGTACAAAACTGCATTTGAACTCGGGTTAAATGTGAATGTGTGAACTTTATAATCAAATCCTTTCACCACCTTCTGCCAAAGAGAAATAGTCAAGAGCATAATGTATGACACATCTCAGCCGCAGTGTTAATGGCTCCAATAATATTTTCTATATTGATATTATTTCTTTATATTAGGATTGGAACAACGCATTGTACCACATTGGTAGATCCACCTGTTCCACGAATGCAATAATATCTTCTATTTATGCATAACATTTCTGTTGTATTCAATGGTTGAAGCGGGTCTGCTTTAAAAAAATAAAACAAATAAAAAGTAGACTTCAAACCACTGAAAAAAACAAACAGTAATAAACCACAAATTGAGTACATTGTTGAATACAACATTTTCATGAAGTACAAGCAGTCTTTTTTCAAGCACATTTGCAATTTTGTTCTTAATTTTGAAGGAGAATTGACTTGTATCTTTGACAACAAGCCATTTGTGCGTGTCCCATTGGCAAATGTAGTTGTAAGAAAATCCAGTCCAATAAAAAAGATAATAATAATAAAAATACATTTAAAGAAAAATCTAAATTCAAAAAATGTTTGCTACTTTTTTTACTGTTCCAATCCCTGTTTTGACTCCTTTTAGCTGCTCCCAGTTGTGATGAAAACTATAGAACTGCAATGTTGTGCAGTCACCTGAAACTCAGCAACATAGAGAAGGCAAAATGAACGCACCCCGAGCGCTTTAGGCTTTCCCTTCTGCACAAAGATCTTGAATGCATCTTTGAAGACGCAGTAGAACTTGTCGGGCATGAGCTGTCCTTCTCTGGCGCCCTTCAGGCTTCCGATGGGGATGGTCAGGATCATGGTCTCATCGCACACAAATGTTGTCTTCTTCATGATTGAGCTACGTCTGTGACTTTGGTGAAATGTGAAGTTTCTGAAAAATGAGGTCATGAAGGAAGTGACCGGCCACAGCAGCCTGTATCTCTGCTCTCTCTCTTCTCACACATTAAAAAGTTGTAGGTGCGCACGACACTTATTGGATGCTTCTTTTGGTTAAAAGCAGTGACAGGTAATGTGTGTATTTTATTTTTGCTTCAAATGTATTATTAATTAAACATTTCTATTTTCAATGTTTTCTCATTTTGCTCAAACAGCTGAAATTCTCAGAGTGGGCTTGCCTCTTTGCTGATATAACCCTAACACTACTAAAGCTAGGGTACCTAACTTTCAGACCACAGAAAATTGTGCTTTAACCTACATAATCTAACTCAAATGCAGATAAAAGTATGTAATGCCCTACTGTGTAATTCCAACATTCAGATGGACCCAAGCAAGAAGCAATTTAATTTTGTAGAGGAATAAGCTCAAATTATTATTATTATTATTATTATTGAATTATTTCATAAATCGCTCATTCTTATCAATACAAAACAACTCCATAAAACTTCTTGCTTTCATCGACAAGTGCCCAATGCATGTTCAGTTGACTACGAGGTCTGAGATCATGCCCCATTTTTATTTTACATTTTTGTATGACCTTGTCTTTTGTGTAAATATTATGTAAGGTACCGGTTTTGTTTGTGTTGTTGCATTGAGAATAATAATAATTTAAAAAAAATTATAATAATAATAAGAGTTTTGACTTCCTGATTGTGATAAATGACAGAGGGTTGTGGAAATGGATCTATAATAATAACGGTTGTGGGGTTGTCATCTTGTCCAGGACAGACAGTGAGATTTCCTGGGATTAATAAAGAGGCATTATAATTTGACAGATGAAAAGAGAGAACATAGTTATTTTGTGTTTAAAAAGTCACACTAATTAAAATTGGGCTACATGTTTTACGAACTGAGTTGAGGGCCCTCTGAGAAGCCTGCATGAAATGGCTCAGATAAATATGGTCATGGACAGTGCGGAGGAAGTGAATGTGACATGTTAGAAATACAAGGGAAGTGTTGTGTGTGGTAAAGACCGGAGCGCCGACAATCGCACAGAAACACTGCTACGGTGAGACACGCGTTTAATGAATTATGTTTGAATTCTGAGAGCTAAGAAAGTCTGCCATAGGTGACAACAAAAGACTTCTCTGTAAACTCGAAACCTATATAAAAAAATCACAGTAAAATGCCATGATATTGAATTTTTGCTTAGGAACAAAATACACATAAAAACTTGTGAACGACATGTAATATTTGTTGTTGATAAATTTGTTATGTTCTATTATATTTTGCGTTAAACTAGAAATTAATTGTACCAACCATGTTTCTTGTTCCATTTTCACCATTCAGACTGATGTTTAAAAATATATATTTTTGTTTCTTGTTTATGTATTGTATTGTATTATGTCTGAATGGGAGGGAGTTGTATAAATATTAACTTTTTGCATCATCCAATCATTTTTCAATCCATGTACATGCATTTTCTGCTTTTAGTAATTCATTAAATTTTCCGGTGAATAATTGATTGTGTATATCTTATCTATACATTGAAAAAAAAAAAAATACATAAAAAAGACCATGCGTAAATGATAAGCTTTTGAACTAAATAAAAAAAAAATCTTGTATGTTTTGATAGTGGACGTTTGACATTCACGCAGACATAAAATCCTGTATTAGAAAAACCAAAAGAATTATATTTATTGGCACTTTTACACTCTGGTATTTCAGTTAAATTCACGTTATTCTCCTTCAGAGCGTGACCATGGCCTCTAACATGGAGCTGGCCATCGATGCCCTGGAGGAGCTGCCCTTACGGAGCAGGAGGAGGGGGGAGGGCGAGAGAGTGTACCAGGCCCTGGAGCTCGTCCCGGACAGAGAGGGTCCAATGCACAAGCTGATCCAGAAACAGCCGGCTGTGCTCGGGGTAAGAACTCAGGGATGCAGGTCACATGATCATGCCGACCTCACATGTCATGCATCGGTGCAATATCTTGAACTAATGTCAGAATGTGCATGTTGTAAACACAAAACTATATATTTACATTACTATTAAATGTTGCATAAACTATATATTACTTGCATTAGAACATACAGTACTTAATACTTGCTTTTTATTATGCCAAAGGTAGAGATTGTGTACTTCTTTATTATGTTAAAGTCAGAGTTTTTGTATTCATTATGCTAAAGCTAGAGATGTTGTACTTGTTTCTTCTTCATGCTAGAGTTAGATATTGTTAATTTATTTCGTCTATTTAGTATAGAGGGATTGTGGGACGAATGAAAGATCTCTTAATCTTTTTATTCAATTTTCTATTTTTTTTCTTACTGTTGTTTATTTGGATGGAACAGTGCGTATTCATGAATTTCCATCTGTAGATCCAGAGTTGATCTCCCAAACACAAACTCTCATTCAACCCTCACCTTTTGTACATGTTTTTAGTGGTAGGGAAAACCGGGGCACTCCAAGGAAACCTAGGCAGACATGGGGAGAACATGCAAACTCAACACAGAATCTTAATCCCAATGCTGGTGTTTTAAAGTTACCGGAATGTTGAGGCCAAACCAACTGTGTCCTTTGTATTTATGAACCATGTTTGAATCATATTTCTTTATCCAGTTGTTACTTCAGTATAAATGTCAGTAATTAACATATGTTTTATTTGTTTATTTATTTATTTCAACATCTTCAACATAGAGATTCCATGTCCCCCCCTGTTTTAGGTAAGATGTATATATATTTTCGATTCTATTGGCTTAAAGGTGCGGTAAGCGATGTTGTTAGCTTAGCCGTAGCACCAACTCGAAGACCCCCCTCGCCTCTCCACCAAACCAAACATCCAGCATTTCTTTTCTTTGTCACAACAGGGAGAGTAGGTGGCAAAAGTGAAATTGGCACGTTCTGTTCAGGCATTCAAGGTTTTAGAAAATAATCCGCTAACTCAGGTGAGCGCACTTGCGAGAAACAGGAAGAGGGTCCCACTCGTCCCACAGTAAACGCATCCCATTGGTTTATTTTTATCGGTTCGCTCTAAAAAAAAAAATGTTTTATTAATTTGTGTAGACTTTAGGCATCTGGTCAATTCCATTACTACTTGAAAACACATTACTTCTTTTAGGGTTTGGGTGTAGGGTTTTCCCACAATGTTTAAAAAAATGTGTGTGGAAAAAAATCACTGACTGCATCTTTAATTCCACAATATTGAGTAAATCATTCTTTGGATTCATTTAATCATAAATCATGACTCGAAAGTTAGAAGTATAAATTCAGAGTGTATGTTTGACACTGTGGTTTCTATATGATCTAACATTGTGAGAATAGAAAGTACACTGATTATTTTCAAATGCCGTGCGAGTTGTTGAGTCCTTTATGTTTTTTTTTTTAAAATCTGCTTTTATTTCAATGATCTTTTAAATGTTCTGTTTTTTCTGATCCTTTTTGATTTGACTGTTGTTATAGTTGTAAACTAGAAACAGCATATCTGTTTTTGTTTTTTTTACTAGTATTTAGTTTATGAAATGTGTCTTTGGATTTGTTTCTGCAATGGTATGAATATGAATCCAGTGAGCGGAGGTTGGCAGCCTCACTTTCAACATTTTACCCCACGGCTGCTGTGGCCACCATTGTGTGTGGACAGGAGTCGCTGAATAATGCCCAAGGTGTTCTGAGGCTTTTATAAATAGATATTACTTGACACAAAGTAAGAGTCCAGCCAGGTCTTCTGATAGATTCTTTTTTTAAGATGGGGACAATTTTGTATGATGTGATAAAGAAGCAAGTATAAAATCTATAACTTTAGCATAATAAAGAAGTAAATATATAATCAAAGGTGGAGTACAAAGGAAGAGGGAACTTAATGACACTTCAGCACAATTGTATTTTCCTTTTTGGAATTGGCTTGTATGTGTGTTATTTTTCTTTGTGTGTTTTTAAATGTGACGCGCTTTGTAATCCTGGTCTGCAAAAGGCGCTATAAAAATAAACTTTACTTACTTACAATCAGACTTTCTTTTGCAAAACACTGTGATCTGTTGTGCTGAGGCCTGTGTGTGGTTGCAGTCGCTGCAGGTGGTCAGTGGTCTGCTCAGTGTGGGAGTGGGCATCATGGTGGCTGTGACCCAGGACATCGACTCTTCTCTCTTGTCCCTGTTCAGAGTCCCATACACCACCGGAGCTCTGGTACCTGACCTCTACAGTATGCCTCAGCGAAGTGTGTAGAACTTCAGATAGTACCAATGTTCATGTTTTAATACTAGAACTACCACAATTATGAAACTACTAGAACTTCCAGAGCTGTTAATGAATTATTAGAAGGAACCCCAATAATAATTAGTTCCCCAATTTTCTAAAAGTAAGTAATTTATATGGTTTGTACCGTAACCTATGACCGTAACTCACTTTTATTGGTGAGTATAACTTTAAAAACAGCAAATCAATTTGTTGGAAGGCTAATGCTAACTGCTGGCAGTGAACTTCAGGTTGCTATAGTAACCAGCACTTTTCTCTGGTGAAAAACCAATCTGACTCGGCTCAGAACCAGAACTAGTTCATGCCAAGTCCAAGACCAGTCCAGGACCGGTCCATGATTGGTCCAGGACCAGCAGAGTACCAGTACAGTACAAATCGTACTGTGAAAAAGGCCTCCAACTACCGCAGAAAGTCGGTTATCAAGCAATCTAAATTTGAGTTTTACATTCAAATAAACAAAAGGTAGAACTCCTCACATTTAAAAGAGTAAAATATAATTTCATAATTTCATGCGTTCTAGTGTTAAACTGCAATAAATAACAAAGTTCTTGAAGTCAGTTGATTTTATATACTATTCATGAGTTGATGTGACATTACGTGATATCTTGTTTTCTTTGCTAAAATAATACATTTCTAATTTTCATCTGAAAGTAGGTACAAAAATGCTGTTGCCGTGGCTTGTTTGATCTGCATATTCTCAAAATATCACAAATATTAATATTGCAAAATTAAAGCTCCCAATTACTTTTTAAATTTCTTTAGCATTCCACTTGGTATTTCTTACAAATTTCTGTCTGGTATGTTGTAAAAATGGATTAATGTCACTATGACAGTATCACAGTTTGTTAGCCTGTATTTTACTGTAGGATATTTAAGCCTCATAGTGCATATTCTCTTCTTCAGTTCTTCATGGCCGGCCTGGTCTCAAGTATGTTGTTCAAAGGCCCTGAGTTAATTCCTGTAAGTAAACAATATTCATGAATTATCTTTTATCTGTAAAAGTCAAAAATCAAAAAAATGTCTATTTTGGTTGTTTGAGATCTCCCTGGCGATGAACTGCGGCTGCCTGCTCGTGGCCTTTGTCACTGCTCCTCTGATCATTGTGGACTTGTCTAGATGGGACCAAAACAGTGAGGAATATTCAAAGGTAAGATATGAGTGAAGCTACTAAAAATGCGCTGAAATGAATTGTAAATGTAAATGTAATGTAAAATGTGTTGTCTTTTGTCAGATGGAGGTGTTTGAACTGTGCATCTTGGTGCTGGAGTCTATACTCTCCATAGTTCTGTGCGTCTGGTTCATCAAAGAAAAGCGTACATTTTCACCATAAAATGTATTAATATTTGATTTTTAAATGTGTCGACAAGAATTGCATGAAGAAACCGAGAGGAGAAAAAAAAGAAGTACAATATTTAAAACCACTGGCACAACCACAGAGCAGTAATCAGCTCTCTGCCCAAAGAGGCATACAGCGACTGAAAATAATATACATTTGTAAAATATGACATGGTATATTTCTAACCCTGTTCACTCTTTGAAGAAAGCAATTTATCTTCTTTTGATTATCTAAGACGTAGATCTATTTATGTATATATAAATATTTAACCAAGTAATAGAGAGGCCCCAATCAAGGTAGATTTCAGTTTGAATATTCAAGTAGATATGTAGATACTGTGTGTACATGTTCTTTGAAAACGGGTTTCTTGGTATTAGCGAGAAAAAGTGCTTAGTCTAAAATAGGGAACTTGAATGTATAAATAATTTTAAAGTCGAATCTAGAAATCCTGTAATTTATTTTGTCTCAATTGCCTCTAGAACAAGCACTTGGGTCCTGGCTATACAAGGAGAACACAATCGACGTCTAACTGGACTAAAAAATGCTACTACGTTTGAAATAGGACTAAAACTGCTTATTCTTTTGGCAAATCTTGTTCTACAAAACATGTTCAATCTTTTTCATCCATTTTGCAGTGTGCTAATCTCCCAGCGTATGAACTGTGTACAAAGCAAATGTACAAAGATAAAAGCTATTCTTTATCTGGTGTCAATATATCCTGAGCCTGTTTGTGTTATGCTCTGCTGCTGCACTAATAGTTCCTCTGTGGTTTGAGTCTCTGAACAATAAGCGTGCGGTGAGAGATGTCAGTTTTTCAAATGCTGAAGTTAAAACCACTCGCTTCTGTCTGCGCTCGTATGAAACTGCCCAATGTCCTCAGGTGTGAGGTTGTGTGGTTTCATACTTGCGCTTTAGAAATAACCTTTGTCTGCAAAATAAATGCCAGTTAAAGGCAGACTATGGGCCCTGGTGTTTAAATGTTTGGACCTGTTATCTATTCACATAGCAAAGAAATAAAAAGTGAATATTTAGTAGTATTGGTCAACAATGATTCTGATCTGCCACAGGGACAAACAGAGTTGGTCCTATTTCTACCACACTACAATATTTTTCTTGTTTCAGGTTTAAATGTAAAGCAACAGTAAGTAAGTGAGCTGGAACATCACTTATTATTCTAGTGAAATAAAATGCAGAATAGTGAATCGTATACTGCACTTTTCAATGGACCCAAAGATGCTTCACATGAGCTGCATTTCCATCACAGGAGTTCCTGGTAAAAGGAGCAAGGTGGAACTTTTACTGGAACCTTCCTCTCCCTCGGTCCTCTCAGTGTCTGTGTCTCCACTGTAGGACCACCTGGCGACGTTATATGAGTTTTGATAGCCGCATAAGCGAAACTCATTACGTCAAACCCGTTATTATTATAGATCCATGCCCCAAACCCATTTGTTTATTTTACGTTCTTAACCGCTCCGGTTGTTGTGGTTTTTTATAGTCCTGCTTCAGTTTTTTAAAACTTTTCACGGCTTGTTTTGGAGTGTGATGAATCCTCAGTGCTTCGAGGTGAAACTGATATGTAAATATAAATTTTCATTTCGCCACGATGCCTCAAACGGCGTGCTGTTGTTCGCTGTTTCCATTGGTGTATGCTAGGCTAATGCTGCTGGGCTAATGCTACTAGGGTAATGGTGCTAATCATAGACATATATATTCTATATATGTCTATGGTGCTAATGCCCTTTGTTTTGGTGCTTTCTGCTGGTGTCAGAGCCTGCGCTAGCTTTAGCCAATCAGCGGCGGGTTAACCTCAAGTCCCACCAGGGCCAAACAATGTACATACCATGGAGGAGGGACTTCGTTGGGCCCCGTAAAAGTTCCTGTAAATGGCCTTGTGGGGAAAGTTCCTGCAGTGGAGACGCGCACTGACGGGGCTGGTCCAGGAAAATTACCCCGAAGTTCCTGTAGTGGAAACGCGGCTATGGCATCTCCATATTCTCTGTACACCAAGGTGGTACACAACTGTTGTTCACTGGTCACAACTTACACTGTCCTTAAACAGCTTCAGTCGCCCGCTGTGTCACCTGTTCCCCGGTCTCCCATAAGGGTTAGGGTTAGATCTGTTAGCTTCTGAGATCTGACGGGATCAAAAGTTAAAATAAGTGCAATGGGGAAACGTTAGTCTGGCCTCAGGCATCCGTAAACCCCGGTCAATGATTATTTCCTACATGTACGTCTGGGTCTGATCCTAATGGCTGCGGTTACTTATCCCATCCGACCAATCAGCGAGCCAAATAATGGTAATAATTAAAACAAAAATCCACCAGATGTGAAGAGATATTGAAGAAGTGAGTCGACATTTACAATCCATTTATTCGCCTGTACAGTGTTACAACAACATGAAACTTGGACATTGAACAGGATCCGCTACAGAACACTTAACTGCTGCGTTATAAACAAAGTAAATGTACAAACTGTTGGAAGTACCGAAAGTCTTAAACACGTGTGGTTGAAATCCTAGTGCGATGGACCACTTCACTTCATGTTGCTCCGTCACAGGACGTCCAGCTCCAGGACTTCACAGCTGCAAACACAAAGTCACAATAAGTCTCCTGTTTCTATGACAACTGCTGAAATGTTGGTCTTTTGTCCCGTAAGCCCTAGTCCCAACACAAACCTTAAAAAATAAGAACAAAACAACCAGTCTTTATCTTGTATTTATTAATCTTATATCTTTCTCTTTGACACTTTGGGATGAAATCTGACTGAAAAAGCTGATCTAAAGATGTGACGCAAAAATACATGTACTGTATGTGAAAACTAGAGATTGAGTGAGGAAACAGTAGCTTTAACCTGATTATGTAAATATAATGGGTACACAAAAGCAAACCAACAGATTATTTCTCAACCCTTGTAGCTAAAAACATGGAGGTTATTGATAGAAATTGTGGGTTCTCTAAATGTATTGTTTGGGTAGTTTTTTAGAAATTGATGGCAACGACTGGTTGAAAGCTTATTCTTTATGAGTTTAACATGTAAAAAGACAGAATAAAAATAAAAGCAGCATGGCCATGCCCGTAAAAAAAATAACAAAAAAACGTCATAACAAAAACACAAACCCCAAAACAATAGAGGAACAACACAATATCACAGCATATCCACCATGCAAATATAATGTAGGTCAGACAAACATGCTTCCACCATGGACAAAAAGCTTTCTCAAATCAGAAGGGTAGAAGTATTTAAAGGAAACCCCCAAACCAAAAGCAACAGAGCTGCACGAACAGAGATCAGTCCTGAACACCAGCAGTTAGTGATGAAGCACGAGTCCAACACCAGGAACTTACTGAGCCACAGTCAGACCATCGTGGAGAGGCTCCGAGCTAAGTGAGCCGCTGTGCTCTGCTGACACAAGACACAAGAGCAGAGAGTGAGCGGCCTGCGGGTCTTCACTCTCACTGTAGTGATCATGAGCGGGTCTTCACTCTCACTAGGTCCACGTGTCTATGCAAAGCACTGTGCAATTTATGTGTGGTATGAAGAACTTTATAAGAAACATTTTCAATTCACTTATGACACATCAAGTCATTCCTTGACCTCGAGCCGATGGGTGTCCTGGTGCCACGTGCACATAGTGTTCTGGTACAGACGTCCAATCACTGAGCTCAGTCGGGTTCGAATTGGGGGCAGCACTTCCTGATCCCCGTCTCCAGGTGTCACTGTCCCAAAAGGTCACGCAGGTCTGTGCAGTGTCCAAGAAGGTCAGGTACTAGTCTCAAAGAGTTCAAACCAGTCTCAGAGAAGGGGGTGAGCCTGTATGTCTCTACCTTCTGCCCCGTCAGACAAGAGACGATCCATGGCCCTACAGCCAGAATCTGAGTCTGAACTGGGGCAGTCCTCTGAGCATCTGACCAGACCTACTGACCATGTTGTAAATAGAGTCGTGCATTCCCAACTGTGGCGTTACCTGAAAACAATAGTGACTATGTGTGGCACCTCTTTGATAAACTTACAGCTGTGATAAAGTTAGTGCCCTGGGGTTGTAGATCCTCGTCTTTCTCAAATATGGAGGGAGAGATGTCGGATGAGGGGGGGCTGGATGGGCAGAGGAAGGAGGTGGAGTCACTGTTGTTGTTGTAAGAGTCCAGGACGGAGGGTCCCGCCAGAGTCAGCGTGCTCAGACCAGAGGCACTGTCACTGGACGTGCACTGGGAGGACGTCTCAGAGCTCTCCAGGACTACAAGGGAAAAAAGGATAGTTTTATGCAACAGTTTGTCTCATCATTTCATTAAACAAAAAAAGGTTTGGAGGATTAGTTTGTTTATGGCCTGGTTTGAGGCTCTTCAGATCCACTCTCCTGCAGCTTATGTATGTATTTATGCTAGTTAAAATATTTAGTTTATCATTCATTAATACATTATTCATCTACAGTATGTCGTGGATTTTTGTTTTGTTTTTGTGGGAAAGATCTTCTCCCCCGGACCATAGTGAAACAGCTGGACAGAGGTTCTAACCCTTACCTTCCATCCATCCATTTTCTACCCTTTAATCCATTTCTGGGTCAGGGGGGTGGCAGTCAGAGATGCCACCCAAGTCTCATAGCACCAGCCCCTCACTGACCCTCTGCAGGTGGTGAGTCCACAGGAGGACGGCTGCTCTCTGAGTGTGAGCATAGCCTTGATCTTTCAGTGGGGGCTTTGGGCAAAGTGGGGTTAAGTGTCTTGCCCAAGGACACAACGACAGGAGTCGGTGGAGAAGGTGCAGAGGTGGGAATTGAACCCACGACCTTCTGGCCTTAAGGCCAATGCTCTACCAACTGAGCTACTGTCGCAGTCAGGGTTCCCGTTAGCCGGCTGTAGCCGGCTTTTGGCCGGTAAAATATGTCTTTGGCCGAGAAAAAAAAGTGCCGTCGGCCACGTCGGTTGATTGAAAAAAAAAAAAATTAAGTTACAATAAAAATTATAATTATCATTATTATCACTATGCAATAAATAAATCACTTAAATCAGACAACAAATCAATAAATGTGGTCGTTTTAAAGGCTTGTGGTTTAAAAGGTGGTCGTGAATGCCTAGGATTAGCGCACCCCATGACGTCGTTAACGCCCTCTGGTTCGCGGCGCGAGATTTGAAACCTACGCTAACAATGTCGAAGCAATCCTCTCTCGCTCATTTCTTCAAGAAAACATCTACTACTCAATCTACAAGTGACTATACACCAACGGAAGAATCAGGACCTCCCGAAAAGCGCCATGCATCTGGTGCAAATGAAAATGATGTCGGAGGAGCAAAAAAAGCTCGAAGATGCTACAAGCCCGAGTGGCAGGATCGGTTCAAATGGTTAAGGCGAGAGCTAATGGATGGGACTGACAAAATGTTTTGCATCATTTGTGAGAAGTCCGGTAAATATAACGGTTTCACCAAAGGATCAATTAACTATAAAGCCTCTACACTGTTAGAGCACAGCCAAAGCTCAGATCACCTGTCCGCTGTGCATTTATCGCAACAACAAAGCGCTATGAAACAGCATTGTGATAAAGCGCTCCAATCAAGCAGAAACGCCTTGACTTCACAGATGAAGGTTGTTTTTTACATGGCTAAAAACGATATACCCTGTCATCAGTTTTGTGGACTGTTGGAATTGATGCAAAGTGTTGATGCTCCTGACTTTAAAAGTAACATTTTATACAAACACGACGAGTCTGTAAATGACATGGAAAAGGGTTTAGAAAAAACTATAATTAATGAAGTAAACGAAAAAATAAAGAAAAGTGACTTTGTTGGCTTGATAATAGATGAAACGGTAAACATCACAGTCAATAAAAAACTCATAATGTATATAAAACTCGAAAACAATGGGAAAGTGGAAACGTGCTTCCTAGGGAATTACAATATCCATTCAGGAACAGCTCTGTGTATTTTTGATGAAGTGAAGGCTGCACTAAAAGAAAGAGGCATAGTTATGGGCCGCGTCACAAGCCTGGGGTCGGATGGAGCCAGCGTAATGATGGGAACGCACTCTGGAGTCGGGGCACTTTTGAAAAAAGAAAGCCCGTACAGTCTCCAAGTCCACTGCATTGCACACAGAGTGGCACTGGCTGCCACCGACGCGTCCAAAGCGGTGAAGACGATTGCGGACTATAAGCGCACCATCAACAGCGTGTATACCTTTTATAAACACTCTGCAACCAGAACAAATCGTTTGCGACAACTCTCTGCCACTCTCGATGAAGGAGATATGACCAGCCTGAAACAGCAGTGTGCAGTGAGATGGCTGTCACTGGGGAAAGCGGTTGAGGCCATCAGACACAACTGGCCAGCGCTCGTGATGGAGCTACACGAAGAGGCTGCAAAAGGCAACCCTCAAGCCCGTGGCATTCTCAATCAAATACAGACGTATGGATTTATTGCACTTACCTATGCCCTCTCAGACATCCTCCCGGTGATGAACAAATTAAATCTGTGTTTCCAAAAGGAAGACGTAAACTTGGCAAGCATCGCTCCCATGGTAAAGGCCTCCGTGTCCGCTTTGGATCAGCTCAAAGACAACGCAGGCCCAGAAGAACGCAACTTAAAAAGAGACTTCGATGTAACAAAAAGCGAGTTTAAATGTGTTAAAATTACACAGGCTTCGGAGAAAAATGTGCGGGCTTTTGACAGCTCCCGACAGCAATACATCGAACACCTCATCGAGTCGCTGAAAAGGCGTTTCCCGACTGATGATCTAAGCCTCCTGAACTGCTTCGACATGGTCTTCAATCCAAGCAGATATCCAGAAAAAGATGGTAAAACTAGCCGATCAATATTGAAAATTATTATTATTAATTATTAAATTATTAATTATTATGGCACCATCTGTGAGGCTAACGTTGTTTTGTTTTTTTGCAGCTAATCTGCAGCAGTACACTGAGAGTGCAGTAATGCCAATAACAAAGCACTACGGCGCACCAAAAATGACTCCTGCTGGGCAGGTGCAACCGCTCATATGTGCCCAAGACGCAGAAAAAGATGCTCTCCCTCTAATGATGGCATTACGCGGCTATGGGGGGTTGTCGTTTCATACCGGATGCAAAGTGGTAATAAATGACTTAAAAGAAATGTTTCCCGACTGGGCAAAACTTGGACAAATAGCCCTGACCATACCCGTGTCCAGTGTACCAGCAGAACGGGGGTTTTCACTCCAAAACCGAATCAAAACGTCTCTGAGAAGTCGCCTGTCAGAGGAAAAAGTTACTCGGATCATGCGGATTGCCAGCTGTGGCAAGGGGCTGGATACATTTGACTTTAAAGAAGCAGCTAAACATTTTAATGCGATTAAAGTGCGCCGCAAATAATGTGGCTTAGGCTTTAGCCTATGTGTCAAATAAGAGTGGGAGGACATGAAGCACATCTTTAAAAACCTTAAAAATTCATAGGCCAGTTATTTTTGCTTTGAGATAAGTTATAAGCCTATTGTATTAATTCTATTTTCTCGTTCACTTGTTCAATTTGAGTGGCCTGTAGCAGCCTACAGTCTAATATCTGTGATATAGCCTATGAACTGTATGTCTTTTCATGTTGGTTACATGATGCCACTGGTTTATGGAATGAGTTAAGAGTGGACTATGCTTATTTTAATATTACAGAACGTGTTTGGCTACTCTCCGAATCAAATAGGCTGCTGCATCTATAAATAAACATTAACATATTGCTGTTTGATTTATTTGTTGGTGTTCCTTTTCAATTGACCTCAAGTTAATTACTTGCTTTCCTGTATTGTTCAGCCCATCTCTTCCTGCTATATAATCAATTACACCGTAGGTTTTAAGGTTATACAATTTGCTATCGTTTGCCATATCACGCTCACTACAGATAGGAAACACTTGGAAAAAGAAAACAGACAAATATATTTTTTATTTTGCCCCGTGGAATGATCAGTGTGTCTTATAATGTCCAGCGCTATCAGGGTAAGGCAGCTACGAGCTCAACCGCGTGCAGATAAGTGTCCCCAGGCGAGAGCTTCGACAAAAAGCCGCTCGACACGTTACTGTGTTTTTGTCTGCATTGTACTGACGAGTTGCGTGTGCTTTCATTAGCCTTTGGAAACTTTTTACTGATACGCTCAGTTCATAAGACCTTGTGCGGATTTGTTAAGGCTACAACATGGGCCGTCTACAGTTTTCATTTGCGTAAAA
The DNA here is from genome assembly GCA_964034765.1 of Knipowitschia caucasica. Taxonomy (NCBI): domain Eukaryota; kingdom Metazoa; phylum Chordata; class Actinopteri; order Gobiiformes; family Gobiidae; genus Knipowitschia; species Knipowitschia caucasica. The sequence goes on along the minus strand of OZ035829.1, from coordinate 26,021,029 downwards.
GGACGCAATGTGTGCCCCTCATTATCGTATTTGTGGCATGCAGGGCAGCGCTACGAGCTTTAGATGACATGTATCTGCTTTTCTGCAGCAGAGAAGCATTTACGTGGCTGTAAAGTGAGCAACTGGTTGTGCACATGCACCTATCACGCGCAACGTGTGCTCAATGGCAACGTGCCATTCTTGCGCACAACCATTCACAAAGAGCAAACTAAACACCAATGGGAGAATATTGTAAGCATTAAGAATCTTTCATCCCAGTCCAGCACTTTAGGAAACACTAATTTTCGGATTTGGTCTTATTGCGCCGCAGCTCTCTTATCTATCGGCATTTGCATGCTTGTGTTCTGGCGGCACTTTAAAACAAGGGTTGCCTCAAAATAGCAAGGTATAATATACAGAGCAGACAGGCACCGCATGTTTCATGTTGTATAATCTGGCCATACAATAGCCTTATACAGGCTAATTAAATTATGTCCGGTTGCTTACCCAAATGGCCGATATTTTCAGACCTTGTCGGCCAAAGTGACCGCCAAAAAAAAAGTCTAGCGGAACCTCTGGTCGCAGTACTGTACCCTTATCTTTATCTTTGTAAATTTGCAATTGTTTTCAAAGAAGTAGCAGTTGAAGAAATAGTAGTAGTAGGAGTAGTAGTAGAACTAGTAGGAGAATCAGAAGTAGCGGTAATAGTGGCTTGACTTTTATTCTTGAAAAATAATAAGGATTTTCATCATATATAATTTTTATATATGATAAACCAGCACCAGCTATGAGACTTGGGTGGCATCTCTGACTGCCACCCCCCTGACCCAGAAATGGATTAAAGGGTAGAAAATGGATGGATGGATGGATAATTTTTTTGTTCTGAAGTTTGTCTATAAAGGTACAATCTACCTGCTTCTGTTGAATGTATACACACAAATACATCTTTAGAATAAGACCTCTTCTTTTTAAGTCATAGGTGTCAAAGTCAAGGCCCAGGGGCCAGATCCGGCCCGCGAAGAAATTATCTTGGCCCCCGAGATGATATTTGATTAGTATTAGAACTGGCCGCACAGAACCATAAGAAAATATTGGATTATTAATTTTATGTTAAGGAAATGTGTTTTCTCTTTGAAGGAAGTTTGTTTACGGTACACTACGTAAGGTCTTGGTTCAATTATATGCTATCATCTTAATACGTGTTAATAAACATTGAACCAGTCCAGAATAATGTAGAAAATTAGTTGTTTTGGCCCTCTGATGTATTTGATTTTGACATCCCTGTTTTAAGTGAACAGTTACCTCTAGTGGTAGTTTTACAGCAGTACATGCAGATCTACTCTAAATCTAAGTCTGTGAGATTGTCAGGAGACTCACTCATGGAGGGCTGGCTGCTGTCCTGCTCCAGTTCGTCTTCTTCTATGCAGTCGTAAGGCCACTGTCCGAAGGGGCTCACACTGGACACGGGGTGAGGGTGTGGGTGAGAGGGGGACAAGTACATGTGCAGGTTTAAGGAGCCCAGAAGAGAAGAGGAGGATTGGCTACTGGAGGACGACGTGCTGCTGTTGGAGATGGTTGAGTGAGGGCGCTTCACCGACGACGAGTGTTCGAACAGAGGCACGGCGATGGAGGCCCGCGTCCTCCACTCTGTTGGAGAAACATCAAACGGAACACATATGGTCACGCAAACTATGATTGAATGTTGTTTACTGTAACTTGAATTACATCCTATTTAAATGTAGCAAGTATAATTAGCAAGTAGTAAGAGTGGGGGGATATATCGATATTTACAATGTATAGAAAAATATATGGAGATATTTTTTTTCTCCATACCGTGCAGCCCTAGAAAGTAGTATTGTATATTATTTTGCAAATAAGAATTATTTTGCATATGACATTTCAAAATATTGTTTTTACTGAAAGACCACAACAAAGTAACAGAGAAGTTTAAGGTGAAAGCAAAATTACAAATGATTTTGTTACTTAAAGAAAAGTATTCATACAGACCACACAGTGGTCTGCAGTGTGCAGTCTTTCAGAAAAAAAAACATCAAAATAAAATCTAGGTTGTACAAATTAAAAGTAGCAGTAAAAGTGGGAAATGAAGATCTACTCTTTTAATCAAATCCCTTCACATGATGTCTATGATATTTGAAAATATTTATTAATATAGTCAAATATTTCAGAATTAGCGTAACATGTTTTTCATGCCTTGTCAACTCTCCATAAATCTAATCTAATCTAAGGTTAGATTCCACAAACTAACTAGTAGGCATTCTTTTTGTGATAAACGCAGAAAACGGCTCTGCCTGATGTCATAGTTAAGGTAGGGTACACTTTTATTCCTGTCGGATTAAAAAAATCCTGATATAATGGTAGATGAGGAAAAACCAGTGGGGGCGGGTCCCGGCTCAAAAGTGGCCAAAATGACGTGCGCTGACATGCTTGCAATACCACCCCGGGCCGATGGGGGTGGACCCGGAATGAGAATTATTCAAGGCTAACATATAGTGAAGAAGATGACAAAGTATTATTACATGTGTTTATGTGATAAAATGGGAGGGTGTGGTAAACAGTGACCTATGTACTGCACAGGTGGACAAATGCAAGACAAAATAGTATTAATAACCTGGCCTTGTGGAGGTCTCAAGGACCACAGAGACTTTCGTTGTTTAGGCTATTTGTGCCGAAGGTTTGGCCTTTTCTATGATGACGTAGATTTCCATATATAATGTATCTGTGTCTTTTGTTCTGCCTGAAAATTAACGACCATTTTGTGAATAAACCAGCCAGGAGGCTTTGTCGTACAAAGATCCCAATTTGCCTGAGTCTGATTCTTATCAATAGCATTAGCCAACCTCTCAAAAAAGTCTTTACAGAATGGTCCAAAAGTTGGCTCTTGGCCCAAAGCTCCGTCCACATATGTGTCAATGCTGAGGGGAGTTAATTTTTTTGGACTAGTCTAGTTCACTCGCTGTGAATTTTTGAAGGCACTCGTTAAATGAATGGGGCTCGTGGCGGTTGACGCATGCGCAGATGTATTTTTTCACATTTTCCAGCCCCCGCTGCCATTTTGAAACTGCACATAGACCGCAGAAGTTGTGACATATTAGTTAGAACGGTGGAGTAGAGGCGTGACTATGTCCGTTAATATTTACAGTCTAGGGGAAAAACACAAGTCAAGGCTTGAATGAAAGACAAAAACAAAAAGACTGACCTGATCCTTTCATGATGTAGTCAACGGCTCGGTCACTGATGGCTGCTTCGCTCGGCTTGATGTCCATAAAAGGCTTACTTCCTATTCCCATGGACACCATCTCCTGCATGCGTAACTCTGACAAACCAACGCATTTAAATAATGAGTTTAGGAATCATATATAGGAAAACATCATAGTTGTGTTAAAAAGAATTGTCTTTTTCAATTCAATGTACATAATGTAATTACTGCAGAGAGGAATGGGGGCTATGTATGTATACAGTATAAATATGGATGGTCTTTCTGACAGTAATAAGAAAGCAGTTTTTGTACCTATTTTTCACTGGGTTTGTGGGATCACTAAAAACCCATCTAACTTCGTTCTCAAAAAAAAATATTGACATCTGTGGTCATTTCTGTCACAACTTTAGATCAGATTGAGTGGTGAAAAAGATCACCATCACCAAGCCAATCATCCCTCAGTATGTAAAAGATGAAAAAAAATTTCTAATAAGATTAAAACAGCATGCCATGGTCTGATTTGTTCACAAAATATGACTTTAAAAAATTGCTGCTGTTTGTTTATATAAAATGTATTTATGAAAACAAAAAGGGAGGTTATCCAGCTTCGATTAACAGACTAATTGCCAGATAAGTTGTCAAAATACTCCTTACATCCATAGACTTTGACCTCTTCTGTTTTTTTACATTTGAAAAATGTAAATTATTGTTCCACAAGTCTTTTGTTTTGGTTTAGCACGATGAGATACAACAACTTATCCCAACACATTGTGGTATTTTTGGTCATTGTCGTCATAGTGATCCAGTCCATAGCAGCAGCACACACCTCTGTTCCTCAGCGCTTGTCTCCACAGGATCTTGCCGATGATCGCTGTCCAAACAGCCTTGACCTCGGCAGAACTGGCCTGAAGTATGAACGTGTCCTGGGATTTCCTCCTTCTGAACCAAATCTCGAAACGCAGGCCGCTGTCACCAACATTCTCCGTCATGCCTATTTCTGCGGTCTGGAAATAATACAAACATGTCACCTCCAAGTACAAATATTAGCAAAAAAACTGTTTATTTATTTTAACTTTATTTTGATTTGAGCACATTTTGAACATTTACTATTGGACAAGCCTACCATCTTTAAAGCTGTGGTACCTGCATGTATTTTTCTGGCCTCTGTCACTTTGTAAGATGAGCTTTTTCAAACAGAAAAATTAAAAAGAAAAGGGCCAATCAGCTTTCAGACCAAAACATTAAATAGTGACTTTCATTGCTCTTTCTCACAACTAAGCAAAAGATAAAATGTTTTCTTATTGAATAAAGACAGCATTTTGTGGTCTAATTTAAACTTTTACAAAACTCTTTTTATTGGCTCAAACAACAGGATACTAATGGAAAAGAAAAGCCTAAAACAATTCATTTCTCAGTTGGAATGAGAACTATGAGACAATGCTTAAAATAAGAGCGAAGTTGCTTGTTCCATTGGCCAATCTGGTTTAAAGACACTAAAATCAAGATGTGTTTTGACCATTTCTAGCACTTATGAGCCTGTTTCTGTCATGCTTTGCAGCAAACACAAGGATTACTTTGTAGGACTGTTTGTAGATGCAGATGTCGTATCCGCCCTCGATCTTCTTGGTTTTGCTGAAGAGGATGAGTTCTTCAAACAAGAAGACGTGCCGGAGGTACTTCCTGCGTCCGCACCACACGATGAACTCGTCCTGACAGCGCAGTGGACCCTGCTCCTTCAGGTTAACCTAAAGGAAACACACATTTAACGGGGTCAGAGGCCAATACAGAGCTGACTATTTACATAACCCTGTACTTCCCGTTCAAAACCGCATTGTGCCAATCCAGTACAGTGGCTGCTATAATGTGAGATCACCCATTCCTTTTTCAATCGACCAAAACCAATAGAGATGCTTGATTTAGATTTCAGTTGCTATTGATAATTAATCCCAAAAACTAGTATAGAACAACCTTAAACTCACTGATAACAGAGACTTAATGTTAGATAATAACTATAATGAGATAATAACAGATGTTTTAACAGTTAGTAAGTTGTGCTGTATGCTATTTGTGCCTTTATCTGTGTGTGTTTCTGCGTTTCCTGTGAGTGCCTTTGGCCTGGTCCTGTTTGCGCATTGTGCATGAAGTAGCATTCAAAATATTGTACCTGGAAAAGGCTTACTTTTAAACCAACAGATATGTAACAATGTAATAATTTAAATCCCATCTGACCAATTTTGTTCCATCAATAGATTTCACATTGATGTATTTTCTGGCCTTTGTCACATTTTTGGACCAAGCTTTATATAGAGATAAAGAAAATCCCCACAAAATCAAGACTTTCCATCCATTTGTTCTTCCGCTTTATCCATGGCTGGGTCCTGAGGGCAGCAGTGTGAGGAGAAACCCCCAGGAATTTTATTTTAGACTGCCGTAATGTTATTGGATCAAAGAAATACATTTACATTGAAAGTCTGTGAGTAGCCCATTTAATTCCCCTATTGCTGGTGTAAACGCTGTCTTATTTGCTGATTACAGTTTATTAGTGAAGTATTGAAATGGTTTGGTATAATAATAATGATACATTTTATTTATATTGCACCTTACATTTCCAGGAAACCCCAAAGTGCTAAAGATTAAAATACAATACAGCAAAAATTAACAACATCAAAAGTTCGTTGTTGATAATGTTTAACTTTTTGTTCTTACATCGCAGCCTCGGATGGCGTCCATGGCCAGCAGGTCGTTGCCATGGCGCAGCTGAAACTTGACCATGTCCTCGGCGGTGCGCAGGTCACTCAGCTCCTGCTCCTGGGACTGACCGCACTCCTTTATCAGGTCCTTCAGCAGCAGAGCGTATTTACTCATTCTCTGAATCGGCTTCAGCAAATACGACGCCAAGTCCATCTTATCCCCGAGCTCCAGCTGCTTGTTCTGTGGAGAACAAACATACAAAACATTCCACAACATATTTTCATCTACAAAACCATGGAATGTGTCTTTTTTGAGCAATAAAAATGTAGACCAAATTAAATTTAGAGTATTAGTCATAACGTCTTTTTTAAATTGGTACGGAAGACATAAAAAGGGGGTTGGACAAAGCAGACGTTTATTTAGTTCTGATCCCTCTCACTCATGCAACCCCCCCATCTCACACACACACACACACACACACACACACACACACACACACACACACACACACACACACACAAACACGACAACAAGACACAGGCCGAAACACTCTCCGACCCTAAACCTAAAGCACGGAGTCGCAGCTGCCCAGGACACGTTGCTCTAGAGGAATGTGGGTGGAGTTTCCAGACGTACCTTGAAGAAGTCGTTGCCGTGGCTGCAGAGTAAAGCGTCCGACTGTGGCTTGTTCTTGCTGTACAGTGCATACATACCAAACTGATCCTCCTGCACACACACAAGACCAACACGTTACAACACTGACCACGCACAAACACACAGGACTGACATTTCAGGGCGCAATGCAAACACTCCACGGTAACACGGGGCTCATGTTTTATCCCATACTGTGCATAGATTGTATAAAGCCAGTCTACTGTCTATGGTGGTGTTACTGGAAGCTTGAAAGGAGACATATGTGTTGCCTCCTCCTCAATAACAGACTGAAGTTGCTTTTAACTTACTGGTAATTTAGGCCAATATCAGGCATAAACCCGTACCCCCACCCCTTCTGTCTAAATGTTCCCATTTCATACTTGAATACTTACATTATTATAACGAGTTCAGAGCCCTTATCTGCCATCATATTTTCAACATGTTTTTCCATATACAGTATTTTCCAATTCTAAAAAATGAAATGCCAATGTAAATATCTCTAAGTAGGTCTCCATTGTGTTCAAGCGCCAGACATACATTTTCTTCTCTAAAAAAGGTAGGCAAAATGCTTAGGACAATTTTGCCAGATAAAATGTGTTTTCCAGAGTTTTATTACCATCCTCTCCTGGCTTTGGTCTAGTTTTACTCATAAAGATAATCCAAGTTTCAGACTGGAAGACTGAAAACTCTTAGTGTGCACAAGCTCACTGCTCTCAGTCCTTCCACACTCAGCTGGCGTCTCCTTGCTGCCAATATCTCACCTGGCAGCTTTTAAGCACTGCCCTACGTTATCATTGAGCTTTCATATTGTGTAAAAAGCGTTCATATTGTGCAGCAAGCTTTCATTCGAGCAGCAACCCTCCTCCTCATCACTGCCTCATCAGCCAGACCAGCTCTGCACCCATTCTAATTAGCTAGCACCACCAGGGTATAGGCCCCTTCTTTTCCCCTTCTGTATCGATAATGCAGTGCTCTGCCAAGGTCTAAGCTCCAAATCATAATCACATTTCATTTACAGAATGCAATAAATTTCATTCTTACAAACAATGTCTCCAGAGTTATATGTGCCAATTTATTCAATGACAGATTAATATAACAACCAATAAATTCACCTCGAATAACCCCTTTCAAATCTTCTTGCTTTTCCTGCTCTTCCATCCATTGCCAAAATCACAAAGAAACAGTGTTTGCAGCCAGCTACAGTACATAAAGAGACTGTGATTCGCTGCCGGACGAGTGAAGGTAAGACAAAGCAGACGTGTGATTGGTGCTGAACACAAAGGCTGACACAGTGAGGTAAATTGCCGTACACATCACAGCAGACGTGTGTCAAGTCAATACGTTTGGTACAATTTATGAAACTGTAAGGAAAACTACAACCTTCTCTTCTGTCTCCTGTCTCATATCTGCAAACACATATCCCCCTCATCATAACTAAACTCACATGTTTGAGGAAACAGCTGCTGATGGACAGAGGCGAGTGTGCGCAGGACTCCAGCTGCTTCAGGAAGTAGTGAGTGTGGAAGTCCCAAAGTTTCTCCACGTTTCCAAAGATGATGGAGCGCTTCCCCCTGAGGTCCTGGGGCAGATCCAGCCGCTCCATCTCCGGGAAGTAGTGCTGGATGACGTAGCTGAGGGAGCGGACGTACTCTCTCTCTGTGGAGATCATCTCGTCCATAATGTGCTGGACTTTACTGTGAAGAAAGTCAATTATAACAATCACATTTCAATCACTGCACGTTATTTACATCTCTGATAAGTATCAGGGGTGTGCTAAGCATGATTTAGAGTTAGCAGCAGTCGTGAAGTTTCACATTTACAGATGGTTAATATTGTACTTACTGTATGTGTATATTGAATCTTTGGGCTGAGAGCTAATTGATCCTTTTCCACTTTTATGTGCAAAAAAACTGATCTTAAGATGTAACAGAGGCCTAAACAGACATGCATGGGAAAACTAGTGATAGAAGTAAACTGTTTTAGATCTAAGAATTATTTGATTTTATTACGAGCTCCATGATTTGTGGTTTGAAAGTTAGCGACCCTCAGCCTTATATCTTTTCCTTGCCGTAGGAAAGGAAAAATCAAGATTGAAACGACGCCGTTATGGTGACCGCATCTCTTACCTGCTCTGCTTCTTGGCCTCTCCCTCGCACAGTCGTGACGGAGTGGACATGCTGCGGCTGCGACCTAAGACGGGACTCGTCACGTTCGGCCTCTGGAGCTTCTTCTCGGCTGAAACATTATTAGCCACTTCCAGCCCTTTTATATAGACGCCCGTGTATCCGTGTGCGTGGGCTCCGTCTGAGTGACTGCTGTCCCGGGGAGTCATCTCATAACTCAAAGTCTTCTTCATGATTTTCTTCATCGGCTGCTTGTACGGACGAGACTTGGGTGAGTAAACCGGCTCCGAATGGCAAGAAACAGAGTCAAAGGTGCAATCGCTGTCGGTGTCTTCAAACGTGGACGGACTCAACTTGCCGTCTGTTTCAGGGAAAGTGAAATGCGTGGAGGATGGAGTGGAGGGGGTGGAGAAGGGCCCCGCTGAATGGGGCTTGTCCTCGAAAGGCAGCAGAGGAGGTAGGAGCGAGCGTTCGTGGTCGGCGGACGAATTGCGACGAGGTGCGTTTGTGGAAGCCGAAACGCGCGACAGTGTTTCCTCCAGCTGTTTTTTGGTCAGCTGACACTTGTGCCACACAGAGTTCCACTTCTGCAGCTGCGGTGGGCTCTCCAGAGACAGGACCATGTGGTTTAGTGTGCTGAAGTTATCCAAGGAGAACTTAGAAGCTTCAGTGCAATAATCCTGCAGGGTCTGAGCCACGGAGGGAGGGACTGAGATGTTGCTGCTGTCCAGGCTCAGCTGGTGGAAGTACTCCTGACAGTGATCCATCCACAGATTGGCCTAGAAGATGTGATGGCAAGTTTATTAGTATAGCACAATCACAAAGCTTTTCAGAGATGTACAAAACAAAAGCAAAGACATGAATAACTGCAATACATTAATCTATCTATCTATTATCTCCCGCAGCAATCTGAGCATAGATTCCCAGCACACTTTTTGCGAGACAGGAAATGAACTACCACTACTAGGGTTGCCAAAAGTATCCAGCATCAGAAGTAGAGCTAGTATCAAAACTAAATATATTTGAACAAGTATTGATACCAAAAATAAATACATATCGATTGCTTGAAGCTCAGCGAACTACAAGGGTCTGGCGAGAGTCAGGCTACCAGCATGTGGCCAGTAAATATAGAATTGTAGAAAATCTCTTCCCTAAAATTATGTGCAGATTATACATAGAGAGACGACGAAGATATTTACTGAGAAGATGAAAGTAAAACAATTAATATCTTTTAGAAAATGCATGCTCCAACTGTAACTCTTGTGAAACGCCCTCTGACGTCAGTGTGCATGTGTACTTGTGATCGTTGCCTGTGGGGTGCTTGTCAGTGAGTGTGAGGAAAGAATATTAATTGTTTTAGACTGACTGCCTTTCCATTATGTTTTTACTACCTTTTTCTTACTAAGATTGTTTTTTTTTTTTTTTTTTTTAGAATAGCCTGAACTTTTATTTTAGTTGTCGATCCAAGGTGCTTTGAGTTTGAATCATGCAACATATAAGAGACCCTAACCCACACTATCACACATTGACTGTGTGTGAAGAATCCTCACCGAGTCGTAGAACTCGTACAGGTTGCTGAGGATGTCCAGCTGGTTTTTCCTTCTCTCCGCTCGGGTTAAGACGGAGCCCAGGTGCTGCTTAAAGTCCATTAGGACTGAACCTGGGAGTAACGGAGGAGCCTCCTTCACCAGCTGCAGACCCAACCTCTGCTGGTGCTGCACACAACACACAAGTATCATAAATGTATAAAGAGGACTTCAATTGTCGTCTTTGATTCAGAATTGTTTGACTAAATCTATTCGCTTGGTGAACCTAGATAATTGAACTTGTTTTGAACAATTACAGAAGGATTTGCCAAAAATATATTGTTACATAATAAGCCAAGCAACACTTGGCTAGCTCTTCATTGCCCTTCAAATTGTTTCACAGATGTGTGACTTGCATTTCCGTATCTAATGTATCATTGACAACAACAACAACAACAAAAAAACTCTGGGGGCAGTAGTGTAGAGTTTCAGATCATTTTCTTATCTTTAGTACATGTTTATCCAAATATTTTCAACTTACCTAATTTTGTTACATTCTAAAACATGAAATGCCAAAGTAGATATTCGTAAGACCATGTTTCAGAGTCAATAATAATGAATAATTTCTTATTTAACTAATATTATATTCAATACTTGCTGGACTATTAAGTGCACCAGTTTATAACTACAATCAGCTAAAATTGAAAATAAAATAAATGTTTTTTCATCTCACTTTAGCCTGCTTAAAGGTGCAGTAAGCGATTTTGTTAGCATAGCCGTTGCACCAACTCAAAATCACTCCCAGCTGGTCAATTCCATTCATCTTTGAGAATACATGATAACTTGACTACTTTTGGGGTTAGGGGAAGTTTGGCAAAGAAATGCGTCTGGCAAAAAATAACTGACTGCATCTTTAAGTGTTAGATTTGTGATGTCGTGACTCATTTACCAATCTATTTAGGCAATAAACATTTGTCTTATAGTTACTAAAACTGGATGCTATAATAATCCATGCATAGATTGACCGCCAAGGGTTCAAAAAAGTAAAAAAAGCGGTTTATAGTCCGGCAGTTACGGATGTTCTTACCACAGACTCCTCCACAAAGTGCTCGAGACCATCTTTCATTTCTTTGATTTTATCCAGACTCAAAGTTTGTGAGTCTAAAGGAGCGAGGTTCTTCTCTCCTTCCACACTGAACCACATTTTAATCTGAAAGTCAGTGAGAGACATGTGTAATCTCTGGCATTTGTTTGTGTGATAACGTTAAAGACAGTACCTGGTTGGTCCGCTCCTCAAACGTGCAAACCTCCAGGACGCCCTCCAGCTGCTTCTGAGCCTTGTTAGACAGAATCACCAGTTTGTGCACCTCCTCGTCCACTTGGTTGTACAAAGTGTTCAGCATCTCAATTGTTTCCCTAAAAACAAAAACAAAAACAAAAACACACATAAATAAAAATAGAGATTTGACGAGCACATTTTGGTGTTACTGTATTTGTGGATTACTGAGTCCACAAAAGGAAGGAATCTATTAGGGCTGAACAACATGGACTTTGTTTCATCTCTCAATATGTAGTAGTAGTAGTAGTTTATTAAGAACATTCGATCTTAGGTCACATGTTTTAAAAGATTGCATGCATTTACAATATCAAAACTAAATAGTGTATATTAAGAATTTCAGTGCTAAATAATAAACAAATTAAGTAAATCAACATTTAAGTTTACTGGGAAATTAATTTTTTTGATATTGTTGACACCACAGTCCTCATTGTAATAATTGTAAAAAGTTGGAGTAACTCAGTGATATCACATTTCTCTGTACTCTCTCATGCTCTCTTCATCTTCAACCAGATCACTATAAAGGTGAAACTTGGATGTTAGAATATTTTTCAAAAGTCCATTTACTTCTGTAATTCAACTTACAATGTGAAACTAGTATATGACAGAATCATTACAGGAAAAGGAAGATTGTAAGCCATAATCATCCAAATTATAACAAACAAATTCTTGACATACGTTACTTTGTGCGTCTTTATGAGTCTCTATCATATACTGGTTTCACATTTTAAGTTGAATCATAGAAATAAATTCAACTTTTGAAGCTGGAGTTGAATGATGCTTTTTGCTTGTGCTTCACTGCCTCCTACTTCTGATCCGCTGCAATTGAACTTCTTATTACATGACTTGGACCGTACGCGCGCTCTGATTGGCTGATTACCGGTCTGATATTTTCCCATCTTGGACCGTTACCATGACAATTGGTCCGAACAGCGCGTATCACATTTGATATCTTTCCTCGGACCGTTACCATGACAATCAGCGCGTATCACACAAAACCAAGTCGGACATGAACATACTTCACAAATATCTCATAAGCATTGGTAAAGACACAGACGAGAGTCATATAATAAAACATCTATTAACCTTGCTTGCTCGGTCTGTACAGAGAAATATCAGACCTTGGCCTTTTTGCACAGACCTCGGCTCGGTTTGTACATTAAGGCCGCGGTCTGATATTTCTCCATACAGACCTCGCGCTCGGTTAATAAGCCGTTAATAAAATATATCTTCATTTTGGCAATTCTATCTCTCAGCTTCCACAAAGTAGCGAAAGGAGTAGTATATGATTGGGATGCTCAGCCGTTATGTTCTAAATTAAAAGCACATATATTCAAACACGTATTGGCACCTGTAGTTTTCGTTCTCGCACACTTCTTCCTTCTTGATGCGTGCGAGGACTGTTCCTCCTTCCAGACGAAGCCTGTTCAGACTGGTGTCGTCCAACACACACTTCATCAGCTGCTTCTGCCTTTCCATCACTTCAGACACTTCCTGCCACCGCACACAAGGACTTTAGATCGATTACATTAGATCTCATGAAAAGGATCCAGGTAAATTCATATTTAAAAAAAAAGAATGACTAAATGATAACCCTGAGCAGTCGGATTCACAATTGTTTTGGTAAATGCAGCATTTTTGGGTAGGCTCTGCTGACATTGAGTGATTGTTTCACAAGTCAAATCCCTGTTATCGCAAAGATTTCCTTTTAACCGTGATACAGCTGTTTTCACATGTCATTTACTCCGCTCTAAGTGATTCATGTTAGAGTCTTATTGCCATAGTAAGTAATACAAATTCACAAAACTACACATTTTCTTTTGCTCAAGCTGCAAACGAGTTATAAGAGTAAAAATATAGTGATATATGTATAAAAAAAATCTTCATATAAATAGTCTCTTCAATTTTCTACTTTATGCAAATGCTAAGTACACACACACGGCCATGATGTGATGACAGCCTGAGTCCTGGATCCACAGCCTTTCCGTCCGTTATAGCGGATACATCTCTCTGTATGGGCCTCCCCGAGGTTTCTAATTTTTTTCCCACTGGGTTATTGAGTTGTTCCTTGCCAGATCATATAATCTGGGACATTTATGGACATTTAAGGACCAATGAGTCCCATGTTATTATTGCATGTGTGTGTTCGAACTTATCTGATGGCAAATCGACAACTTTGTAATGTCACCTAAGACAATTATTATTATTAGTGTCTCTTTACAAAGAATCATGTCTAGTGACCCTTCAACGGTTTCACTTCAGTTACATTAATCTGTGTCTGTTTTGATTTAGGACTAGACACAAATTAATGTAACTGAAGTGAAACCGTTGAAGGGTCACTAGACATGATTCTTTGTAAAGAGACACTAATAATAATAATGGGTAAATTCTAACCTTAGATGTATTCAGACTCCCATTGTTTCCCAGCATGCTGATGGACTGCTGAAGTGAAGAGATGGCTTTGTTACAACTGCTGACAAAAGGCTCAATTTTCTGTCAAAACAAAAGCAGAGAAAAACAGATTTGGCAACAGAAACCGTAGACGTCCATTGCAGCATCACACGGAGCACATTCCAGCCTCAGAAGGGCTTAGAGCGAGCTTACGGATGAGCCCACCTGTCTGAAGCTGATCCAGTGGCTGTGGTCGTAGGAGAAGCTGCCGTCCAGCTCTCGTGTGAGCTGAGTTTGGTCTATGTGCTTTTGTAAGGCCTTCAGAGACGACAGCACCTCCGTCTGAAACAGAATACAGTACACTAGCATCATGTTGGGAATCTCACAATTGTTTATGATTGTTTACTTCCTTGTTAACTTTCAAACCACTTAAAAATAAAATTATGAATAAAGAAATGCACCTAACTAATAGCAGTTTCAAAGCAGTTTGGGTTCATCACTAGTTTTCACATGCATGCATCCTTTTGCCCCTGTTATGACTTTATATCCGCTTTATCAAACAGAAAAGTGAAAAAGACCGGACCATCCTCACTCAGCCAATCGGCTCTCAACCAAAAGAGTCAGCTAAGACAGCATGTTATGGTTTGTTAACTTTTACTTTACAAGACTCCATCTTTAGTATTTAACAAGCTTTAATATAAAAATGTATGTGTGGTGGTCCTGAAAACTGAATAAGGGTAACCCAATTTGCATAATGCAGATAATGTGTTTTATTTGTTTGTATATCACTTCTAGAGATAGACATTTCCTTTTGTAAAAACAACAAATCTCCGATCTTGTCAACGTTACTACTACGTTTAGACTTTTGGAAAAGATAATGCACATAGAATAAATCTAATTTTAGTTAATTCATGTATTTGTTTGGAGGAGATTATTACGAATTATTCAGAAGATACTGCTTTCCAATTATTTGGGGATCAAAGGTGCAATACCCGTGGTAAACAGTGATTTAATGCAGACAGCATTTAATACTAATTAATACTAACTAATAATAATTTAATAATAATTTATTTTTCTGTGTGTTTACCTGTACAGCGAAGTCTTTCTCTGGCTTCATCGCCGTCTCCTTGTCCACCAGGAACAGGACCATATAAAGTGCATTTGGCGTTAATATCTGAAAAAGACAATATCAGATTGACGGTGTCAACTACAACAGTATATGCAGGCTGATAACAGATGTAATGTAAAAGGACATTTATAGTGTGTTTTGTGGTCTCCAGAATAATCCTCTTTACACCAGGGAACAACTCATCACTGGAACATGATGATACGTCTCGTGCAGCCGCCTACACGCCCTTGCGCTGAGGTTGAAAACAGACGTGTGTGCACAGGCTCCTCCACTGCTGCCCCGGAGACACACTTTTCACAAAATGCCTCAAAACCACAGTCACTACAGATGTAAGGTGTGTCTCATCTAATGTGCCTTCAAAGGAAAGTCAGCAGAGGACAGGTAAGAAATGCCAAGAATGCGTTAAAAGGGTTTCAAATAGTGGAGAGAGGTGGAGCTGCAAGTGGGCATGGCGAAAGGGGGAAAAAAAAAACTAATGATTTTTTCCTTGTATAGATCAATCCAATATAAATGTCTCATAGCAATTTGATATAAACTTGCACAGACAGTTTTGTTGGCCAAAATGAGCAAATGCTAATTTGTTTTTTATTAGTTTACCTAAAATAAAATGTGAGGGGACAAAATACAGCATAAAGTGCCCTCATTCTATCTTTGGTTTAAATATTTTTAACTGCTTTCCTTTCAGCGCTTCTGTATAATCCTCTACACATCCTCTACAATCCTCTAAAACGTTTTTTTGCTAAAAAAAAAATCCATCCATCCATCTTTTTCCCCTTAATCCATTTCTGGATCAGTCCCTCACTGATCCACCTGCAGGTGGTGAGTCCACAGGAGCCTTGATCTTTCAGTGGGGGCTTCAGACAAAGTGGGGTTAAGTGTCTTGCCCAAGGACACAACGACAGCAGTCATCAGTGGGAGTTGTGAGGTAGGTCTTACGGTGGGCTCAAACCCACAACCTTCAGGCCCAAAGGCCAATGCTCTACCAACTGAGCCACTGTCGCCCCTCTAAATCAAAAATGATTTAGCAAAACCCATCCATCCATCTTCTTCCCCTTTATCCATTCCTGGGTCGGGGGTGGCAGTCAGAGCTGCACCCAGTACACAGAGCACCAGATCCTCCTGCAGGAGGTGAGTCCACAGGAGGACGGCTGCTATAGTCTGAGCTGCCTTGATCTTTCAGGGGCTTTAGGCAAAGTGTCTTGCCCAAGGACACAATGACAGCCACTTTCACAAAACCACTAACAAGAGTGGTTGCATTCACAGTCTCTGGAATACATCAAAAAACAATTAAAGTAGGAAAGACAAATTATATAAAGGTCTACAAAGCTATAATTAAAAAATGTCTTTCAAAACCGTTGAAGGGTTTGTCTGCACAGGTCCTTTCATGGATTATTTTTGACAGAAAAGCACTTCTCAATCAGATCAGTCTATTCTCGTAGAGAGAGATGTGAGCAGAGGCACATATCACTCCAGTGTTCTAATGGGACAATGAGATCATCGTGTCAAAACTTGAATTGATGAATAGAACACCCTTGTGTGGGATTTCATGGAGAACCTGTAATCATACACCATCATTACAACATAAATGAATACACTCAGAAGATGACGTGTGTTTTAAAGGCAGAGCCGGATCTGAGCATTTGGTGGCCCTAAGCTAAGAATATAACACATACATTTGAAACCTCTACATCAGGCTCATTCAGCTTGTGGCTCAAGGACAATATGGGGTCCGCCAAACAACCTGATCAGGCCCTGGCCCATCTCTGTAAACAACAAAATTAGGCCTGAGAGCCACAAACTCTTGAAGGGCCTCTAAAAGCCTCAGCATACTCTCAGCAAAGCTCTCTGGGACGGGTCGGGGATCTCTGGGACCAGTGTACTTCTACTTCCCAGTGTCAGCGACGCATATGCAATGTTCCCACCTGATTATCAACGGTTGCTATATGCAAGACAGTACAGTGATACAGAGTGTAACGCAGGTGACCTGCTTTGGATGTTGTGCCTCCAATAGACTGCTGATATAGTTTGAGTTGAATATCATTGAAACACAGAAACGTGCAATTGATGATCACAGACGTTTCACATTATGAGGATGAAGTTACAACAAATTTTGAATAAAATAATTGTCAATTCAGCAAATAATTAAAGGAAATAAGTAATAACGTATCTAACATCTTGTGCTGAATGAAGATAAGCTTCATTAACAAGTGCTTTCTGTTGAGAAATTAGTTGTTATGGCTTAGTTTATTTAAAGCGGCACTATGTGAAACACAGGTCAAATAGGTTTGTGAAGCAAACTTGGGAGCACAGTGCGTGAAAGTGCATGGGCGTGAATCAGAGTAATTACATATTTTCCACTGTGGGCTTTACCTGTAATTCAGGCAGAGATGACAACAGAGCTGCACAGGGCTGCTGCCTCCTGCCATCCACCACAACCGTCAGGCCCATGTCCCGCCGCTCTTTTCTAAAAACAGAAGAGCAGCAGTTACCACTAGGCTTGGGTTTGGATTCTAAAGTATCATTTTAACCAGCTGTGTTTTGTACCTCATAGGAAAACAAAACAAACTGAAATTTCAAAAATTATATCTTATCAACTTCCTGAACAATAAGAGTTTTCATAAAACTAGTTACAAGTCCACAGATATTCTACTGTCATTCTATTGTCCATTGTCTCTGTAGACAGCAGTTTACCCCTCGTATTTTGACATAGTAAATCTTGGCGTGATTTTGAATGTGATTTTAACAAAAGGGCCCAGACATATGCGTATTCTGCAAAATGTTCACATATAAATTCAGTTTGAATGAATGCAATGTTGGGCATGTGTTTGTGTACTGCTGTGTATTGCTGTGTATTGCTGTGTATTGCTGTGTACTGCTGTGTACTGCTGTGTATTGCTGTGTACTGCTGTGTACTACTGTGTATCTATGTAGCTTCACTAAACATACTTTATGAGCCACACATACCTGAGAGTGGAGTGGTAGTAGGCGAGTAAACAGGTGAGGTCTGAGGCTGTGACGCTCTCCCAGACCTGAGCTCTGGAGCACAGCTGCAGCACGGAGTGGCCCCCACGGTCCTGGGTACCTGCAGCACCAGGATCAACGGGTCAGTGGCAAATACATGAAAACCACACAACGCACTGAGTACAAGATTTTGACAAATAATATTTTTTTCAGAAGAAATAATTGTCACACTCAATTTTACTTTATATACTTTTACTTTATTAATGTTTTTCTGCACTCAGCCTTCTGCAGGTGTTGACCTGTTCATGGGAGTACAGTAAGGTGTACTTTAGCTCCTGGGGAACCATCAGATGCTCGACTCGGTCAACCCTAACCCTAACCCCGGAGCAGGAGGATTTTACCAAAGCTGCATGTTTGGGTGGTGGGGGAAACCAGACGCCCCGGCCGAGCGAGGCACTTGCTATGAATCCTTTATTTATTCATTTATTTGGGCTGTCACCAAGGAACTGTTTGCCGAGTGAGACCCAACAGGGTCAAGGGTCATCGGTGGGGACCACACTTAAGGGTGACAGTCCACAGAAAAATGTCACACTCAAGAGGTAACAATATAAACTTTTATACAATTTACCAAAGTGAGATATTATAAACCGTTTTATTCTCTTTCTAATATCAGAGACTTATTTCAAGTACAGATATGGGTCATGAAATTCTATTTTGTTTAAACCAACATATTCTACAATCTTTTTGGAAACCTTGAACACTACACATCATGTTTGTGCAGAGTGGTCCACCTGGTAGCATGACAGCCCCGGAAATGAGTAGCTCCTGGTGGACCTCTGCTGCTGATGTAGGCAGAGGTATGTGCTCTACGGGAGCAGAGCTAGATGTGGAGGGTGGTCTGAGCACAATCCCGTTGGCTGGAGACCTGGGAGCCATCACCTCCTCCACACTGAACCTCCTCCTTCTGCTTTCACTGCTGCCTTCAGGATGCACTGGAGAAACAATACCATCACATTACAAATCTACTGATAGAAATGAACGTCTGTTTTTAGAACGAAGCATCAAAACAAGGGATTATTAGTGGTGCAAAGGCTGCAATTACATTGCATTGAGTCATGGCTGAGACCAGGTGGAGTCTCAACAAGACTTGCTTATACAGCTACTTAAAACAGTCTGACATGTTTCATTTCAGCAATAGAAAAGCAAAATAGAGTCTGGAACAATTAGGGATGTCAATATTAAGAATTCATATAATGAGATACTATCAATACAATACGGGGTAAAATATATTGTAACAAACCAAAATGTCATTTTGGAAAGCAAATCACTACAACGGCAAAGACGACAACAACAAGAAAGTAAAGCACATTCAAAAATAAATCAAATTATTTACATTTCTACAGCATACAGTATTTTGTGGTCCAAAGAAAAATAAAAGATAATAATAAGAGGCTATAATGGCAGAAATGTCATCAAATATCATATACAATGTTGTGTGTATTATATATTTCCAAACATCAAATGGTCATTCTGAAATTATATTTTACTTTGCTTCAGCCAAAGTGTATACAACCATTATTTCTTTATACTCAATAAAGCTGACCACTTATAACTCAGACCACTTTAAAATATGATAACCTGCACTGTTTCACATGTCTACTGTGTGTATATTATATTATAGTATATAGTGCATCATTATTTATTATTATTAAATTGCACCATAATGATAAATCCCAAATTTTGTATTATTCCTGTTCACTAACAATAGATTAAACATAATGTTATTTGGTTCTTCTATAACAGACAATAGTAAGATAGCAATGTTTTACTTTGTTATTTATGTTTTGACGACCAATAGCAATAGCATAATCTAATACTGACCTCATTATTTTCCCTAATTTCTCGTGTTGTGTGAATGCAGTTCATGTCTCAGACTTTCCTCAAATATCAATTCTCTATATAAACCTTTACAATTATTTCAGCGCTACTTGAAAAAAAATGATTTTGCTTTCCTTCATTAGAGATAGATGATATGGCAGAACAACTATTTCAAAAGTTTTGCCAGGCAGCCAGACAGCATTTCATGGTTGTATTGTTCACTTTTGCTGTTTTTCACATCATTATCACATCCTGTTTTTGACGCCAAATCACCTCTAAGGAAGTGTATGCTCTTGAATTATGCTCTTGGATTTGTCAAGATCATATGATAAAACAGAACAGAACAAATGACACATCAATCAATTACCCTTTTGTTTCAATTACTTGTTTTGGTTTTCTGAAGGGAAAAGCAACTGGCACCATGGCAGCTGCTGATTGGAGCGTCTACGATTCCTCCATGCTTTAGTCTTCTGCGCCTGTACACGACCGCAGACCCCTGCCTTTTTAGTCATTCTCTTCAGTAGCAGTAGTTATGATTATAGTGTATTTTCCTGTGACAAGTGTGGGTCATTATTGAATGTGCATTTAGTCTTTTTCAGCAGTTGCGGAATAGCCATCAGCCTTACAGAGTTCAGTCCTATTGTCTCCTCACAGCGGTCATTTCCTGTGTCACTGTGAGGCCAGGCCTGTGTTTGCAGACTTTCCTAAACGGCTTTGTTTGAGAGGAAGTGACACAGGTAGAGAACGGCCTCCTGCATTGTGCTGCGTGAAAGTGTGTTTTGGATTCTCCACGGGACTCCTCCAGCTTTAAAATACATTATATTCTCTTATGTAGGAACCTTCACTTTGTAAAGACTGGTTCGTTTTAATTATCAGAGAATCTATTTGTTAACAGGTATATTTTAAAATTAATCATGACTTTTATATACAGCATTTTTACAGCATTGAAACATTTGTAGAGATTTTATAACACTTTTTAAGCAACTTAAACAAGCAAGTTAAACTCATCATTCTTTCAATATGCAGAAGCCTGTGCTTTTCCACTACTTGTTTTGATTTCTGAAGGCCAAGCTACAAGCACACCGTGGCAGCTGCTGATTGGAGGTCTCTGTTTCTCCTGAGTATATTATCACTTGCTGTCTGTAAAATCCTTTGTTCGTGTTGTTCGTCCTTTCTCTACCATTGACAATAAAACATGTCTTCTGTCTGAATTAAAGACACAATCCCAGACTTTGTTATCTTCTTCACATTTTAGAGTAAAGGGAAATTAACTGATCTAACTTTTAGCATCTCCTCTCAGTTTTGACTTCTGGATAGGAGTGAAAGTTACAGACCAGTACTGTTTTACTTTAATTTTACTATGATCACTACGGGCAACTAATCATTCATCAAAATGTGTTGCTATTTTTGTTCTTTCTTAAAATAATTCAAATGTGTCTGTAAGATGTCTATATAGCTGCCAGGGAAACAGTAAAACCCCAAACTAAAACAACCTCTGATTTCAATGACTTCACTCGTATGAATGGACGGAAGAAACGTTGTTTTCTAAAAACAGTATAATTCCCTGGTGATCTTCTCACTTTCCTGAACCTAAGCTCAAATCAAAACAGAATGACGGACGCAAAGACAACAGCAATTTAATGACTGAAGCTGAGTCATTTACCTGCCAAAAACCACAAACTGAGAGCTGTGTGTAGTGACGAGAGCTGATCTGATATCAGAATAAAAGCATCTGCTGCTGTGATCAAAACAAAATCAAGCCTTAAGGCTCTTTAATTATAATCAACAGGTTCTCAGCAAGCAAAACCTCACATCAATTGTTGAAACCGAATAGATTGATCAAAGCTGTATTATCTAACTAAAAACGTTGAAACATAATAAAAATATGTAACTAGTAATCTGATCTAGTATTTTTGGCCTCGGTCACATCTTTAGATCAGCTTCTTAAGTGATACCACAGGCAGCCAATCGGCTCTCAGTATGGACATTTTATTTTTTCCAAATGAGCTGCTGCAGCATGTTGACTATAAAGATGGCCTGTTGTGGTCTGATTTGTTCAGAAAAACTTTAATTTAAAAGGATCAGCAGTAGCTTAAAACAAACCAGTTCATCACATCATACAATGAATGAAAGAAAAAGAATGCAGCATAAAGCCTAAAGTTTGGTTCAAAGTTAATAATGTTCAACTTCAGAAATGTGCCTTAATCAACTGAACAAAACCCAATTCAATAAGAGCCCAAATATATAAAAAAAAAACCTTTGACAGACCTGCCTCGTCTTTGCTGCCTCTTCTGTCCAGGCGATGGAAAGCCGCCTCCACGTCCACCTTCCCAAAGCGCAGTGCGTATCCGTTCATGAGTTTTTTGGGCGAGATGCTTCCCGACCCTGACGACCCTCCCGACGACGACCTCTCCCTGTGCCCTTTCAACTGCGCCGCCTTGTTAGTCCTCTCCAGCGACTTGGAGCGTCTGTCCGGCCTCCTCTCCCCTCCTCGGAGCCCTCTCTGCAGGTACAGGAGAGGCGTACTGGGCCTGTCCTCCCCACCCAACCACCCCCTGCTCCCTGGCCTCCTGGACAAGTGCTCTTGGGGGCTGCGGAGGTCCTGGCTGTCGCTGTTCGATCCCAGACCTTCACTGTGTATCGGACTGGCGCTATGGTCTGAACTTTCTTCCAATATGGATTCGGAGCTAGAACCTAAAGCCATCGGGTTTTGCAATGCTTCCATATAAGACTTCCTGAACAGTCGCCTGCTTTCAAAGGCCACCGAATCCCTGGATAAGCGCCTGCGTGGTCCCGGATTACTCAAATCAGTGCTAATAGAAACAGATTTACATGTCTTTTCTCGTCCGTCCTCCTGCTCGTTCGAGATAGTGTTGTTATTGATGATAGGAGAGGTTTCGTTGCTCTCACATGACTGACTGTAATTCCTGTTCGGAGAAGTCGGAGCGGAGAAGATAGAATCGGTTCCCTGAGAATGCAAGGACTCTCTGGAGCTGAGGTGGCTATCCAAAGTGCCGGTGGATCCGCTAGTGCTGCATGTGCTCAGATGTCCCTTGAAACCCGTGCGGCCGATGCTTCGCGCCTGCATGATGGCGTCGGAGGTGCTGCTCACAAACACGGGGTTGGCCACGTTCTTCCAATGCGTCCGGAACACTGTGGTGCCCGTGGTCAGGAGGCAGTTCTGAAGAGGGGGAATGTTGCGATCGCGAGTTACATTCTGCAAGAAATCAACGGTGAAGATGGTGCCGTACATGCTCTCGGGTATGAGGATCTCCGCCAGGGCTTGTCCGCTCGCACATAGGCATTTTATGACGAGTTTGGCGGTCTTTCGGCCTAAGGGGACGATCTGCAGGTAGAAGTCGCCTTGCCTCAGTTGAACTTTGTGCAGAGGGGAGAGCTGCACCACCACTTTGTCTTGAATGCACAGCGGCCAGCCTTCATGATAGAGCAGCAGACCTCGAAACTGGGCCTAAGGAAGAAAGAAAAGTCAATAGGTATAGTTTATGCATCATCGAAACTAAAACTAATAGAAATAGAACACCTGAGTGCTAAGAGATAAGATAATACAATAAAGTATTATTGTCAGGCAACAGAAGCGACTCAGAATACTTGGAATGGATACATGCTTTCACAAACCATTTTTGTGGTTTGACTTTTTATGCAAGACCTCGATCCAGACATTATAACACACTTTTAATGAATTACTGTGTATCCTGAATTTCACTGTCAAAATGTGACAGTGTCCCTAAGAAGGCAGAAAACCTTTCTTGAAATAAAATCACATTTGAGCTGGTGCGGGGTAAAAGCAGGGATCAAAATAATTCCAGGAGCCCTTTATCCCATGACTGAAACTATCTAAGAGGCAAAGGCAAATGATTTACAGTAAGAGCATATATCATACATTTATCAGTTTAAGGTACACTTTCTTGACCAGTAGGGATGTGTCTTCCTTTGTCGTTCCTACACCACTAAGCTAGGGCAACTTGTCAGGAACAGAGGGACCCATGAGCACTACTGTTGAAGGATTCTCTCAGTCGTAGATTTTTTTTTTCTCAAATGAATGAGACACAAATACTTTTTGTGACTTATGAGTTATTTTTATCATTCTCAATCTGGGGTACCTAACAGCCCTCGCTAATGAAGAATACAGTAATAAAGTTTGTCCAACTAAAAAGTAGAAAGTTGTGAATAAACCAGACCACTTCATATTATTAGGAAACATGTTATCTTTTGCATACTCCTTAGCCCTGTCAGTGATTATTTGACTCTTTTGGCTGAAAGCTTTCTTTTTCTCTTTTCCAAAAAGGACAAGAATCCATTCGTGTGAAAACTAGTGATGGAGTCAAACTGTTATCGAAACTAGTTACATATATTTTAGAACATAGGTCATTTTTTGGGGGGTTTTAAAGTTAAGCACCCCATTATTTGATACATTTTATTTGAGTTAAAGCTGGGGCTTTAACTCAAATAAAATGTATAAAATAAAGAAATAGAACAGATGCACATTCTAATTGCTTTGATCTGTAGAACGATCAATGATTTGTGTAGCTCTAATAAAGACATGGTGTTTTCATTTGCTGAACCACTCACACGCATACTTTGGGCTCAACTTGCCTGATCTGGTCTAGTTTCGTTGTAAAAAAAAAAAAGAATCTTTAGCGATATTGTAGCGCAGAGCAGAAATGACGGCTGGAGGGGCGACCTTTTCATTTTGACTCAATCCAAAGGCAAAAGGACGCGAGTTTGTCCAAAGCTTCTCATATTCCCCAAGCACAAAGCCTCACAGTGAGTGGCTCCCGGGGGTCGGCTACGGCTGGATTCTCCTCCCACTGTCATCGTGTTGTGTGAAACAGGAGCACTGACCACAGCAGCGGCGACCGTGAAGAAGCCTAGTTTTGAACTGAACCAGCCTGAGCACTTTTGTCATCCTCCTCTAAACGACTCAGGCTGAATGCTCCCACCAGTCTTCATTTCCTCAACTGAAATATTTTTGCTGCAGTTTGTATCAAAGCCATGTTTTTGCTGACTAAAACTATGTATTCTTAGTCAGTGTACCGTACTGCACTGTACAGGTGAAACTCTAAAATTAGAATATCGTCCAAAATATGACTTCATATTTTTTTCTAATTGCACTATTTTATATGTGTTTATACTTTTTCAAATAATATTTTAGCCATTTCACTTTTGAGACTTTGCCATTTTCATCTGTACTTTCAGCTACTGTGTCCAAGTAAGTTCCCTTTTATCACCCATTTCATGCTGAAGAACTCTTTTATCACATTTACAACGCTGCAAGTGAAACTCAGAAAAGAAGATTATCGTACAAAAGTTAATTCAAACAATGATTCAACCAGTATATGATCATTTACGTCCTCAGTATATGGCGTAAATGATTTACAATAACTATGTTTTATGAGCTGAGTGGTTTGTACTCGCAGCAAGAAGGTCCTGGGTTCAAATCCCAGTCAGAACAGGGATTTTCTGAGAGGAGCATGTTCTCCCCATGTCTGCGTAGATTTCCTCGAGGTGCTCCAGTTTTCCCTACCACTGACATTTTTTTTTGCAATTGCTCTGATCTTTCTGGGGCCAGAACTCCCCTGAAAAAGAAATTCTGAAATGTCAATAGGACTTTCCCAGTTAAAAAAGGGTCAAACAATTTTGGTTGTTTACAAGTTGTGCACCAATTATCAGCATTATAACTAATAAACGCCCACTTTGCAAGTAATAAGTCTATCATTTATTAATTTCACATTGTAAGTTGAATTGTAATTGCAAAGTAAATGTACTTTTGAATGATTTTACAGAGTTTACCTTTATTTATAAACACAACAGTGGAACAACAGTGGAAATAAAGAACAGACAAAAAAATGTACATAGCTAAAATGGCTGATAACTGCACCATAATGCCTGTGATTTGTCTGTAAACTCTGAGTTTAATGTATTTCTGTGACTCACGCGAGGGCAGCGTGAGGCAAAGCTGCTGTAACTCCAGAGGAATCCTGAGACTGAGCGCTGTGAGAAATGTCAGGAATGAGAGACTCACGCAGGTTTCTTGTTGGATTATCTGTAAGATCCTTTTGGCTGGAAGCAAGAAGTCGATGAAGCAGCGAAGGCCGTCTCCTCTGTAGTGTCTCTCCACCACGCTGAAGAGCTGCCAGAGGACGGTGGAGGCTGTGGCTTTGAACGGCCGGTACAGGGACGACAGTGTGCTCTGGATACAGCTGTCCAACGACTCACTGTCCTAAAAAGAATCAAACAAAACGTGTGTGAGTATGGAGGCACCAGTATTGACCTGGGACGTAATACTATCCAACTACAAGCCTATTACTATTATTCCTTGGATTGATCCGTTAGTTGTTAAAGTGAAGGTCAGTCACTTTATGTTTAAGATGGAGAGACATTTTTTGAATGCAAGCGCCAGTTAGACCTGCCCCCCACAGCTTCCTGATTCAAGCCTTACTTGACAACTGATGCTCCTCACCATTGGTCCAACTATTCTCCTCCAGTAAATATTACTGGTGGTGGTTATGCCAATGGGAGGGACTGCTTTTAATATATTATTTATGTATATATATATATTTTTTTTTTATGTATATATATATATATATATATATATATATATATATATATATATATATATATATATATATATATATATATATATATATATGACGTCAAATTTCAAGATGGCTGAACACGGTTGGCACTGAGACGCCACGTCACTTAAAAACCTTTAAAACTACGCTTCCTGCTGTTGGATCTCGCAAAAGAACGAGGATAAAGACTGTAAGAAGACTGAGGATAAATACTCTTAAAAAAGAAGAGGAAAAATGCCAAAACCAAACCTGGTTACTGTCGTAACCTAAGGTATGTGGGTAAGATAGGGGATACAAAATCCCCGTGAAACAGATTGATGACATGACTGGGTTCACGGATGGTGAATTCTATCGGAGATTTGACTACGAAGAGTATAAAGTGTACGATCAGGAATACGAACTGCAATCAGAAGATTACCCAGAAAATCAACTAAATGATACATGCAAATATTACTCTGATGAAGAGTTTACTAAAAACATTGAAGTCAATACATTTTCTTTAATTCATTTTAATTGTAGAAGTTTAAAGGCAAATTTCAATAAAATCTGTGATCTTTTGCAAGTCTTAAATGGACGTTTTAAAATCATTGCGTTGTCTGAGACATGGTTACGCAATGATAATGTGTCGGAATTTAATTTAGAAGGATATGAGTTGCATCATATAACAAGGAATAATAAGAGGGGAGGGGGAGTGGCTCTGTATGTAAGTCTTGATTTGAAGTGTCGATTGGTGAAAACAATGACAACTGCCGTTAATAATATAATGGAGTGCATAACTGTGGAAATAGAAAACGAAAAAAGTAAAAATATCGTTGTGTCATGTGTGTATCGAGCCCCTGGTGTTAATGTGGAGACCTTCACAGAGAGAGTAGATACAATTCTAGAGCATTTAAACGATAGTAAAATTTATATCATGTGTGGAGACTATAACATTGACCTTTTAAGTTTGTCCAAACACAAATCAACATCAGATTTTCTTGATGTAATGTATAGTAGAGGACTCCGTCCACTTATAACTAGGCCCACACGAATAACCATAGACTCTGCCACACTCATCGATAATATATTTACGAATATTAGAGAGGATACAGTTAAAAGTGGCATTCTTATAAATGATATATCAGACCATTTACCGATATTTATTAATTTCCATCATAGTCATATGAGTTCAGAAAAAGAGACATGCTTGAAAACGGTAAGATTACGATCGGAAGAATCAGTTAATAAGTTTAGAAATGATCTGCTATCAGAGGAATGGAATGGTATTTATGTTGAAGATGTCAACTTAGCATTTGATACTTTCTTAAATCGATATCAATTACTATATAATAAAAACTGTCCAATAATAACCAAGAAGAGAAGAAGTAACAAAAAGCCATGGCTAACAAGAGGTTTGCAAAAAGCTTGTAAAAAGAAAAATAAATTATATAGGGAATTTCTAAAGTTTAGACACAAAATTGCAGAATGTAAATATAAAATATACAAAAACAAGTTGACTAGTATTATGAGACAAGCTAAAAAAGATTATTACTCTAAAATGTTAATCGAAAATAAGAACAGTATTAAAGGGACATGGAAAGTACTACATCAAGTGATGGAGAATAGAAGTGGTACAATGAGTGTGCCAAACCACTTACTAAGTGAAGAAAATAATGAAATTGAAAAAAATGAAATGGCTGATGAATTTAACTCATATTTTGTAAATATAGGCCCAAATCTTGCAAGAAAAATTGACAACCCCGACCAACCGGACGTTTGGAAAGGGGAAAGCAAAATTATGAATTCCATGTATTTAGATGGAATCACTGAAACAGAAATTCAATCGACAATAGCTCTACTAAAAAATAAAACATCCACAGATTGCGATGGGTTTGATATGACGATCATAAAAATGACAATAGACTGTATATGTAAGCCTCTATGTCAGATCTTTAATCTGTCTTTTACATCTGGTATTTTTCCAAATAGATTGAAAATATCAAAGGTTATTCCAATGTATAAATTAGGCGACAAGCATTGTCTTACAAATTATAGACCCATCTCATTGATTTCACAGTTTGCCAAAATTATTGAAAAACTTTTTGTTTCCAGATTAGATGCATTTATAGAAAAACATCATTTGTTACATGAGAGTCAGTTTGGATTCCGAACAAATCGATCAACAGCCTTAGCCTTAATGAAGCTTACAGAACACATTAGTACGGCAATAGAAAACAAAAAAGTACTATTGGGGTATTTATCGACCTCAAAAAGGCGTTTGACACCATAGACCACAGTATTTTATTTCAGAAACTACAGCATTATGGAATTAGAGGGGGGGTGTTAAACTGGATTATAAGTTATTTACAGAATAGACAACAATTTGTACAGTTTGCTGGCAACACATCAGAAAAATTAAAGATTAAATGTGGAATTCCCCAAGGTTCCATTATTGGACCAAAACTTTTTATTATATACATCAATGATTTGTGTGAAGCATCAGACATATTACAATCGGTGCTGTTTGCCGATGACACCAACTTTCTTTTGTCAGGTGACGATATAAAGGATGTGATTAATAATGTAGGAAAAGAAATGATAAAAATAAGCAAATGGTTTAGGGTAAACAAATTATCTCTAAATGTGAACAAAACTAAATTTATGTTATTTACCAAGTGCTATCAAAATAGAAATATTGAGTTGTGTTTAGATGGAATAAACATTGAAAGGGTAGAAGAAATTCGATTCTTGGGTGTGACCCTCGACGAGAATTTAAATTGGAAATCACATGTTGAAAATACACGAAAGAAATTATGTAAAAACCTCTCTATCCTTCACAAAGTGAAATATTTTTTAACTTATACAGCTCTGAGGATATTATATTTTACAGTAATATTGCCATGTCTTTCTTATTGTTTGGAAGTTTGGGGAAATACGTATGTAACCACACTGAAGCCTTTGATAACGTTACAAAAGAAAGCAATAAGAGCAATTCATAAAGTCCATGGGAGAGAGCACACTAACCCATTATTCATAACATCCAAATTGCTAAAGGTACCTGACCTTATAAAAACCCAAACACTTACAATAATGTATAAGGCAAGACACCATTTGTTGCCTCAAACTGTACAAACACTATTTTCGTTTAAATCAGACTCTCGTCTCCGACACAAACTTAACTTTATTCTTCCTTTTGCCAGTACCACCCAGAAGCGGATGGCTATCTCAGTGGCTGGAGTCAAGCTGTGGAACTCCATGAAAGACACTTTAAAAAACTCCACAAATATTTTTCAGTTTAAACAAATATTCAAGGAAACAATAATTAAATCATATGAACTGGAAATTAAATGAAAGAGGATTATTTGTTTTGATGAGCAAACCCTGCTTGTGGCATGTTTTGTATTTGTTATTTCTTTGTGACTGATGTGTTGTTACATCAGACCATCTTGAAAAATGTTGTTTGTTTTTTTTTTTGGAGAAAGGGGCACATAATATAAGTTTGTCTTCTTTGTGCTCCTTTTCAATTGTCTGACTACTAGTATTATTTTATGTAAACATGTAAAAATGAAAGAATATTCAGAACAATTGAAATAAATAAAAAATGAAATGAAATGAAATGAAATATATATATATAGATAAATCAGCGTTAATCAGTTATTGCTTAAGACGAACCATGACACAATTGCGCAATTCCTAATATTACGTCCCTGTTTGTGAAACCCATCCCTCAACAAATAAAAGCAAAATAACTCTGTAGTCCAAAATGACTCATGAGTACTTTTGCCAGAGACCATAGAGGGATAACCACAGACACCTCTGCTGCTGCATATGAGTCCTTTGGCCTGTCCGTCCTCTACACTTCTCTATAGACTACACAGGGACACCCACAGCTGCAGCACATTTGTGCTTGTGTCAATCATGTGATATATTTTTCATGTCTTAAATGAGTCTTCATTGTCATTCTTAAAATGAGTTTGCGTTAACGGCATAATTAAGGAGTTTAACTGACAGCACTATAGAAAACATCTTTATTTGACAATAAATGGCACCACACAACCATTAACAATGAGTGGAAAAAAGGTTTTACACTATTATTTATAATCTGAGGAAAATGGCCCAAAAATTAAAACTTGGATGTAAACTTTCAAGCACGACTGTTTTAAAGAGTTTAAAAATCAATTTGAGGTGAAAAAACTTTAGCCACACATCAGCTCATTCAAACTCCTTGTAAAACACAAACAGACGGATGGTTTAAAACTCCAACCGTCAGAAAATAATAAAGATTTGATTCCGGAAGTTCAAACGTGATAGGAAATGATGATCTTTCCATCAAAACGAGAGGAAACACCTGGAGGGAATCACGTCACTGAGAGTGGAGACAAACACACACTGGAAAGTCTATGATGGGACTTTTCTCTTAGAAAGAACAGGAGGAGGAGGAGGGGCCTGTTGCAATATCAAATGTTTGTGTTTGATGTTGTGACACCCCATCCCTGTGAGAAGGAATAGGATTTACAGGCCAGACTAGTTTAGGTTGTGTTCATGTTCTAGAATTCTATTTCAGTTGAAGGGCAGGTGCAGTAAAAGTAAATGATGTGATGTTGAGAAGATTCACAAAGCCTCCATATAATTCTTATGTCTGAAAGTCCTTTCAACTGCCCCACATCATTCATATGTTTTTGAATATTCTCTCCACTTCTAGACAAAATAAAATAAATAAAATAATGATTCTAAAAAAAACAGGGAAGACCCAGGCAGCAAGGACTGTCTCTCGGCTGAAGGAAGTGTGTGTGGACGGGGAAGTCTAGGCGGCTCTGCTTTGACTGTGGCCCGCGCAACTCGGCTACGGATGAAATGGAAAAAATTGATGGATAGATGAAATAGACCATAGTTTGTGTGCATTGACAAAGAAGATGTAGAGCTTTTGCCTCGTGTGACCCAGAATTACAGAGGAATTCGCTCTAAATTTGAGTTTTGAGTTTTTGGAGCTACCCTCCACCACACCTTTAAACTATAGCCCTTTTGGAATATTGAGGATGTTACATGAATGAAACCTTTTGGTTGAAATCATATCAGATGCTTCTTATGTTACTGCTGCCAGGAAACCTTCATTGTGCAAAGATCTCAGATGATTTTGTGAGGAGGCAATTTAACTTTATTCCGGACCAGAACCCTTTATTAATACAGAGCCCAGTCGTCTGACATACTGTAACTTGGATGGAGTCTGGAGTCAAACTGCCTGTCACCATTATCTGTCCTTCTGAATACAGTCCAACCATGAAATACAGACAAGAGATTCCAATGATAAATAAATAAATAAAAAAGCTATTCAAGCAAAATACAGAGATTCCAAGCTAGACAATGTGTCCTAAACTAATTCCTGCAGCTATACTGTATGCTCATCATATAATGTGGCCAAGTGAAGACATATACCAATAGATGAACAATGAATGGTAAATATAGATTATACTGGTAGATAGATATTGTATTATTTTGACTATATATCCACTTTAACTAGACAATGTGGGTTAAGTGTCTTGGCAAGGGACACAACAACAACCTATTAGCTTCTGAGAAAGTATAAATAGTGTGACGTCTGCAAACATGCCATATTAAACAGCGCAGCGTTATTGTGTTGAGTATTATTTGCTCTGTGAGCCTCTACTATGTTTGCCTTGTGTCTTTTGCTGTTCAATAAATCTCAGTTCAAGTGGATTGGAGCTTAAAAAGACAGCAGAAATCAAGTTATTGCCTGTCGCCTGTGAATGGAGCCTGTCAAACGGCCTATGCTTCACCTTTTGTGCATCGCCTCTTGTTGATCCAAGCACCATCAATTAGACGACAGTACAGTTCAGTGCATTGGTACACATCGACAACAAGGCTCTCTTTGTGTACTCTGCCTCCTAAGTGCTACTGCGGTGAGCTGAGAAACAAAAAAGAAATAGTCAGTGTCCATTAGCAGACTGCATTCTTTCTGTTACACAAAAAATGCAACTGAACATTAGTCATAGCAGCAAAAATAACATGGTTTATAGTTTATAGAGGAAAGCTAACAATGGGAGGAAAGCAGAGTTAGAACATCCCTGGACTCTAGACATGAGAGCCGTGACAAATCACATGATTGTAACTTACTTAAAGCTGGGGAACCTAATTCTTTCATTATTAAGCCATGTTTTGTCTTGCAAAAGTGAAATGTTGTAAACATACCGTCTTTGTCTTACTAAAAATTGTGTTATCTTTTACAGGAAAGAGTGAGTCACTTTTTGACACTTTGAGCTGAGAGTGGTCCTCTCTTTTTCACTTTTCTGTATGAAAAAGCTGATCCAAAACTGATCCAGACGCAGAAATACAATGAATGTATGTGAAAACTAGTGATGGAAGTGTTTTGAGAGTGAGGAACGAGTTGGGTGGATGTAAATGCAGCTTTTACTATAAATACATTTTGTATTTGTTATTATAAAAGTAAAAAATAACTAAGCTATACCCAATAGTTAAATTGGGGTGAAAAACAACTAGTTAATTAGTAATAAAATATTTACCAATACAGATGATTTATTTTGTCCGAATAAGCCGTAATAAAAAGGCTAATTGTTTCTTTGCCCCAAACTTTTGTCTCAATAAAATTAGATTTAATTCTTATGTCACAGTAGCCCTTAAAAAAAACAAAAAAGTTCAAAGTAACCAGAGTCACGCTCCGACATCAGCCTGTTCATCTCAATGAGAAATCACGTTGCTTGAATGACCCATTGTTTTTACCAGATGGAGAGATATCATATTTGAATACGAGGAAAATAACAATTCAACATGTCCAGAGCATAGACTAAGTCCAGAGTGACAATGACAGTGACAGTGTCCAGAGTCTGAGGCCAACGTGGAGCAATATAAGCGATGCGATTAGTGGAGCAAACTGGAAACAGCAGTGGGGGCACCAGGAGAACCACTACACAAAATGTCCATTCAAGCTACTGATGCCATTCTATATTTTAATGAAAAATAAATAGTACTCCTGCTGTGACCATGATGGCGGTTACGTTTCCCAGCAGATGCTGAACACAGTGTGTGTGGTTGTGTGCCTGGCCACAAAAGCCCACAAACCCTCAATACTTCCACCTACTCTCCCGTAATTATAAGAATCCAGGTGGGACACTACACACAACCTGTGCTTAAAAGATAGTCAGAACGAGAAAAAGAGGGCAAGCACAACCTAAATCTACTTTTCAGGAGGATAACAATTTACATCCTTGATCAAGCTTAAAATGAAGAAAACATTTAGTTTATAGCTCAGTCTTGTGGACTAACAGAGTAAAAATTAACTAATATAGGATTATACAGTGTTCATTCCACGTATCAGACGCATACGTGTGAGAGGTTTATGTCCAGACCGCAAAACTGACCGTCATTGAATGCAAGTCCACAGAGCTTGTGGAGTCATAGCAACGGTGCGGTACTTTAGCCGGGTGTTGGAGGCACTGTGTGGTAGCTACCCACTCGCCTATCTCTCGCCTCGGAGCGCTCTGTCTGCCCAACTCGAATCTGCCTTGAACACCCGTGTGCAGTTACTCGCTATCGCCCCTGTCGTTCCTTTCATGACATACATGATGACTTGGGAGTATAAATGCACTGACACTGTATGAAAGAGCCTGTACAGTGTGTTCTCTATGATTATTATGACTGAAAAAAGGAATAGCTCTCTGCCATTTCTGTTGTGTAGAAGTAGGTCTCCGACCCTTCTGACCGCGGGCCGTCTTCACACCCCTGTGTCGAAAATCCGGGCCACTTGGCCAACTTTGTTTGTTGAAACCTATGTGTGTAACCTGGGGAGCTCAAAACTTGCAGCTGAGGACTGGTTTGACACCTCTGAACTAAATGATTAATCAAGAGAATTATTGGCTAACTGATAATCAAATGATTATCAATGATTATCAAAATCATAGTTAACTACACCCTTGTCAATATAATACAAAATAAAACCACCTACACCAGATAAGTGACATATTACATCTTTAACAATAAAATATAGGTCAAAAGACATGGGCATACCATAGCTTGAACACAACATATTGAATGAAAAGAGTGGGTGAGAGTCCGGGGGAGAGGTGACCACGGACACATTTCGTGGTCAGACACACAAAAGGCAGCGAGTACCAGGCCTCCAGTGAAGCATGAAGCCACAGGGGCAGTGTAACAGGAGCGAGCCCCCAACCGAGCTCTCAGAGGGGGCCGAGCACACAGGCCACAGCAGGTCTGCTCCAGCCACCACGCAGACACCAACACAAATACAGACATGGACTGATTCTTGCAAATGTTTATGAAATGGTACAGCATAAGAACAAGTGCTGAGGCTGAAGAAATGCATTTAAAGTTCAAACTAATCCTCTGAAAGTTGCAGTTTCTGTTTTTGTCAGATCTTTTACACTGGTCTAAAAATAAAAAGATCTGACGAAGGCATTGAGGCAGAAACGTCTCAAAAAAGAAGCAA
Organism: Knipowitschia caucasica; assembly: GCA_964034765.1. Taxonomy (NCBI): domain Eukaryota; kingdom Metazoa; phylum Chordata; class Actinopteri; order Gobiiformes; family Gobiidae; genus Knipowitschia; species Knipowitschia caucasica. Next base: position 25,986,090 of record OZ035829.1, on the reverse strand, counting down.
TTATAATATAAACATATAATACTATTGAAACTACAGACTTTTTTTAACCCTGCGAACTATGCAATGCAGCCAATGCATTTATTTTTATTTTATTTGGATTTTTACATTTTATTATAACTACAAGTAGTAGGCAAGGCAAGGCAAGGCAAGTTTATTTATATAGCACAATTCATACACAAGGCAATTCAAAGTGCTGAACAAAACAAGAAAGCATTAAAATCATAAATTATCACAGAACATTAAAAAGAAAGATAAAAATATAAAATCCCTCAGTTGTATGCACAGTTAAACAGAACCGTCTTTAACCTGGTTTTAAACATTGTCAGAGAGGAGGCCTGTCTCTAGTAGAGATGGGCAGCATGTTTATTGTCAAACCTACGGCTTTTATTCAAGTGCAGCCTAAATATTTTCAAATGTAGCTAGTGCAGTTTATATACAGGTGCGCTTAATAGTCCAACAAGCACTGTATATATATTGAGCCACTGACACAATTATTACACAACCATAAAATACTCAGCAAAGTATTTATCATATTGTCTTGATAATTAAATACATTAATAGATACAACATTTGAATCTCAATCAAATGATGATTCTATTAGAATATTGTTCACCCCAAGATCCTGCACACATAATTCTCAATATATTCAACCTCCATGATACCACTTGTTTGTATGAAGAATTTCTGAAAAATCATCAGCCTCCTTCCTGAACACATGAATTTCAACCAAAAATCCTGAGGTAGCCATTCCTTACACAGAGCAACTGGAGTCAAACGGGTCTAAACAACTTGCGTATTGTTAAAACTAATATTCTGTAAGACTAAAAGCTCTGAAAATCCATGTTTCTTTTCAAAATGTCCATCTTTACAATACAGAAGAAGACATACCACAGCTGTAACTATCTCCTGGATATTGTGAAGTGATTGAGAGCCTGCGGTGATGTTATCAGAGCTGATACACTTTAACCTGGGGTCGCTGAGAAACACTGCACGCTCCATTAGCTGCAATAATAATCACTCCAGTCAGATAATAAGACCAGCTACTAGTATTTGGGATATGGCTGTAAGTTATACTGATAAATAAGGCTGTCACTAACCAATATTATTTGTAGATCACAATTCATAAACAAGGCAACTCAAAGTGCTTCACTAGATAAGAAAGGAAACTATAAAATCTATTATTTAACAAGGTTGCAGTAGAATCCTTGTAATTACACAGGAGCAGGATAATAAATGCAATTGCTTATCTACAGATCTGACGAGAGAAACAAACAGGGTTCTTTTTCAAACTTACAGAAGTCTTTGAGAGAGGTCAGAAATATGTATGAATTGTGTTTTCTGTTTTATCTGTTTATGACTATTTTTCACTGCACTGTTTAATTGTATATAATGCCCAATGTACATTAGAGAAGAATACTAACGGCTTATTAACCGAGCGCGAGGTCTGTATGGGGAAGCAAGGTTAATAAATGTTTTATTATATGACTATTTTTAATTTATGGAAAATATTGATCTCCGACTTGGTTTTCCTAATCGTGTTTTTAGCTTTCTGGTCTGCAACGAAGTTGTCAATCTCATCTTGTCTGTTAGTTATTTTTTCTTCGTTATTTTCTGTAATTTCTTCCTCTGGCTTGTCAAACTCGTCTGGATAATAGAATTCACTGGGAGAATGCTCCCAGTTGTCGCCCATTATTTCTTTTTTACCGAGGAAACTCAGGAAAAAAATCAAATCTGATACGCGTTGCGGACTGATTGTCATGGTAACGGTCCGAGGAAAGATATCAAATGTGATACGCGCTGTTCGGACCAATTGTCATGGTAACGGTCTGAGTTGGGAAAATATCAGACCGGTAATCAGCCAATCAGAGCGCGCGTACGGTCCAAGTCATATAATAATTGTCCCTATCAAATAAACTTAATAAAATGGCTAATACTTGACTGATCATTTATAATTTATTATAGTACGTCCATGGTACATTCAGGCTTTAAACACATTTTTTAGAATAAATATATGTTGCAATATGATGACCAAAGGCTTCAAAACAAAACCCTGTGTTTGGATAGTCCCACTAATGATTATTACAATGTTAGTTCAATTATTTTATGAATCCACTGGTAATTGCAGTGTGAATTTGAAATATTTTGGTGAAAACAATACATATCTTCATAATCAATAAAGATCAATGAAGAGGCAACTTTTGCGATTCAGTCCCAGACAAAGCAGACAGAAAAGAATGGATGGAGGTGACAACTTGGATGAATGAACAATAATGTTTTATTTTAAAATTGTGATTGTAAAACAAATCAATAATGGACTGGCAAAAAATTGTGACACACTGAGCTCCGACACTGAGCACTATCAAGAGCAAAATAAAAACTAATTTGTTGAGACTTTTTTATTTTCTATAGGCTTTTGTCCTGATTTATTGTATTAAATAATACAACGCGGTTAAAGCTCAGATAAATTGAGCTGTTTTTAATTAAATGTGATAAACAAGTACATATCTTTCCTTCCTTCCAATGTTGTGTGATATAATTGTTAAAACATCGTAGCAACAACCAGTCTTCTCAGTTTCGTTCACAGGGGATAAATTGCCTTTTTGATTGCTGATCTATTTTTAAATCCAATTTTCTTTCAATGTTTATTTCTTTATGTTAAAATCAAGCTGGAACAACTCAGCGTTTGGCTTTAAGGTGAAAAATCAAAGAAAGTCTGGGAAAACAAAAACAGGAAAGTGAATGTAGGTCTTTACGTCAATCTGAGCCCTGATGAGCACTGACATGGGGACAATAGAGTCACACAGTCTGCCGATACCTCCAGGCTAAAAATAGCACAACAACTGAAAGATTACTAAAAAGCCAACAACAAACCACTTAAACTACTTTGTACTTTTAAGCTTTCTGTGATCACCAAATATAACATTGCAACCTAGAAATGTCTTGTGATCTAGACAATGTATTCAATCAAAACAAACAATTTATCCCATGAGTTCTAAAAACATGTGTCCAAATAAAAAACAACTCATTACTGTATTAAAGCTGGGGCACCTAACTTTCAAATCATCTCAAACATATAACATCCATCTAACTAGTTTGTTGCTAGTTTGTTCAAAGCTATCACTAGTTTTCACTTCACACAATGTATTTTTTTCCCTGTTCTTACAAAGGCTCTTTCTTACCAGTATGCAAAAGATAACTTTTTTTCTAAGAAAGTTAGGTACCCCAGCTTTAAGTCATACTTCAAGCTGTCATGGTCTGCGGAGCAGAAATAAGATAAGAATTCCTTTATTCGTCCCACAGTGGGGAAATTTCGAATGCGGCAGAAAGAAAGAAAAGTTACTTTTTCTTTTGAATTGAGCAAAATGTATCTGTAATAGAATGTTTTGACATTTGATCTTAAATTCCTATTTACAAAGGGAAGAAGCAGGTTTAGAGTCTTATTTGAAGTTAAACATGAATTGTCTTCTATTATTTACAAGTAAAGCAATAGATTGTAATACTTATTCCATTGGCAAATCAAGTTTTTTACGCAATCATATAATGCCCAACCAAGATAAAAGAAAAGACTTACTTCTAGCACTATTAGCTTATTTAATCAGTTTTTTTGCAGCAAAACATTGAATGGAAGTCAAATTTCAGCTTAAAACACCAACACTGGCTCCAAACCCTTACCTTTATGCACAGGTAGTTGTCACAGCTCCGTGACTTAGCCCTCGATTGCATATTCCTCATTAACAGCATGTGGGCAGGCGTAATCCAAACAAATATCCCCAACGCATGGATGTCAGAAGGTTTTCCAGAAGTCGCCTTGTGTTTTTAAGTGCTGTTGCGTCATTGTGTTGGTCTGTCCCGGGCTGTTTGTTGGAGAGGAGTGACTGTGAGCGGCTGGAGCAGACTGAGGCGTGAGAGCGGTAGAGATCTCCCCCCCCCCCCCCCCCCCCCTCCCTGTCGGCCCTCCTCCCTCTGTCCCGCACAGCTACACACTTCCCCCGCCCTGGACAAACCCATTACTGACAACGTGCAATAGTCAAAATGACTCCAGGTTGTTGCACTACTCCACTGGATTAAATTGACAAAGAAAATGACAACTATCAAGATTCTTTCCTCATATTGTATCCATCTCAACTTTTGATTAGATTTTTATGAACATTGAAACATTGAAAGTTCTTATAAACACAAGAACCTTCTTATCAGCCCCATAATTTAAACAAATAAATAGTTTATGTATTTTTGGTTTTAAATTGCCCTAAATTGTCCTTTTGTATGATTTCTGTGTGTGACATACTTATTATTATGAAAGATTATTAATTCACTTTTGTATATGTAAAAAATATAAATATAAAACTATGAATTCCTCAAAAGTAGGGCTGGGTGTCTTTCAGAACATGTCCATATAATACATACTGTATCTCAAAACAGGGGACATTCAATTCAATAAGATACATTTATAAAAAAAAATGTTTTAAAGCCTTTATTCCGCTTATCTAACGCTTAATAATTTCAGCAAAACACTAAACAATTAGTGCATTTAATTTTTGTCTATTGAAGATTGATTGTTCACTCATTACAGTATAACTAAATATATTTTAACTATATATACTTTTTATGTAATATTTATTCATATTTGATATAAATACATCTGTAATCAAATCTATGTTACTATAATAAAAGCAACAATATTGTATCTGATTAAAAAGTGTTTGTTTTAATCTTAAAATATTTTTTTGCAGACCCTTACTGAAAAAGTTTTGAGTCACCTGGATTGCTAAGTGCTATTTCCGTGCAAAAACATCTCTAAGAAGCATGTTAGTGCCTGTTTAATTGCACCTGTAAATGCATATAAGCTGAATTTGTGAAATATCTTTGCATTTCTTTGTTTAAAAAAAAGACCGCTGGATGCATCATTGAAGAAAACAACAACCTGATCTGACCCCAATGACCAGTGACCCTCCATGGTGCTACTGCCCCCAGTGTCCCTTCACTCGGCGGGGGTCTGAGCACCACTCCCACCCCTCCTCTGCCCTCTTTGTCCTCACAATACAAATGGACTAGGGTTTCAGCTTATTCTGCCGCTTTTCAAAGTGGAGAAAAAGAAAAGAAGACATCAGCACAGGATTGGTCGGTTCAGGTCACTCGGCACAATATTGTCGGAGGGGGAAAATCAATCCTCTACTTTGGCTTTACAAACCCCTGACATATGTGGGACAGAGCCTCAGCCGTGATATAGATACAGTCAGCGGCTTAAAAACTGCAACACGTTTGTCAAATGCTTTGCTTCTGCTCAGTGTGTCCATCAATCGCTTATAGTTAGAGTCACTTTTTAGTCAGAAAGTTTTCAAATTATTGTACTTAAAGCTGGGGTACCTAACTTTGTCTTTCATAAATATTAAATGTTTGTTCCATCAGAATTATTATTATTATAAAATGCCATAATGTGTGTCCAGAAGAAGCCAAGTACTAAATTTGAAGTCACGTGAGACCAAAAAGATTCAGAACTAAACCAAATTAAATGTAAACTTTATTTATCTCTTATTTTGTCAAATGTAAGTAAAACTTGTATACTTCTTTTTTATATTATTATTTTCAAGATAGAGATTTTATACTTGTTATTGGATGCTAGAGTTAGAGCTTTTGTTTTATTTTAATGAGTATATAGCTATTGTTCACTTCTCTTGTGCTGTGTGCTCCTCACTGCTACTGTTCTATAACTTGTGATGCAACCCTGAAATTTGCCCTCTTTTGTTTTTATTTTTCCTTCCCTGTTCTATAGAGCACTTTTGAGTTCCCATATGTATAAATGGTGCTGGCCTTACCTTGTCTTATGTCACTTTAAATAACACCCTTAAAGTGTTAACGTCGTATGAATGAAAGTTGAAAGATTATTAGATCATAAAAGCTGGTACAAGGAAATTCAAGACCAGAATATCAACTACAGTATGTTCCGATAATCTAAAACTGATATCTGAGTCTGAGCATATTTGGTGCCTATTTTTAACACCTCAATCCTTTAGTTTATCCCTAATTATTACTCTTCCAAATCTATAAAACTTCCAAAAGCATTGTTGATTTTTCTATTGTATATAATTGTTTTGTTATTTATTTGATCGATTTCATAAGTATGACCCAAAATCAAAAATCAGAGAGTTATTAAATTGGAGATGAAATAGTAAAATACATATTTCTACCATAAGGCATATAAAGGAGTGAACCAACCGAGATTGATGTCACCCATAGTGCCCCACAGTGCCCCATCGTGCCCCATAATGCCAAATGTGGATGTAGCCATTTTAAACATAATGTGGCTGGATATACGGACATGGGAAGATGTGTTGCTATGATGGTTTCTGGAGTTTCCCCCGCAAATTAAGGCATCTGATTGGTCAATCCTTTTTATGGATGGTTTATTTGGATTAAAAAAGACAATATCAAAATAAAAACACCAAGAGACCATGAGAGCACTGCATATTGGACATATATGAGTCCATATTCGTTACTGAGCCAGAGACGTTTACTTTTTAACGCAGGTCAATACGAATCAGAATCAAAATTATTTAATTTCCACTGTAAGCCAAACCATTTGCTTTGACTCATGTTGCAGACAAGTTATGAAAGTAAAGATAGATATAAAGCATGCATATAGGAACTAGACTGAGTTGGATCAAAACTTTGCTCACGAGCACTTCCCTATTCTCACAATGTTCAGTAATAAGACTTTAAACACATCTAACTCTGCATTTGAGAGACTGCTGGTATGCAGGCAGTCTGTGTTATAGCTTTACTATTCTATTTTAGTGGATAGACTTTTAAACACAGGAAATCCTTTCAGCGCTTCCGAGAGAACGAGAGCATTGTGTGAAAACCTGAAAATCTTATTACGCTGGCATGTTTACATACAGTGTGGAGTGTGAGAATGGATAATTAGGTTTACTTATATTTAGAGGGTCAGTGGATTCTAGTCATTGGGAGCCAGACAGCACAAGGACCTATCACAGACACTGATAAAGAGCAGTGCATTTCCCATTGGGAGAGTGAGAACACAAAACTGAATGATGAAGAGGTCACTGTTGATTAGCAATTCCAGAGAAAATGATGATCAAGTGCTGCTTGTATAATGCGGCTTTATAGTAATTCAATGATGTGTGCCACTTGTTAGGACCTCCATGTGTTTGGAAATGGCAGCTGATTCAAATCTTCACATTCACATCTTCATCAACATATTTCAGTCATCTCTCAAATGTGGACAGCAAGAATTTAATATCAAGCCACGCTCAAAATGACTTTTGTTTATCACCAGCTTCAGACAAGAAATAGTGTAGATAATGGTCAGAAACTCTCAGGTAAAACGTAAAAAGTATTCAGTCGAGAGGTTTCACATTTGTTGTGGTTTGAAAGTTAGGTAACCCAGCTTTAATCTTAAGTTTCAAGACAGACTAAATCCATTGCAGTGTTGTATAATTTTAGCTAGTTATTTGCCAGTTTAAACCACTAATATTAGGGCAAAATCCTTATTAGAAGTATTTCAAAATCACCAAGGACTATTGTATTGTAGTGTGGGGCTGGATTAGCATTAAATGACCCTGCCATCTATCACAATTCTTGTCTGTGTAAGTGAAAAACACCTTTTGACATTTTCCCACATCTTCAGCTCACTTCAGTCAGAGTTGGACTTGTTCGAGGTGACTTGTTTTATATACAGACCTCTACATTTAGATCCATGTATATATGCGAGTGTATAATCTAGCTGAGATTTGCACTGTTCAAACATACACTCCCGTTTGCTCTGTTTGGAGTGCAGCCTGTAATTTCCGCTGCTTCAGCCCTTTTCTGCAGGTCGCCCTCTGCCGCTGTGGCATTACATTTTCTCTTTCATGTTGCCTCCTTTTTCTTCCTCTAATTGTAACATAATGAATCAAGTTGAAATGACAGCGTTGGTTTGAGTAACAACGGCTTGGTCCACAAAAGTATAGGTTAGGAACATGCCCTATAAACGGGAAGTTAGGATAAGGTTAAAGCAGAATAAAGTCACTTATTACTAGTCTGATTTAGTGCTAAAGACACTTGTTATACTACAAATGCTATTGAATGGGGAACGGTCCTAATACACTTTCAAATCAGATACAAAAAATATGGAATCTATAAATAATAAAATGGGTATTTAGAATTTAGCATCTGCTTTTTACCTAGTTTCTTATTTACCTAGCTGGGAGACAGCTGTATTCCAAGACGCCGCAGTGGGGCATTCTTAACCTGGCAAAAGCCAGATTGATGATTGTGTAGAACTCTAACGCGTATTCTCGAGTGTTTGTGAACTCACAAATACCGCGAGAATTCAGCTTGCAGGCAAGGTTAGGGCATTCTAATAATGCAAAAAATGTTGTGTTCTTAGGAAAGACACAGACCGGGCGGCACGGTGACGCAGGTCCAGGCCACTCTGTGGGGAATTTCCATATTCTCCCCGGGTCTGTGTAGGTTTCCTCCGGGTGCTCTGGTTTCCCCTATATCACTAATAATATGTACAATAGGTATAAATGTAATGAGTGAGTGAATTTTCTTTGAGTTTTACAAACTCAATGCAACAGGGTGCTCTATTGATTTTGAGATCTGGAATACTGTCTACTGTTAAAGAAATGGATATGTGCCTCTTGGCGGTGGTCTACGCTCTAATGATGCTTTTAGAGTTGTTAGTTAGATTGGATACAATAATATTTTCAATACTGTTTGACAACCCTGGTCTGCATCAACTTCTTACTTTACACTAGTGTGAATAAATATGCAGACACTAGAGAGTATGATAAACTGACTATATTAAACATGATGTAATAATAGCTATCTGTACATCATTCTATGTTCTAACCATCTTCACTATTTGGGGTTATTACATAAATGTGCACATAAACAGCGCTTGCATCGCCTTGATTGATGCTATATTTGTTGAACTGATGCCCCAGTCTGACAAGCCTGACAACACTGGAATGTTTATGCAAATGAAAAATGAAATCTTTCCTGTTGTTTTCTTTGGATGTAAAAATAGTGGTGTTTACGCAGGCTTCTGGTAAACAATATTTATGTGATGTGAAAAGTCAGATAGGCCAGTCCCAGCAGAGCGTCCAATCAGATTACAGCATCAGGGGAACAAATTAGCCCAAAGACATGAGGGCAGCTGCACTGTCATTTTTCAGCACCAGATAAAACTAATGGGGCAGATGAGAGGAGGTACTGAGTGTGGAATACATAATATTAGCGACAGAACTTAAAATTTCTGATACAGGAAACACACACTTGAAATAAACATAACTGAAATGTTAACAAAATATAGTATTTAATAAATAGTCTATTTAAATCAAAACATGTAAGCACCTATTTAAGAAATTACTCAAACTACAATATTATCCCATTTTTTTGAAAGAATGAAGGCTATGAGAAGATAGATACAAATCAAATAAATATATTGTCTATTAAATTCAACCATAACATTTCAAGTTTGAATAATCTTACGATGCTACACTAAATATTTTCTACTACTTAATGTTATTTGAAGATCTAAGATTCTTCGAGGGGAAATACATTTTTGGTTTATTGAAGGATAAATTGACAAATAAAATGGTTGAATTAATCTTTAATATTGTGCCTAATATTACAGTGATAATCTATGAAACTCATGGGCCATTAAAGTTATTGTCTGCAGTTTGTCAGAAAGAGAGAGAGGTACTTGATATGAAAAAAAACCGACGCAAGCTCCCTCCCCCTTCCTTTCTGATTGGTCTACACCTACGATTCCGTAACACATTTAAATGTTAATGAGAGAACACATTATACATATATATTATTAATACATATGCACAGAGGTTTTCAGAATTGTTTGTTAACGTTTTCATGAAAATAAAAAATTTATAAATAATAAATAATTTTAATGCACACAAAAAACGATCGCGGCAAACCCGGTAGTAGCTATTATCATGAATTGAACATTATAGGACACATCTGCAGAGGATCTGATTATGGATATAGGTTCAGTATATACTGTATTTAGCAGAAATTAATCTAAAAATGTATCAGAACAGATGTTATAAAAGAAACAAAGTAGGTAAGTAGGTGTGTGTTTTGTGGTGGTGGTAGAATAGGGGGCAATAGTTTGAGAATATACATTTACATCCCAAGCAGGGGGACGAATAATCTTATCTTATTACTCAAACAGCAAGGTCGAAAGCGGTCAAATTTTCATAACAAAAAAATTGAAAAATATTTGATTATGCATGTTCTATTTCCCCTAGTCCTTACAATTGATATACTTTTTGCACAGAGACCGAAAACATGAGAGGTGCTTCAAGGGGGTAACTGTGTAAGTGGGCGTGGTTAGATGGTCATGGGGGACGAGTCACAAACACACGACAAAGTGAGGAATGTGGCACTTGGGCTCCACATCACTTCAGACTGAACTCACACAGACTGAACTGCAGCTGCTGTAACCAACCTGACACAAAAACTGTCTATAAACATGATGTCATTAATACTTTCATTTATGGGATCCTAGGGTTGGTTTGAGAACTAGACAATTAGATACTAATTTGAGCAAGGATCAAATTACCCGGCCTCATAAAAAGTATAATTACAGTTCATGGTCCAAAAAGAGCATTATTATTTTTGTGGTATCAAAATTGGTTTTTGAGAATGTTTTCTAGTATCCATCCATCCATCCATTTTCTACCCTTTAATCCATTTCTGGGTCAGGGGGGTGGCAATCAGAGATGCCACCCAAGTCTCATAGCACCAGCCCCTCACTGATCCTCTGCAGGTGGTGAGTCCACAGGAGGGCGGCTGCTCTCTGAGTGTGAGCATAGCCTTGATCTTTCAGTGGGGGCTTTGGGCAAAGTGGGGTTAAGTGTCTTGCCCAAGGACACAACGACAGCAGTCATCAGTGGGAGTCGGTGGAGAAGGTGCAGAGGTGGGAATTGAACCCACAACCTTCTGGCCTTAAGGCCAATGCTCTACCAACTGAGCTACTATCGCCCTTATGTTTTCTAGTATCCAAATCGAATTTAGTATTGTGGCAACACTAATACGAACTAATCGTCATGTGTTATTGAGTGGGTAAGGTTTCATTAAAAGACACACACTTCAAACCCACTGCTCCTATTGATCAGCCGCTATCATAATCTGAGTGAGTGACATGTGCCTGTAAAAGAGAATGCCAGATCCTTTTCAAATTGTGGAGAGAGAATTTCCTAAAGCAAACACCGGCTAGGCCCGATCCTCATGAGCCAGGTGGACCCTCTCCTCATTGGTTTAACTACTCTCCTCCAGCATCTCTTACTGGTGATGGATATTTACATTAGCGTCACGACAGCAGACAGCTGTGCCATGGTGTTACCATGGTGATCTCCTAAAATCTCCAGTGAGAAAGCGTTTGCTCCTAGCTTAGCACAAAAACAACCAACTCTACAACATAGCATTTGTATGAGTGGAGTATGACAGTGGCTCTTATTGTTGCTAAAATGTTTAATTGTTAAAGCATGTTCTTGTTGTTGAAATGAGAAATATTTGTTTTTAAATTTCAGTAGTTTTATGAATTCCCAGGGATAACACAATACAGTACTCGTGTCGGCAATCAGTATTGTCAAGTACTCAAATTAAGGTACTCATACTCATATCGGTTTTGAAAAAAGTGGCATGGGTGGATCCCTACTTGTAATTCACTTCTGTAGTGGTAACTGGCATGGAGAAGTTCATCTTTTACAGATATTTTTGTGCAAAACTGCTTCCAAGCTTTCCGTTTGCACTCTGAGGCACCAGAGTTGTCCCTTTCCAGACCTCCTATTGTGGTTCACACAGAGACTCTACAGCACTTTCACAGGACCATCCCACTTCACACTGAGGCCGCAAAGAAACAGGACATCGTCAAGTCTACTGAGCGAAGCAGCTTTTTCGTTGGCGCCTTCAACCCGCTGGCACGGTGCTTTGAAAGAGAGTTCAATCCAAATTCACCGGTTGAGTTGAGTGAAACCCACGGCTTCACCAAGAAATTCACCATTGTTCAACTCGGACGGCACGACGCCTCAGCACGCCATGGCGGCTGCCAAAACGCTCTGAAGCCGCCGCGTCAATGCACAATTATAACTCTAATCTACTACAATGTCCACTTACATGGAATAATGAAAATGTTCAATATTATCTAATCCATTCTGCCTCATAAAACATGTAACTTATTGTGTTTAGAATGCCTCTTTCCAAATCCACTTTATTATACAGCACATCCACAAACACACAGGAAAGATAAAAATGCCCAATTTGACTTCAACACAACAAATACTTAAACTTAAATACAACTTCTATGGCTGTATTACATTAATTAATTCGTCACAAAACATGTAAATAATGACAACAAGATTTGTGCCTTTGAAACATAACTACTTATGGTAACGAGTGTCAATTATAATTATGAGAAATGTCTGATGTTTATGTAAGTTCTGACTATAAATTGAATGTTACAAAAAAAACTAAAGAAAGATAATGGTAAAGTTAAGTTAAAACTCTATGAATATCCTTATACATCAACTGAAATGCCCAATCAGCTTAATCCATATCCTAGAACAGATACCTAATTAAACTACCGTAACTGAAAAAGACAGACCAAAGACAGACCAAAGCAGGACAGACCAAAGCAGGAGCATAATAGTTAGACATATCATATAATGAATATATAAAAATTCTGGCGCAAACATGTAACTCTTTGCACCACTATGACAACACTTTCAGAGCAGTTTTCTGCCTCTCAGTGGTATTGCCCATAAATTAGTTTTACAATTTCTCAGGTGAAATTACATTCTTTACAATTGTATCGTCTTTGCAGCCAATAATTTTCAAATTTGGAAAACAAATATATAATTACAATTAACTCCTTCTTGTGGTAGCATTAAAGTGATAGTCTGGAGTTTGTCAGAAAAAAAGAGCAAGAGGTACATGATTTGAAAAAAACGACCCAAGCTCCTCCCCCTTCCTTTCTGATTGGTCCACGCCTACGTTTCCGTAACAATCAATAAACACATTTAAATGTTCATCATAGAACACATCATACATATACATTATTAATACACATGCACGGAGGTTTTCAGAATTATTTGTTAACGTCAACTGGTTCCTCTCGATGTGGAGTAGCAGCGGCTCTACTCCGAGCTCCTCCCGTGTGACCGAGCTCCTCACGCTATCTCTAAAGCCTAGCGTACATCGGACTGGCAACTGATTATATCCGTCGCCTCTGAGTTGCTGCCCCGCACACATCGACAATCTGGCGAAAACGGGCAACTCTGAGTCGCAGGCCAGTCTCTTGAATAACAGCGCGTACATCGACAGCAACTGGCCTCAACTACAGTGTGTTTTCTGACAACAAACTGTTGCGGGCGCAATACACGCAATACACACACGTTGTTGGAGCGGCGCATGGAGCGCGCACATCGGGGCAACTGAGTAAGTAGTAAGTAATCTTAATTTATATACCGCCTTTTCACTGCACATCGGAGTCTCAAAGCGGTTTACAATTGTTATTTTTGGGAGTGGGGGTGCCAGTACAGGAGGCACATGCCAGACCTATTGCACATATTTTTAGTGGTAGGGGAAACCGGAGGACCCGGAGGAAACCTACCACGCAGACACGGGGAGAACATGCAAACTCCACTCAGAAAGGCCCTGGTCCAACCGGGATTCGAACCCAGGACCTTCTTGCTGAGAGGCGAGAGTGCTATCCACTCAGCCACCGTGCCGCCTGAGGACAACTAGTTGCCGAAAAGTAGAACACGGGCAACTGACTGGAACTGGAGACCGACTGATCATCTCCAGTTGTAAGAGCGCGCACATCGACCGATTTCGGCAACTGATCATCTCCCACCATCTCCTCTCAGTTGCCAAAAGCCGCCTTGCAACTAGTTGTCCCCAGTTTCTCTGTCGATGTACGCTAGGCTTAAGGGAGCGCCCAGCCACTCTGCGGAGGAAACTCATTTCGACCGCTGGTATCCGCGATCTCGTTCTTTCGGTCATTACCCAAAGCTCATGACCATAGGTGAGGGAGGGAACGAAGATTGACCGGTAAATCGAGAGCTTTGCCTTTCGGCTCAGCTCCCTCTTTACCACAACGGTCCGATACAGCGACCGCATCACTGCGCACGCTGCACCGATCCGCCTGTCAATCTCACGCTCCATCCTTCCCTCACTCGTGAACAAGACCCCGAGATACTTGAACTCCACTTGAGGAAGGACCTCCCCACCCACCTGGTGGAGAGGTCCAGACTAATTACTTCCGCGGTAAACCCTGAAGTAATTAATCTAGCGTTCCAGACTATCAATTTAAATTAAAAGGCGGAAAGCATTTTGTACCTTAAATTTTCTACAGAAGATATAATTTCACATTCTTAAATATAAAAAGTATATAATAAACTAAGGAAAAGTATATAATTTATAGCTTTTAATGATCAAAAAATATTTATATTATTTTTTAACATTAAAAGGGGGGACAAACAATCACAAACTAATTGACTCATCAACCTTTCTAGACGTCCATTTAAAATCCTGTCTTTCCCACGGAAGCTCCACGCAGCTGCTCTACACACACGCACACACACACACACACACACACTTGCACACACACACGCACACACACACGCACACACACACACACACGCACACACACACAGACACACGGCTGCAGTCTCAGCACCTGTCCGGAGTGCAGTAAAACGCACCTCAGCTTCTGTCACTAACACAAAGCTAGTGTTTTCTTTGAGCGCGCGAGCACAGGTGGCCACAGCAGTGCAGCTCCGATTACAGCGTGGAGCTCCCACACTTGTGAAGTCAAGGAGAGGACAAGCTCTGTCTACACACAGACACACACTCACTCACACACACACACACACAAAGGGCCACACTGTAGACCAGCAAAGTTAATTGCAATCCAATCAAACAAATAGCAAACTGGAAATACTGCAAGATAAATATATATTTTCTCCAATTTCATTTGTTCAAACAAACACCTTTGTTCTGGAAAGGCAAAATTAGCATTTACGTTATTATTTAAGCATTATTTACCTTCTATCTTTTTAATCCATGTTCCTCCCTTGTTCAAGTATTTTACTTTGCTGCCTTGCCTCTCAGATTATCTATACAATGATAAATTAGTTGTTAGTGGGTTCACTTTGAAGATTTTATCAAAACATAAAATCCAAAACCAAAGCATAATTGCAATATTTATCTATGACATAGTTTGTCTTTAATGATACTTTCACAATGAAATTATCATTCTGTTACTCAGTTTAATGCAGATCTATTCTCAAAAACCACTCTTCTGAGAGTAACAGGTGAAATTAACCAATCATAGAGAAGCATGAAGTCTGATGTGAAGTATGATTCGTAACAGTTCAAACATTTAGTATCACTATCAATAACTATCAAGCAGGAAATGCGTGTTTTATTTTTTTGATTTGAGCTTTAATTACACAATATGTGGTATCGGACCAGGATCTGTATCAGCACCACCTAAAGGGCCACATTGGAAATAGATGATTAGAAAACCCCTGAGTACAGCTAAAAACTGTTCAATTAGATTGTAGAAGCTGCGGTCCTTTCCTTTAAAGCCACAATTGAGCCTCTGGAGCATCAGGACTGGTGGCATCGCACTGTACACTCTTAGATGTCTTGTTTGCGTTGGGTATTAATTTTGATGATTAAAGCACATGGAAACACAACCATGTTGTTTTAATTCTTGAAGGATCAGTTCAAACCATTAAAAAACATGCACACAGTAGAGTCATGTACTGTATAAAGCAAAGCAGGTGAACCTTAAATCCAACAAAACAAACTGAAGTCCAAGCATCCTGCACAGACTTGTCCAGAGATGCTCCAAGTGCAGAGTCAGATGTGAACATCAGTGCTCTCTACATTATACTGTATAAATCATAACTGATATATTCAATGCACATTGTTATAATCAACTTAAAACATAAGATGGGCTTTTTTGTACATATTTTTCAGATACCATAGTCAAAAAGAAGATATTTTCGTTGACAAAAAGTACTTTTTATGTAAATACAGTGCCACCTTCCAATCCCAAAGCCCCATGCCAGACCATAAACGAACTTAATATCGAAGGACATAAAACAACAGATTAAGTCTACAAAATCAGCAAATTAATTGATAAACATGACAATGAATGAATTAGAAATAGAAAAAAATGAAAGAAATATATATATAAAAAAATAATGATCTTCTTAAATCAAGCTGGATTTCAAAGACAGTGTACAGGCAGTTAATATTCAGTCCAAATGTTGGACCACTCTTTAATGATTGAAATATAGTCAGCAATAAGTTCCTAAAAGTGATTAGTTTGAAAGGCTCCTACCTTGTCTCACTCCCTGTGCTTGGCGCTCATGTGTCTGTTTGCGTCTGTGCTGTGGATGTGAGCAGCAGCTGTGTCCTTAAACCATCCAGGACCAGCCCCTGCTGAACAGTCCAGAGACCAGCCTGACAACTCCCATCAAACTGCCCCGCGGACCGGCCCCTCCGCCCCCTCCGCCCCCCAGGCATCCCAATTCCTTGGTGGGGTGTAACCTCGTGGTTTTATCCTCGCTCATCTCCTGCGTGTACACTGTAATGAAGGACCTAGAGCAGACCAGACTGGACAGCACCATCAGATAAAGTGAAATACTCTCTACATTTGGGATAAACAGTGTGTGTGTGTGTGCGCGTGAATGCCAAAATACTGCAGTATAATAAATTTGTCTTATGGGAAAGATGAAAGAAGGCTGAGATCATGTCTAATCTAGAACTTACAAAAAGAAAAAGATCAACAACTCAACTCAGTAACTCTGGCCTTTGGGCACGAGACAAACTCCTTTTGGTTAAGTTCTCTGTAAACAGACTTCAATACATGTATGTGCTGAGATTTAGAACTGTGTATATGTATTCTGTTCATGATAAAACATTATAGTTTGCTCCTTAAAAAAGTCCATTAGGATGTCCTTCATGTCAGCGTTATCGGGATTGAGTTATAATGTGTTCCAAACAACAATTAATCAAACAACACATCAAAAGAATAGATTAATCAATTATAAAACTTATCCATGAGTTAAAGCCCCTCAGGAAGCCTAAAGAAACATCAACAGATTGGCCTCACTGTAGCACCCGGTGTTCCCAGAGGACTCCCATCACAGAACAAACCAGGCCCTACACTGCTTAGTTTCTGAGATCAGACATCCTTATACCTTTCACATGCAGGTACAACCGTACACATTCATTCATTTTCATCTTTTCAATTCAGAATCCGTCAGCCCCATGAATATAAGAAACTATATTTGTAAAACTGTATTTAATTAGTCTTGAGTTTACGCAGACTGGATTGAGCAGGACCATTAAAGCTGCAGTCCCTAACTTTGAAACAAAACAAAAACACTATGTAATAAAATCCATGTAACTGGTTCCTTGTTCTCAAAACAGTTTGTTTCTATCTTTTCACATGCATCTAATCTTGGTCACATGTTTAGATCAGCTTTTTCAATTAACAATGGAGTACCAGCCCTCACTCAGCCAATCAGTCATAAGTCATAAGTTTCACAAAGTGTTATTAAAATGGATAAATTAAACTGAAAAAAGTAAGTAATGTTTCTGCATCAATTTAAATTCCAGTGTTGTGCAACGCCCAAATGGGAGCATTGGAGGCACTCAATAACAAGACAAAAAAGGCTCAAATCTGCGCAAAGGATCCTTGTATACACTACAGGTTAAACTCAGAAGTTAATTTATTTCTGTAATTCTACTGAAAATGTGAAACCAATACATTATATAGACTGTGTAGGTTTCCTTCAGGTGCTCCGGTTTCCCCTCCCACTAAAACGCGTGGAACAAGTCCAGCATCTCTTACGACCCGAGTGAGAGGAAAAATGCTCATTGTAAAGTACTGTGAAGTAAGTGACTCTTGTCTGTGAAAGGCGCTATAAAAAAAAGATGACATACTGATTACATGCAAAGTGACATATGTCAAGCATTTTTTTGTCATAATGTTCTTGATTATGGCTTACAGTCTTTTTCAAAATATTCAAATTTTATGAGACATTTTTTTTGGGGTTTATCCAAGCGGTGAACTAATTATCATCATTATTAAAATAAAAAAGGCTTGATACATCCTAATTTGCGTGTGATGGGTCTGTCATGTATTAGTTTCACATTGTAAGTTGAAATAAAGAACTAAATTAACTAATTTCCAAATTGCACCTGTATATTTAAATAAGTCCCCCATAGAAATCGTACACTTTGCGAGATTAGCCACAGAGGGCTGCAGACTAATATTGTTATGACTGTCTCGCCGTTGTGTAAAGTCCCGGTCATCCGTCACTCCCAGTATTTGCTCAGTGAATAATAATTAATAGATAAAAGCCGCTGCGTCCGGTGCCTGCGCCTGGTGAAGATGTGGCATTGTTCTGTGGATTTACTTTGCAAACACCTCCAGCTGCACATTCCTCCAGGAGCAGAAAGACATTAAACGGCCTCCTCTCTGTCTTGAACCCTGCGTGTCTGAGCAGGACCCTCCTTTAGTGGAAACACTGGGTTAAATACTGTGGCTTACATCTCGTCACTGTGTCAAAGAGGTGGGTATACGCTTTCATAAACATGCGCTGTGCACCTTCACTGCGGAGATGGGCGATGATGAAGAGAAAAGGGTATTGGTGATTTTTCAGTTTTTGTAGAACATTCAGAGTACTATGACAAAATATAATGCATGGTTTGGCCACGCAAAATCAGAATGTTTGCTTTGTCATTTCATGTTTTAGAATGTGAAATAATATCTTTAGAAGAAAATATATGATGAAACAAGTTTGAAGGGTAAAAAAATACTATGCTACAACCAGAAGGAGGATATTAATTAGATTGGGTTTTTTCCCAAATAAAAAAGACCGGCTGCAAACACAGTAATGTGATTGTGAAGTACGTCATTTCTAATTCATGTGCAATACTTTTATTTGCAGAAAACTGCTCTGAGCGTGACGTCGTAGTGGTACAATGACATCATACAGTACTGAAGAGCTTTTATACAGAAGTGGCAGAGTTACATGTTTTTGATATTAGTGAATAAATAAAAATAACAGTTTTTGATGAAGGAACAATATTGTAACATGATCAAAAGCTAATTTTGCATAAATTATTTCCTTTAATCCTCCTGATATTTGGATTGTATTAATCTATAGTTTTTGCTGCAAGTTATAAATGCAGAGTTTTGAGTCTGAAGTGAAACAATCCCAGAACAGACACTTCTACAGCTAAATGTAGCCAAAGAGTTCAAATACTAGCAGAGTTGACGTCACCACTCAGACAAACAGCAGCACATGGAAGAAGTGCAAAAGGAAACTACGGTAACTCTCTCTTAAGAAGACCATCATGCAGGACACGTGGTATGAAGAGGACACATCAATTCATCCAGGAAAGTTAGTTACATTAAAATTGTAATTGCTGTAAACATAGATTTACTCTTTTAAGTATCTTTAATCTGCTATTGGCAAACCAAGAATATTGTCAAGTCCGAGACTAAGTGATTTTGGGAAAATACAGAAATGTTTTGATATGAGATGTTGCTGCTTTTACAACATAACTGCACAAGCCCAAAACGAATATTGATAAAATAAAAAACCTCCAGTGCGGGTTGCTAAATTGCTCAGCTTGATTAAAGTGGTCATTCTTGAGAGATGAGAGATTGTCACGGATGAAGTCACCACTAAATCCAATGTAATTACAGCTGAGCAATCAGGTGTTAGCTGTAGCATAGATGAGACGTGTGGTGCAAGTTGCGTCTTTGGAGCATTAAGTTCTTGACAGTGAGAAATGATGCATGGCTGCTTCTGTGCGTGACACCAAGAGTTCTGACTCAGGCTGCACCATTAAAAAAACAAAACAAAAATGCAATTTTTATGGTCGCGATTAGTATTTAAAAAAAATCTGTTATTTCAGCTCTCTGCAAAAAAAAGGGACAAATAAAAATCTCTTGATTTGAGTTGTTAATGGAACATGCCAGTATCATTTGCCTTTATGTCATTCCAAATGAGAAATGTCATCTCATTCTTTTTTTATATAAACTGCCAAAATGTTTGACTGAGGTTTTGCTTTAACATTATAGATAGTAAGTACCATTACCATGTGGAACAGTAGGTTAAACACATCCCCCAATTTCTTTACATTACACAAGTTAATCTTTTATTTCTACTATTGAAAAAATGGTTGTACGATAGGTTAGAACTAAACACAGGAAAGTGTAGGAATTGGGTATGAGGTACTGTAGTCACTTAACATATAAGCTTTTACAAATATAACTATAACTCTGAACAGAATTAGACTTTTTAAATACAGAATATTGAAAATCATGTATGTCAGAAAAGAGGCTGTTAAATAGTTTTACTTCTACTGACAGAAACAGTTCCTGCCTTTTCTTAACTGTGTTGTTATTTCAGTTGGCACACTTGTACCGTTGTTGTTCCACTACAAAACAACCTGATAAAGTCATACAAACAAAGACTAAAATAGCCTACACACGCAACGTCGAACAACACGCTCATTACTATCGGATTTTCCAGTAATTCCCAGCACTCGCTCATTTCAAGGAATAAAGCTGCATCATCAGAGACGTTATCTGTGTGCACCTGATAATACAAACAAATACATGTAGATGTGAAGAAAAAGGGGAGCAGGGAGGACGAGGAGGAGGAGGAGCAGATAGAGAGGGCGAGGTTCTTCCTGTTTCCATAGCTCTAATTATAAATGTCTCCGGAGAATACAGACTTTAAAGAAGAGGGGCTTTGTCATTGAGGAACAGTCTCAATGTCAGGTCTGGGGATTTCTCTCATTCACGCAACCAGGAGCTATGTACTCATAATGTCATACGTATAAAGCTGATCATTCCAAAGAAACACACACCTGGGACTATTCTAAAACTGCAACAGGTTCATATTTCAGTGCAATAAAAAATACACAAACGGAACATACTTTTACTTTCGTTTTTTTGTTAAAGGTCAGCCTTTTGTTGCATAGACGTTTATGTGCTCACTGTTTATGCACTTAGTGTGGCTTGTACTGTAAAAGACCTCTGCGTCAGTAGCTTATCTATTTGTTCTATCTGTTTTGCTTTCATATCCCTTGTGGAGTGTACAGCTCTTTGTACTCTTGAAGTTGTAAATGTGCAATGTAAATATACTGACAGTCTATCTATCTATCCATTTTACATGTTTATTATAGATCTTCTCTACATAGATTTCTATGGGTCCCCAGAAGGAAGTTTTTATAAAGGAGATCCTACAAAGTCCAACATAATCTAGATATTAACAAACATAGGATAACAAAGCTTACTCAGTCCCAGCACATATAACATCAGTACTGCTTCACTTGATTGACACGATAGAAGAATAATTCAACAGGATCAATGAGGGTCAACCCGATTCTGCAGGATGCCTCTTATGAAATATAGAGTGCAGTGGTGGAAAAGCGCCTGAAGAGGGCTCCTCCACTGCTCCTCAAGTGTCCAACGTGGGAAAATAAGACTATATTTCTCACAACAATGGTGAGAATTTCCATAAACCCCAGCGCAAAGCTCCTAAAGTGCAGAATATTAATAATCAGCTTGACAAGCCTGTTTGCAATCAGCTTTGTCTGTGGCATTAGTATGCAGGAGACATGTAAGCGGAGAGGGGGGCAGCAGAGGAGCAGACGGCCTTCATGTAGCTCCGCTTATCTCCGGGCAACCCCAGCGCCCAGCGGAGAATGCAGAGTACAGTGCTCCGGAGCCGGCCTCTGCTTGCTCTGGACTTATACAGCTAATTACTCACATATACTGTAAAACCAACTCTAGAGCTGGAGTGTGACATCACATTTGAAGTTTTGATACTTAAAGCTTAGATAATTCATTTTTATTGCTTGTGTAAGTATCAGGAAGTCAAAAACTATAGGATTTTGCTATTGCTCATAGTGCAAACAAGTTATAAAAGTGAAAAAAATATAAAAAATTAAAATATAAAAAAACCAAGCCATGTAGAAAAAATCGTATTAGTTGTCGACTATATAAGCACACACATTACACATACAGTATGTTTTAAATAAAATAAAAACAGTTTGAAGAAGAATTGCTGAAGTCCATCTCAATAATTTTTTCTTTAATTTGTACATGTTTTAGAGGCAACATGGTCCTTTTCATTTGTGTGACAAGACTATTATTTGAAATGTATTTATAATATGTAATGTCATGTCAACAATTGAAATAAATAAATACATATTATATAGAGTTTTAATTTGTGCCTGTGTTGTCCCTTAAACGTGATCTTGAGAATACTACTCATGGCATTCTATTATTTTGAAGTAGAGCATTTATGAATCAATAATGACAACAATTTATGACTAAAGATAAGAGTGAAGATGAAGAGATGACTGAAATGGGTCAACAATGTCTAGTGGTAGAAGTGGGAAATAACATCTGATACGTTTACATACAATCCAAGATGGTGTGGTTTGTTTCAATTCAAGCAGTTGTAAAGAATGTTGTGTTCCTGGAGAAATACTTTTATACAATACTTTTATTTTAAAGAGAGGATGTCATATTATAAAGATTGGTCACAGCAATAAGGAACAATATGGTTTCTGCTGATTTGTGCCATATTAGGTTTGTTCTCAGTTTAGGTTGGATAGATGAAAAGACTCAAAAAGCTCTCTTTATATGATTTTACATAAAATAAGACAGGATCATAGTAGAGTATAAATTCTAAACAGTCTAAGATTAAACACACACACACACACACACACACACACACACACACGCACACACACACACAATGAGGGGAGGACGATGTAGCATTTGTTTTGTGTGTGACTGTCCTGATGTATGTTTTGTCCTGTTTGTATATTGTACTGTGTTTTGTTAATTGTAATCTGTCTTTTGTGTTTATGGACCCCCTCGAAAAACAAGATGGCACATCTCAAGGGGCATTCCCTTAAAAAGCTAAAATAAACTAAAAAACGATGACATATATGAAATTAATCTATAATTATGTCAAAGGGAATATAATAAAGAACATTTTGGTAGCTGGTCTTAAAGGTTTAAGTTAAGATTGCATTTCTATAGATCCTGCAGCTCTAGGGAACAGTGGAGGGAGATGTGATTTGCAATTAAATAGGTGCAATCCACAAAGGTCCTTGGTGGTAATAAAAGAGGCTCTCGAGGAGGCGTGGTGCCAGGGTTTTTTCAAGAGTTGTAAAAAGTTTTCATAAACAGCTGCGGTTGTCTTTAATAGGAGGAAGGGGCAGTTGTGCATGAAGCAAACTTGTACTTCCACCTTGTGAAATGTGTCATTGTTTTTTTGTTCACTGATAAATAAAACATATTTTATTTTATTATGTGATGTATCTTCAATAGGGATGGCTGACGTACAATACAGAACTGATATTACTGTATATAGGTAATACATATGAAGTTTGTAAGTGCTCTTTACTGATATGATTGTATAGTTAATAAAGCATTTACAGTTTATACAATAAAGGAAAGCTTTAGATTTTATATATATTTGCTTTTCATATTGGCAGCAGGGATAAATATTGGTTATTGGTATCAGCAAAAAACTCTCATTGTTCCATTCCTGATTTTTGGAGTTTGTTGGGTTTATTTCCATTGAATTGAATGTGAGATGAGTATTAGCATTAATGTACAAAAAACTAACCAAAGAAAGATTACACCTGCTTGGTTTTATCAGGTACGATAGTTAATACTACCATTTTAAAACATCTATTGCTATATCATGATAAATGGAACTAAATGTAATAAGATCCATCTATCTTGATCCTCGCTCTGAACATGTTTGATTCTAACCAGTGGGGGCGGGTCCCGGCTCAAAAGTGGCCAAAACGACGTGCGCTGACATGCTTGCAATACCACCCCGGGCCGATGGGGGTGGACCTGGAATAAGAAATAGCCAATGCTAACATGTAGCATCTTCTTACCTCTCGAAAACGTCTTTACAGGATGGTCCAAAAGTTGGCTCTTGGCCCAAAGCTACGTTCCACATGTGTGTCAATGCTGAGGGGGGTGAATTTTTTTGGACCACTTTTTTGAAGGCACTCGTTAAATGAATAAATCACATTAGTTAGAACGGTGGAGATAGGCGTGGCTACGTCCGTTAATATTTACAATCTATGGTTCTAACACTAGTTTTCACACGCCTGTATTTTCACCCTCCTGTCACATGTAGAAGTGACAGTAATATTTCCATCCATCCATTTTCTACCCTTTAATCCATTTCTGGGTCAGGGGGGTGGCAATCAGAGATGCCACCCAAGTCTCATAGCACCAGCCCCTCACTGACCCTCTGCAGGTGGTGAGTCCACAGGAGGACGGCTGCTCTCTGAGTGTGAGCATAGCCTTGATCTTTCAGTGGGGGCTTTGGGCAAAGTGGGGTTAAGTGTCTTGCCCAAGGACACAACGACAGCAGTCATCAGTGGGAGTCGGTGGAGAAGGTGCAGAGGTGGGAAATGAACCCACGACCTTCTGGCCTTAAGGCCAATGCTCTACCAACTGAGCTACTCTCGCCCTACAGTAATATTTAATCATATTTAATCAGATGAAGACAGCAGGCAGTGATCTTTATAGAAAGCTCCTGTGATGCCCCTTGAGAATATTGTCTTAGAAAGGACTTGTTACACATTGAGTTGTTTTATCAAAAGTATATAGTTAAAATACTTTCATTCTGCAGATATAATAGGATTATCAGAATCATAAAACCTCTTCTCAGCATGTTTGTTTGTTACCTTCAAAAAATGCTTAAAGTGAGTGGACTCGCTTTTTTGCAAATACAATCTGAACTTGCAATGAGACTGGCTTGTCTCCAAAGAGATCTAACATGGATGGATATATGCAAGAGGAAGGTCTAAGAAAGTTCCTTGCGAGTCACAATTTGACACTTTGTGCTGAGAGCTGAGTGTGAGTGTGGTCCTCTCTTTTTATCTACTCTGTGAGAAAAAGCTGATCTCAAGATGATAGAGGCAAGTGCAAGCATGTAAAATCTAGGGATAGAACCAAAATATTTTGAAGGCAAGGAATCAGTTCGATGCTTGATAATGTGCAGCAAAAAAAGTTAGGTACCCCAGCTTTAACTTGTTTCAATCCCCTTTTTCAATGTTGTGAATATGTTGATCCCCATTTCATCCATTGAATACGATGTAACAAACAAATTTCTCTCTCTACTTTCTAACCCTGCTGTCATCACTCATTACCACAGCTCCTTATATTTCTCTTACGAGCATGAAAAACACATGTCTACCTAATGAAGCAAATCCCAAACAGACTATTGCGCTCTCGTCTTCTGCTTGTCCTTTCACTAAGAATTAGTGAAGCATTTTTCCTCCCTTCGCACCGAGTTGGGACTGTGCTGGGGCTTAATCAAGTGGAAACGGGGAGCAGCAGCAGCGATTCGAGGGGGTGGTCCCAGAGTTTGGGGTGCTGGGGATAGAATGGGCCAATTGTTCCGATAAAGGCCTCATGTTGTGCCCACTTTGAAGTCTCCTCCCGGGGGATATGGTATGCTTTACAGTAGCGTTTCAGTGCGTTACTTTCCCCTGACAGACCCATAGAAAGTGCAAATGATTGATGTTGCGACACAAATGAACAGTTCCTCAAAACTTGCCCCAAAGTTAAGCTAAACACGCTTCATTCATTCCGACACCTGACATTAGTGGAATCTCAAGAGAAGCACCCCCCTTGTTTAGAGAAGACACTGTCTCCACATGATCTATTATGCTGCAAAGCTTTTCTCATGCAAGACTAAGGATAAAGCCCTCTCTTATCTGCACTCAGGGGCCAACAACTTTACACAATTTAGTTATAATTGCAAAAATAACCTGCACAAGTGTCATATTCTATACACATACATGCATAATGGAAGCAAATAACAACATTAAGCTGTGAGTGATGCTCAAATGGGATTGATAGAGTGTCAAGTTGGGGCACAGACCTCTCTATGTGGTCCTCAGCAGGTGCACGTATTTGGGATGCTGCGCTGTCCTCATCTCGACTTTGCCTCTAGTCATTCCTTGGGTGAAAACTTGGGACACTTGTTTCTGGAATAAAGTGAAAGACCATGGATGGATGGACGTCAAATCAAGCCATAATGCTACATCATAGTTAGCCTGTGGATGTACTTACGTGTTGGAAGCAGGCTGAGTTGTCAGGGAGTCCAAGGCGCACAAAGTGGTGGATATTTGCATTGGGGCAGACCCTCCCCTCGCCTTTCACAGCGGCCATTGTTTGTCCCAGTCGGGGCGCTTAAATCCCGGGCGACCAGAGAAGAGAATGCTGCTGCTTTCCCCGCGCTCTTCCACCAATTAGGCTTGTGAAATCACACAGAAAACATCCTCCACAAGACTAAAGACAACAATTATTTCATCAGGGAGCTATTACTAGACAATGTTTGCAATGTGTTTAAATAAATGCGTAAAAACAGTCTATGGTAAAAACACATCTAATTGGCTAATGTGTTCAAGCCATGGATTCGTGAGCTAACAAGTTTGAGGTGTGTAAACAAGTTACCTTCTTACAATTGTAGTGAAGTAAATTAATCCACACGTGAGGAGCATGTGAATAGTTACATTTGTTGGTCTATTTAACTTAAATATACATTTGGCTTACAGATAAACGTCTGCAATATATAACTAAAGAGCGGCTTAAGGTCGATCCTCGTGAACTGAATGTGTCGCCCCCCAGTGGACAAAAGTAAAATGGCAACCACCGTTTGAAACTGCGAAAAAAATTATTATTTGATCAAATCCATGTAACTAGTTCCGCACCCTCTTAAAAGTTTGGTTCTATTTGGGCTTCTGTCACATCTTTAGATCATCTTTTTTTTTTTTAGAAAGAGAGAACCTCACTCAGCTAATGAACTCTCACTATCACTTTTTATTAAACATAAAATATATCTGTGAGTGTGAATGCATGTGCACTACAAACAGAAATAGTCTTGTAAAGGTAAAATTGTATGAACAAACCACATACCACAACCATGGTTCTATAATAAGACCACAACATACTGTCTTCATCTGTGGGAGTGGTCATCTCTTTTTCACTTTTCTGCCTGAAAAACTGGATCTTAAGATGTGAAAGATGTGACAGACAAAAGCAAAAAACTGTATTGAACTAGTACTAGTACTAATTCAATAGCTTGTTCCATTTATTGTGGTTTCTAAGTGTGTTGTCCAAGTGTTATTTTAGGCAGGGGCTGCATCCTTGTCCTTCCCTTTCCTTTAACACTAGAACTCCCAAAGGAGTCAGTTTGGCAGCTTTTTTTTTTTTGGAAGCAGAATTCCTCAGATCATGTACATTTTAGATCTTCATAACTTTGTGACCTTTTCTGTTTGTTTATTTCTGTCATTATTTCTATGCAATTATTTTTCATTTTAGGAACATTTGAACGTGTAAATTTAGCAATTAATGGCCGCTTGTCAACCAACATTCTATGGCAATGTGCTGGCCCTGGACTGGTTTTGGTTAAGCTTGGTTTTCCACCAGAGCAGCGCAAGTGCACGTTAACATAGCAACACTGTTTACTGTCAGCAGTTAACCTTTCACAACACTGTTTTTGCTCTATTTCAAGGTATTTTCTCCAGTTTTAGCTCTTATTAAAAGTGAGTAAAAGTAAGCACCTTATAAATCACTGACTTACAATAAAACGGGTGGAAAAGAGAATCCTTTTTTTATTTCATAATTCCATTAAATTGAATGGGATTGACTGGTCTTTGAATTCAAGTTTAAGATCTCTGGGAGTGTTAAGTCCTGGCATACAGTCTATGGTCCTGGCCCACTATAAGACAGATAAGCTCCAAGGATGGTCAAATAAAAGATACATTTTAAAGATGGCACAAAATAGTAGTACCAATGAAAAACAGTACAAATAGGGAATGAGGTATTTTCTATAAACGTCTTTTGTGAACTTTAAATTCAGTTAAGAAGCACATGCAAAGATGTCTTTTAAAGGTCTTCTAATAATCACACAGTGTTTTTTGTAATGTTTATGTAGATTACATTAGCTTGATAAAGATGCTGCTCACCACACCAACTATATCCCTTCTACTAAAGGAGCATCAGGACAGTTTTGATGGACAGGACTTCCACAATTTGTGAAGAGCCCTCAATACACTTGCACTTTTGTATAAAGTTTGCAGTGCCTTTTGAATAAGCTTACCCATTTGTTTGCTCTATTTGTAGATTTTGGGTAAATATTGTTTAGTGTGAAGATTCAAGTGTGCTGTGTGAATTAAACAAAAAAAATTCCTTTGCACTGCACAGTAAGATACTTTGTACAGTTGTCAAAATAAACATTTAAATTATGATTACTTGTCCTCATGTGTCTAATTTGCATATTTACCAATATGTTTAAACACACTATGTACCAAACCAAACCTTAATGGGGGTCATTTTAAGAAAACCAGACACAAACATTGCAGTCCAAAAAGACAAACGGCTGTCCAGTTATATCACAGACAGACAGGTATGAACACAGAGCATCTTGCAGTGTCAGCCATTGCAGTCAGTTGTGTCAGGTTTTTAAACATGTTCCTCTTTCTGAAATTTGCTCGCCAATCGCCGACCACTTGTCTCCTCCATGCATCACTCCTTTGTCGAATCCAGATGCTCCTAGTGTGAGAGGATCGTATGTTAACACACAAAGAAAATACAGATCTTGTTAAACCTGCTTCAAAAGGTACATGTGGGTGGCAGTGGATAGCACTCTCGCCTCTCAGCAAGAAAGTCCTGGGTTCGAATCAGGGCCTTTCTGAGTGAAGTTTGCATGTTCTCCCCGTGTCTGCGTAGGTTTCCTCCGGGTGCTCCGGTTTCCCCTACCACTAAAAATATGTACAATAGGTATGGCATGTGCCTCCTGTACTGGCACCCCCACCCAACAATTGTAAACCGCTTTGAGACTCCGATGTGCAGTGAAAAGGCGTTATATAAATAAAAGCTTACTTACTTACTTACATGTGTAATCTGAGACACAGACTTAAAAGAACAACGTTATGCTAAGATGTCCATTGATAATAATTGAAATTGAGAATACATAATGCTTTAGCATTGAGATACTGCAAATGGCAATACCTACAACTTGTTTCTAGTTCAGTGAGCTTTAAAGATGCAGTCAGTCATTTTTTCCAGATGAATTTTTGTTGTTGTGGGAAAACGTCCCTAAACCCTAAAAGTAGTCAAGTTATCATGTGTTTTCAAACAGTAACGAATTGACCAGATGCCAATAGTCTCCTAAAGAAAATATATTTTGGAGCAGGCCGATAAAAATAAACCAATGGGATTTGTTCATCCCCGACGAACCAATAGGTTGCGACTGCGCGCACTTGAGTCATCTGATTTTCTAAAAGCTAAAAGGGCTGAAAAGAAAATGCCAATTTCACGTTTGCCACCCGCATGTGACAAAGAAAAGAAAATGCTGGATGTTTGGTTTGGTGGAGAGGCGAGGGGGGAGGGGTTTCGAGTTAGTGCTACGGCTAAGCTAACAAAATCGCTTGCTGCATTCAAGCATTTGAATTTATTGTAATGTTTGCCCTTTGGCAGTGGCTGGGATGATATTATAAAAAGCATGGTTGAATAATTACAATAATTAAACCAATTGATAGGGTGAGTGTTAGAAAAATATCTTTATGTAAACAAACCGTTTACAATCAAATCATTGCTAAACAATACATCTTCAGCGCCGCCATCGCTATCTATGTCTAAATCTAGTGCAAAAACTATTTGCAGGACTACTCTTCCAGTTATTACTACAGTATAGGACAGCTACCGCTTTGATAGAAAAAGACAGAAAAGCACTGTTTATTTGCCGCTGCATCAACAGGAATTTTTGCACACGTCTCCTCCTGGCAGCCGCATACTTTCGCATTCGACGCTCTCTTGCTTGAAGACATTGAATCTCAATTGATTGCAAATACATCAATTGTTGCTGAAAAAGACACCGACTCCCACTGATGACTGCTGTCGTTGTGTCCTTGGGCAAGACACTTAACCCCACTTTGCCCAAAGCCCCCACTGAAAGATCAAGGCTATGCTCACACTCAGAGAGCAGCCGTCCTCCTGTGGACTCACCACCTGCAGAGGGTCAGTGAGGGGCTGGTGCTATGAGACTTGGGTGGCATCTCTGATTGCCACCCCCCTGACCCAGAAATGGATTAAAGGGTAGAAAATGGATGGATGGATGGGTTGCTGAAAAAGAATCAACAACTTGAGCAAAAGAACGTGACCCATTCTCGAGCGCCACGGGAGGAAACAGGACAAGAAACGGAAACTTAACATGGACCTGGAGATACTCACTGAACTTAGAATCAGCGCCACCAGCTGGACCGGAGTTATACTCAACCGCATTTGGGTTCACCCCCAATCGTTTGTTTGTGAAAATCCAGCGTGTCCTTCCCTGGAGGGACATGCTTGAAACATGTGCAGGAGTCATCAAATACAGACAATAGTCTCTAGTCTGGATGGGTGTCAAAGTCAAGGCCTGGGGGCCAGATCCGGCCCGCAAATTTATAATCTTGGCCCCCAGGATGTTATTTGATTAAAAACCGGACCGCACAGAGCCATAAGAAAATATTGGATTGTTAATTTAAGACATGTGTTTTCTCTTTGAAGGAAGTTTGTTTTTGTATGTGAGCCTATTGACAAATGTTTTCACTTGAAATGACTGACAGCCATACAAAAATATTGGATTATTCATTTAATCATTCAAAAAAATACGATTCACTGTATTAAGTTATGGTTCAATGGGTTATATGCATCATTTGAACATGTTTTAATAAACATTGAACCAGTCCGGCTCTCAGCTTGTAGCAAATTTGTTTTTTTGGCCTTCTGATGTATCTGACTTTGACATCCCTGCTCAATAGCTACTGCACCTCAGCTGGTTCCTCTCAAAATGATCTATGGATACAAAGCCCATGGGTGTAGACAGGTGGGGCCAACTCACCGATGAGCATCCATTGACAGATTTAGGGCTGGTCCACGTGATCCAAAACAGAGTAAAATCCACACTGCTCCTCCTGCCTCCAAGGTATCGATCCAAGTCTCCTTCAGTTTCTTGGAATATACCTGACTCTCTTTTTAAAGAGAGGGACCCCCACCTCAATCTTTCAGTCCAGAAGTAAAGTCCCCGATTGCCAAGACACTAACATCCATAAACTTACATAGCTGATCCTCTTGTCACCGAGGAGGTCGCTTCAGTGACTTCAGCCAGGGAGATGGAAGTATCCATCCCAAGATCCTCAGTCTCTGCCTCTAAAGTGGATGTGATGAGGGGATATTCCTTCCAACAGAGAATTATGTAGAGAACAATAATACTCGTATGGCAATTTTGCAAGAGATAACATGAGGCATATAATTTCTGGAATTAGAATAGTAGAAGTCAAATATTATTGATATCATAATAAAGACCAACCATGTTAACTATATAATGTTTATTAAAATATATAAAAGACAAAATACAAATATGCATAATATATTCATGATGACATATGCATACATTATCATTATACAGTAAAATGTGTTTATATATATATATTTATATATATATAGATTTGTTTTTTATACATATAGCACGGTATTTTTGCATTAAAACTGGCAGTGGTGATTTCCAACCCCATCCCCGTGGAACCATGAGAGCAGCAGCACCTTTACACCTGAGATCCAAGATTTTTGAGCTTCAAATGTTTCAACCAGCCGCCTTCAAGGAAAACAACTCAATCCTGCAGCCTTTTGGTTTTAAATTCATCATGAATAATGATGCAGTCCCAGCAAATATAAAAACATTACAAACTGTGCCACGTAGACTTAGTACAGAACAATAGCTTCATTAACATCCTTCTTTTTCGGCTTCATGCGACGATCCTTCTGTAAAACTCCAAATACATCCAAAAAGAGCTCCACAATGGGGGTACAGGAGTCCAGGCTGATGCAGCGGGCAGTTAGTGTAAGTACAATATACATTTGTCCCATAGACTTATTAGTAAACATTTATTCATTAAACATTTGCCTGTAGAATCAACCAAAATGTGTAATTGATACAATACAGCTGAGAAACGGTTTCTTGCCTCCTGTACAAAAGTATCCTACATACAACACACTTTATTAAATATGTTAAAATATGAATTAAAGTATAAGTCTATGGGAAAAATGTCAGGCTTAAAATGACTTGAATTCAGGTTTTTATTCTAGGTTTTTTTGAATAGGGAAGATATATGACCGACAATAATATATATTTAAGTCCATTTCTCTTCATATCCCAGAAAAGCCAGGACAGAAATAATTTTTTCAATGCTATTCCACTGAGTATACTACATTGTTTTGTGCGTCTGTATCGTTGTTTGAAGCTGAGGCACTCCACTTCAACATGTTACAATTGTGAGTCACTCTTTGACGCTTTGAGCAGAATATGTGTGCCGATATTGTGTTGTTTTTAAAGCTGAGGTACCTAAATGTTTTGTTTGATAAATAATCCATGTTGTTTATCCCAACAGAAAGAGTCTTGTAAAGGTACAATTAACAAATCAGACCTTCTTTTGTATACTTGAAAAAGCTTTGTGAGTCACTAATTGATGGTTGGTCCAATTTTGTGTCTAAAAAAGCTGATCTAAAGATGTGACAAGAAATAAAACTAGGGATAGAACCAAACTGTTTTACAGAAAGTTTTAAAGCTAGTTACCAGAACGGTACCATAGATAGATTTGATTACATATTGGTGGTTACATTTTGTTGTTGATTGAAAACTTTAAGTGTTTGTGAGAGAAAGGATTGAAAACATTTACATATCCTTCTTGCACATTTTTAAAAACCGGTAGCTCAGCTCAGCTTTAAGTGGTATTTTGTTGCGAGAAAAAGTTTTTTTCTGACTGGAAAACACTTTGAAACGAGTCCAATAGTCTAGGCCCATCCGGCAAACAGAACTGAAAACAGACTGATCAAAGTACTCAATCAAATACTGAGATTATTACCAAAATCCTGCATTCAAGCCATTTTAAACTATCTGGAAACACAATATTGTCGCATACACACCCACTACACACGCAACACCCGCCCGGCCTTCAGAACTGGTCCATGTAAGCCGGTCTGTCGCTCTCTCTCTCTCCTTAAGGCATTCATGTCTGGTGGTAGTGATGGTAGTGGTGGTGGTGGTGGTGTTCGTGATGGTGATGATGCTCGTGCCGCTGGACCAGGGGGACCATGAACCCGGGACTCCCTGGGTCTCTGCCCTCCGCGCCCGCCAGGACAGACGCCACCGCGGGCTGGGCGTGCTGGGGGGCATTGGTCACTGGCGCTTTTGATGGGGACTCCCTGGCTTTGGCACGGGCCCGCTTGCTGTGGCTGTATTGGAGCGGATGGTGAGCGGACGGTTGGGGTGGGAGGTGGTACACGTCTTGCCCGGTGTGAGGGGGGGCGTGGTGGTTGTGGCATTTGGACCCTTTCCCACCTCCGCCGCCGTTGTTGTTGTTGCTGCTGCTTTTGTAATTTCCTTTGGGGGATTTGATAAACTGTGCAGAGCCTTTGCCTTTGTATGCATCTGCAGGGTTGTAGTTGTCGCCGATGACCTGCGAGCGGCGCTGGTGAGCCACTTGCGTGTCGGGTTCGTGGGAGCGCGATCGGCTCTGACTGTGAGAGTTTCTGGTGTGAGGGTCCGGAGGGGGGGCAGCAACGGTGGGTTCTAAAAACAAGACAAAGACACAATGTTTTTTTTTTTTTTTGCAATACATGACGTGGGGAGTTTTGGATGATTTATCAGAGAGTACAGGGAGATGTTCTTTGCTGTATAACTATTTATTCAAAAAATCCCAACAATGTATTCTTTGTTACACAACTCAACATTCACGCAGATATTCACAAGTTAATTACAAGATGATTCAAAAGTTGGAAAAGAACCTAAAATCAGAAACCAATAATTATTTTATGGCTTCACCTGCCCCTCTCGGATTCTCCCAGGTTTATCTGTTTTTCTTTCCCTGTCATTGCAGGGTCATTGTAAGTCTAAGTTCAGGGGATGATCCAAAACATAATGAAAATTTGACAACAAGGGTAAAATTCTTTATCTTATGGACCAATGACTCTTGAGCATTTTATTATTGCTTATTATTTAAGCAATTTCCAAGTCTGTGACCTCCTGTTACTTACGTGGCAATAAAAATGATTCTGATTCTGATTCTGATTATTGTATTTCTTATGCTATTCTAATTGTTTGATTTTCTAATCTACTTTTGCCAAATTGGCAACCTTCGAGGCGACTGCTGAGGGGATTTTGGGCTATACAAAAATAAATACATGTTGCCCCTACAGCCCAGAAATGGATAAAGCAAATGAAAATGGATGGCTAGATGAACTAATTAACGTTTTTTGAGATTAATTTCATGAACATAAACCATGCCACCAACCTTCATTATGCCATTTAATGAAAAAAAAGAAAAAAAAGAAATGATACCATGATTTAAATGTTATTATAATAAATTAACCCTAACCCTAACCCACATTCTGATAATAAACACAAAAAAAGTACCTTCAAATCTGGAAGTGTAGTTCTCAATCCCAGCCAGATCTAGGTAGTGATTTCTTCTCTCTGTGTTTTCATCTACACAATAATAACCTTCAGCAGCTGGAGCCTCGTGTGACTGCCCTCTGCTGCTGAGAGACAAGAATACAGGCTTATTCACACAATAGCTCATCAAAAAGAATCTAAACTGGAACATAAATTCACTGTTCATGACGTATCTACAATTCAGGATGGTGTAAGAGGAAACTTACCTTATATACGTGGAGTGCCTCTTGTCAGCAGATCTGCCTTCCTCCTGGTGACTGCGATCTGAAGATTAAACTCTCAAATAAAACCCAGAATAACACAATCATTGCAAATGTTTAGAGTTCTCCTTTCACCTGTTGCTTCCCTCCGGTGGCTCCTGGGCTCTGGTGTGACTGTCAGCTTCACTCGCAGCGTCTTGCTCTTATTGTGATAAGAGTTATTAACAGAGGCGTCCACCACGTCATATATGGTGTGCATGAGACTGGACATGTCCTGTAATACACAACAGTAAAACACATGAAGACATAGACGCATTTATACATATGATGCATCGTTGCAGAGTCACTCTACAAAGCCTCTATGTTAGACATATGATAGAGATTTCAAAAACAAGTATTGTGACAGGAATATCTACACCAGTATCTCTACTAGAATACCCAAATCCAAATGTAACAACAATTGTTTTGCAATGGCTGGGGAGTCATGAAAAGTAGCTGACCTCCTTAGTAACTTTGCCACTGTTGTCAAAGTCATAGAGCGTGAAAACCCATTCCTGACGGTTATCGTCCTCCACAGACACATCACACTCCATGTCCTGGGAAGAAAACACATTTGTTCCCTCAGAATAGACCCCACAGTTCAAAATTGTGGTGGAGGACAGCTGAAAAATCTTTCCTGCTAACTATAGTAACAGTCAAAAATCACACCTATAAATCTTAGCTTAGAACTAATTTTTCTGTAATTCCTGAAAGAATCCACATGATACAAAAACTGTCACAAAGTTCCACGTCTTCTTTGTCAGTACAAATCGACAATGGTCAAATTATTTTCTGATAAAGATGTCTAGAAGTGGTGACGTTGGCCAAGACTTTCACTATCAAACGATGATCTGGGAAAAAAGTCTATTTTTCAAAATTTCTTTCAAAACATCAAAATGAACATTTAAACAGTTAAATATTACATGTTTGTTTAAATTTAGTCACTGTTATATTCTAAGTCAGGGGTGTCAAACTTATTTTGGTTGAGGGCCGAATAAAAAAAGAAAGGGCTGGTCAGGGGCCGAAAAAATAAGTGGGTTTCATTTATAAAAAAATGTGGGAATATGAAGGTAAATAAATGACTTTGGATGAGAGTTGGATATTCTTTTCTGATTAGAATTAGTTCAGTTGCTGTGGACTGAACCAAAACTGGACAAAAAACTGGGCCAAATATGGAAGGTATACAGGAAGATTTTCTACTTTTGGGTGGATCATCAAGACTATTGCTCCTCTCAATTGTCAATTATTCTGATGATTTGTGCTCGTCAAAAATGTCCAGACAGTTTTGTTCAAAAACAGTTCTTTCCTAAGAAAATTGGGAAATCCTTTATTTCTTATGGAATTAAATGTTATGGTTGTTTTCTTTGTAATGGATAACATACCATTGTCGCCTATAATCATTTATGCTGCTATTTAAGATAATAATTTAAAATCATCTCAAGGGCCACTGGAAATGGTCTCGCGGGCCGGATCTGGCCCCCGGGCCTTGACTTTGACACCTATGTTCTAAGTCATGGATACCTTCTACTTTATGGATACCTACTTTATCAACATTTTGTAGAATATAGGGTATTTTTGGAGTTTTGCACTTTATAGAGAGTACAAACACATTCTATGCTTTGTCAATATTCAGAACTCCACTTCTAAACCCAATATTCCACTTAACACTAAAACCCAATAAACCATTTTCCTTCATCCTGGTTCAAGAGGTTCAGCCTTAAGCAAAGGCAGTATTTGTGCATATTGGACGCTTTTTTAAAATTTGATTAAACGTCTGGAAAACATCTTGAAAACCAATATCCGATTCCAAAAAATTATCTATGAAATGCCTTTGAAGTCGTGTCCAAAACAGAGCACTCGGGGACGAAAGAGAACATTGAATCATGAGGAGGCAAGGCTGATGAGTTTGTGCATAAATAATCAGAACGTTAAAATGGCTCCAAGAGAATCTGTTTTCTTTCAGTCACATCTTCGGCACAGATCATTGAGCAGAAGTGTGACTTACATCCAGACTGATGCGTTTCTTGCCCAGTGCTTTGGCTGCGTCTCGGATCAGCTCCCGCTCTCCGTCCTCAGCGTGGATGTACTGCAGGTGACTTTCACAGCCCTCGCCTTTTTCTGGAGGAAGGACCACTGCACCACAAAGACAATATATAAATGAATAGATTTTTGAGCTTTTAATCTGTCATGGTTGTCATTCTTAAATATTGTATTATCTGTGCTCTTGTGTAATTTAGTTTTACTTCCTGTTCTGTTGATTGCCCATCCAACCTGTGTTTGTTGTCCCTGTCTCTTTGTGGTTTGACTTTGGATTTCTGTTACATCCTGGATTTTGTTATTTTTTAGTTTTGTTTGAGTTTTTAGATCCCTCAACGCTAATATCAGGAACTTCTGGCACAAAGACCTAACTTCGGCCCTTCTAAATACCCCTGTCTCAGTCCTGTAATAGTATGATGTCATTGTACCACTATGACATCACACTCAGCCTTTTAAAACAAAACTATTTCCCATTAATTAGTTTATGAGCAATAGTTTTCGCCAGGGAAATGACGTTCTTTATATTTGCCTTGCTGTTTACGCAGTCTGTAAAAAATATACCGTATATGTACAACTCCCTCTAGTCACAGCATAGGAAGGTCCAGGTGAAAAGCCTTATTTTACCCTTCATTCTTGTTTCACCATAATTTATATATTAAAGGAGCAGTATATACAGATCTGGCCAAAAGTGGTACTGCACTCTCCCTGACTCAGGTTGCCGGATATGCAGACAAATCCAGCTAGGACCGATTTCAACAACAAATCTATAACCAACACCTTTTTCACAAAGACCCCCAAATAAATCCTTGTATATTCCTTGTTTTGTCATTAATGATTTATCTCGACTGAACTACTTTCATCAGTTAAAGAAGTATTCAAACGGAGTATGTTTTATTAATGCCTTATGACATATTGTTGCCATTTAATGATGACTTGACATGAAAATCTTACATATTGCTACTTTAATTCACAATCTGAAACATGAAACAACAATGTAATCATAGTCTCTACCATTTTTAATGGCCAAAGATACTGTGTGATATTTCAAGTTTACACAAAATGTCAAAATAATGTTAATCATCTACAGTTTGTTTTTGGATACTGATATTCAGCATTCAACAGTAAAAACTTGGTAATCAAACAATCAATAATTTGTTATTCCAGATACAAAAAAAAAAAAAAAGACAAAGGCATTCATGGCTGAGACTCCGTTGCCAGAGAGCCCACAAACCCGTAAAGTTAAGGAAATAGTTGGATAAGAAGCTGATATAGGTCGATGTTTGTGTATATTTACTAAAGATAACATATTTTTTCATATTCAACAACTTCATAGCATTTCATGTTTTGATGGATTGTTTACCAGATAGTCTATGATAAAAACTGTTCTTCTATAGGAACTGGGACCAACCTCAGAACACAACTGGAACTGGAAACGTATTCTCAACTTACCCTCCAGGGGACAGTGTTGATCAATACCCTGGCCTTCCTTCAACTCCGCATTTGGAAACTATAGAGACAGAGGAATAGGATGGGTGAGGGGGTGAGGAGGGGGTGAGGAGGGGGGAGGAGGGGGTGAGGGGGGGGGGGGGGGTTGAGGCACAAGGGAAAGAAAGAAAAGGGGTGGTGTTAGATGTAAGTGAATCTACAGTTCAGACCACAGACGCAGAGAAAACAAACAGTCTCCTCAAAGCATTTCCTACTCTGAAGAAAAAGAGGCCCAGCTCCTTTGAACATCTGCAGTTATTGTGTTACCCAGTCTGCGAGACTTCACTTTAGAGCCTCCTCCAACACATCCATCAAACCCCAAATATTTATCATGCAAGCTGGGACAACTTTCGGAAACAAAAGAAAGACGTAGGAAAAGTTTAGTTGGAGAAGCGAAAAAAGAGCCTTCAACATTTGGTTTATGTAGAAAACAAAGAACGCAATGCGCCCGCAGCAACATGTGTGTATTTATTTCAATGGGGAATAATTACCAGATGGAAATTTCCAGGCAAATAGGATGGGATTGATTAAATACACTTGTAAAACAAAAGGGGTCCTGAAGGGTAGAAGCAGGCAATAAGAGGAAAACTGTTATGCTGTCATATGTTAAAAATGTATATGTTGCATGAACTTTTACTCTGCAAAAAGCTGTATGTTTTTCTCTTGCACATCTGCTCACACGCAAACACCTAATAATTAAAACTGTGCGGTGGAAACAATGAAAATTAAGTGCAGCCTGTGCCCTAAAGCCACAAGTATTCAAACAACAAATGATTCATCCAGTTTACGTCACACTTTGAAATCAAAACCTCCCGATGCAGAAACCGGAAAAATAAAAAGCAGATCGATGCTTGCAAAAGAAACAAAACAAAAGAACTTCATGTACCTTTGAGCGGAAAGGCTAAACATCTGCATGCGTTTAGCTGCGCGCCCTCCCCCCTGTTTCAACTCAAAAGTAATGACAGCACTCGGGCTTGCGGTTCGATTTAACAATCTCCAAAGGACGTGATTATTCCTTGCTTCAGAGGATGATACTGTGAGCCTGTAATCTGCCCCTGACCTTCAGTGTGAGAGGGAAGGGGCAATACGGGGGCTGTGGAGGCCGAGGGGTCACCGTTTAGACATATATAGGCCACGAGAGACAGTGAACAGACAGAAAGAGGAAAGAAAGAATTCAAGACTTTGTAGAATATTGGGGTTGGGAGTTCAAAGGCAAGAGATGTTGTTCGCTGTAAGGTGTGAACTCCATAAATCGTTGTTTGCTGCAGAGATCAATAATTGTTTGGTCCAATAAATTGCCTAAATTACTCCTAAACTGCAAGAGAAAAATCTCGACCAAAAATTAACCACACCATCAATGTATGGCACAGGTATTAACCTCAACTCTTCAGCCGGGTGCTGGCTCCTCTGAGCGCTGCTGCTAATGCGTCTCCTCCTCTCATCTCCTTGTGTAAAACACTTTCAAGCACAGGCCCTGAACAAAAATCACTTATAAATCATGTAGATCAGTGATCAAAAGTTTCTTCAGCTGTGTCGGGTACGCAAAACATTCCGCTAAAATAAAGCATCTTTTACGATAAGTACACACAGGAGTAAACCATCTTGCTCTCAGATGATCTTTGGCATGCGGGATGTGTGAGTAAAAAGCTTGATCCGACTGGACACTGAATTTCCGATAGACATAGAAAATCCTCCCTGCGTCACATAGACAATCCAGAACTCGTTTCTTAGAGCCTGAAATGTTGTATGAGAAAAAAAAGTTGCTATCTTATACCATCCATCCATCCATCCATTTTTTTCCCCTTTATCCATTTCTGGGTTGGGGGTGGCAGTCAGAGCTGCACCCAGTACACAGAGTACCGGCCCCTCACTGATCCTCCTGCAGGTGGTGAGCCCACAAAAGACACGAAGTAGGTCTTTTGGTGGGCTCGAACCCACGGCCTTCAGGCTCTAAGGCCAATGCTCTACCAACTGCGCCACTGCCCTGTACCCACGCAGCAAAAATATAGGTGTGGCTCATATTTTGGGCTGACGAGCACCTGTGTGGTGGCTCAAAGTGTCCATCAAGGTCAGAGCACAAATCAAGGGACATTTAGAAAAGGGAAATTATTTGTGATTAATCATGAGTTAACTGTTCATTAATGCAACTTAATATTGTAATCGTTTGACAGCACTTCAACACTTCTACAACTGCGGACTGCCCCGCCCGACCCGCCTGGGAGTGCTTCAGTCCTGCACCGGACCTGTCCACATTCAGCGGCCGCTGGTCCACGTTCTGTAGCTAGCTTAGGTCCTGGATCTATAGCCTGTCCATCCCTGTGGGTTTCCCTAGTTCTCCCCAAGGTTTCTCACTTTTTCCCACTGGGTTTTTTAAGAGTTTTTCCTTGTCGATGCAGGAGGGTCTTGTTGGACAGTTAGTGTCCAACAGAAAGGATTGGTGATGATCAGGACACTTTAGCATTCTACAAATTGTATGGACATTTTCTTCTGTGTGTGCTTTATATTTTTCATGTGTTTTAACTGTTGATTCTCTGACCTGTGTCGGTGATTTCAATGGTTTTGTTATGTCTCTGAGATGACTTCTGTTGTGACCTAGGGCTATACAAGAATAAATTGTATTGTATTGTATTGTATTGTACTGTACTTGTATTTATGCTGTTATTCCATCTATCCTAATATTTCTACATTTGATAGAAACATCTTTTGAGACCCATTTATGGTGGCTCGGAGGTGACCCCTATTGCCCAATAGGTGATCACCAATTGATTTCATATAGATTCCAATCAACTGACTGTAGAAAGTGCAACATAAGAGAAAAACATTTTGACAACTAATTGTTTCAGCAACACAAGCATATTTGGCAAGAAGACACTGCCAGAATTCCTTTGGCAATAATTGAAACATAACTTTTTACACATGGACCAGTGCTGACAGAGCCCAGCCCTATTCCCCATCAAACATCTTTGGGTTTCTTGGACAAGACTTTTTTTTTCCATCTGTCCTAACCTCCCATCATCAATAATGGATCTTGGCAAAAAAAAAATCAAAAAGACGTTCAGCCAGGTGAAACGATGCCACTGCAAAAGTCAAAAGTGCAAAGAATCTTCTCTGACTGTGAGCTTGAAAGACGAGCAAAGCTTAGAACAAAGACGGGAAAGTTACTGATAAAAAACCAAGGTTGTTTGACATTTAGAGCCATCTTCTTCTCAGCAGAGGCAGTAATTTAGGCTTCTGCAAGACAACTGTTAGCCTTACTATCACCAACACACACACACACACACACACACATATGCCCAGTGGAAAACAGGCCTCTCCACACACGATGAAGTTATTCTTTCCTCCGTGTTTTGCTGCTTTTATCTTTGCCTTTGTAATCCGGTGTCTTAATGAAGGCCGGTGTGAAAGAGGAAGAGGGAGTTCACACACTGAGACGCACTGTTCTGCCGAGCACAGGAACATCAAAGCGTACCATTGATTCTTCTCATCGCCAGCCGCCGACCAGCAGAAAAGGTATAATCACCTCCAAATGACAGACAAGGGCACCGGGTAATGGGCCGCATCAATCACGAAGGCGCAATTAGGACCCAGGCATCAGCGACGTCATGCGGTGAGTGGCAGGAGGCTACGTTCCAGTTTTCAGGTCTCTGCACTGGCTTCCTGTGTCTCAGAGAATAGACTTTAAAGCTGCTCTGCTTGTTACAAGTCTCTCCATGCCCTCGCACCAAAGTACATCCGAGACATGCTAGTGCAATATATGAACCCACTAGGAACTTTGAGGAGCACAGGGACTGCCTTCCTGTTTGGACTCTGAGGAGCACAGGGACTGGTCTACTACTGGGACTCTCTGTTGAAAGATCAAGGCTCCTGTGGACTCACCACCTGCAGGAGGATCAGTGATGGGCTGGTCCAAGTGAATTGGGTGCAGCTCTGACTGTCACCCCCCGACCCAGAATTGGAATAAAGGAAGGAAATGGATGGATGGATAACTCAGGTGCGCGCACTCACGAGAAACAGGACAAGGGTGATGGGGCATCTAATAGGTCCTTGACTGTTTTTTGATTGTGTGATCATTTCCAATTCTGTCTTCTACTATAAGCATCGGAAAAAGACAAAAAAAGTGTACAAAAATGGCAAAAATAGTAATCATGATCTGACTCCTAGAAAATCTTTTTGCCATCTCGCTCAAGGACTTTTATTCAAGTTCTCTCCTGCCTCAGATGTTGCTACACTTTCTACACGGCGCACAAACCCAGCACCACCTCTGTGCTCATTAAAAGCACTGTGAGAGTTAATGAGAGAGCCGGCTGGTCCGACCACAGTCTGCAGCCCCGATGTCTAAACACACATGGCATCTCCATCCACGTCGCCCACGGAGACGGAGTAAGTCTCCAAATCTGCCCGCCACATGTGCAATTAACTGGCTTCGTTCTGCACCGGAGGATTCTTTCGCTATCAGAAACTCACCATGCAGGGCTCAGAGAAGGAGTTAGAAGCACCATCTAGGCTTGCAAAGGAGTTCAGGTTATTAATAA
Organism: Knipowitschia caucasica; assembly: GCA_964034765.1. Taxonomy (NCBI): domain Eukaryota; kingdom Metazoa; phylum Chordata; class Actinopteri; order Gobiiformes; family Gobiidae; genus Knipowitschia; species Knipowitschia caucasica. The sequence goes on along the minus strand of OZ035829.1, from coordinate 25,943,178 downwards.
ATGCACGTTTGGTTTTCAATCATCACCTTATAATCACTGTGAGTCTGCGACATAGTTTAGATTTGAATAGAAGTTGCCATTGTCAGGTCCACAACAATGAAATACAGTTTAGCAGCTCCATGGTCAGGCAACAAATAGTAAGAACATGCAAACACACATGATTAGGGATACAGGACAGGTGAGATAACTCCTTGGAACAGCACACCTGCCCCCAAGTGGACATTATCATAGTGTCCTTTTGAATGCACCACCTTAGAGTAGACACATGCATATTATACACGATAAGGAAGGGAAAATAGGGGCAAAGATGGTGATGAGGTGGCTGGATGAAACTACTAAGATAAGCATAGACTTACAAAAATAAATAAATGGACTCAGACTTAAATTTCAATAGCCACATATCATCTGTGACATCATCAGCTTACTTCCACCTAAGAAACATTGCTAAAATTAAAAACATTGTGTCTAAAGCAGACTTGGAGATTCTTATCCACGCATTTGTCTCCAGTCGATTGGACTACTGCAATGGCTTGTTCACAGGTCTCTCTAAACAAGCGGTAAAACAGCTGCAGTACATCCAAAATGCTGCAGCTCGAGTCCTGACTAGAACCAGGAAGTACGACCACATTAGTCCGGTCCTCAGGTCTCTGCACTGGCTTCCTGTGGCTCAGAGAATAGATTTTAAAGTAGCTTTACTTGTGTACAAGTCTCTCCATGGCCTCGCACCAGGGTACATCCGCGACATGTTGGTGCCATATGAACCAACTCGGGCTCTGAGGAGCACAGGGACTGGACTTCTGTTAGTGCCAAGAGTCGGAACTAGACATGGGGAGGCTGCGTTTCAGATTCATGCAGCTAGAGTCTGGAACCGTCTTCCCGAGAGTGTGAGACAGGCGTCTACTCTAGCAGTTTTTAAAACTGAACTGAAAACAGTTCTTTTTAGCTGTGCATACAAGTGAATGATTTTATATTTGTTTTTATCTTTAATCTTTTTAATGCGCTATGATTATTTATGATTATTTATGATTGTAATCCCTTGTGTGATTTTAATGTTTTACGGTTTTTAACTACTTGTGTGATTTTATATATCTTGTGCTCTTAATCTGTCTTTTTATGTTTACTTAAATTCTAATGTTTGATGATTTATGCATGATGTTATATGGGTTGTGAGGCGCTTTGCGTTGCCTTGTGTAGGAAAGGCGCTCTATAAATAAACGTTGATTGATTGATTGATTGATACATAGACTTAAACAGGCTGAGAAGAGGTTTTATGATTCAGATAACTCTACAAGGACGGGAGAATGAAATAAAACGTATTTTCAATTTAGCAACTCAATGTGTAACAAGTCATCTCAATGTTCTCCAGGACCAGGTGCATCAATCCCATATCCACTGACCTCTGGCATCAAAACAACAGGTTAATTAAGTGAAAGAATATTCGGCCCATTGATTGATGAAAATAATTGTTCATTACAGCCCTAAAAGATTACAATAAGACGGCTACAAAGAACAGACATTGTGTGTGTGTGTGTGTGTGTGTGTGTGTGTGTGTGTGTGCGCAAGTGCTTTTCTTAGCAGTTTGATCCATCCACCACCATCTTTACCGCTACTTATGCATGTGTCAATAAATAGTATGGACAATGACGTTGAAGTGGTTCTTAAAACTTGTGGATATATCATTTTTAATCAGGTGGTTTCATCTTTAAAGAACAAGGTGGTTTGCCAGAAAGAAGTGCATATCCAGGTAGTGTGTACGGCCCCTTGTTGCAGAGCAGTTAAAGCTGGTAAACCTGTTTTTCAAACCATAAAAAGGAGGAAGTAGATCCTGTTCCGATCTGTCACAACGCATCGTTACTATACTATCTTTGATAAACTATTAAATTTGGCCAATAGTATAGTCATCAAGCAGCTATTCCACACACAAAAGTGAATCAGGATGCAGCTGCAAATCAATTCGAAGCCCAAAATGCCATGTGTCATGTGACACACACAGCTAAATTATATTTTGTATTTGGATATAGACCACTGCTAAATCGACTTGTCAATAGAATATCTGTCTTGTTACAGTATATACATCAACTTTGCACAGGTGACAAAACTAATGTGGAACATATCATCTTTATGTTTTTAAATTTCTTACTTGTTAATAATCTCAACAATATCAAAAAATCTCCCTGATCAAACCTTGGTATTTTCGGTCTACAGATATGTCATCCCATTTCTATACACACAGTCACATAATGAAAAGAAGATAACAGCCTGAACCCAAATATACTCGATGGAAAGAAAAACCAGATTGACAACATGACAGCTGATACACGTAAAAAAGCGCCGGAAAAACCCCAAACTGACACGGCTGCATGTAAACAGGCTGCAGACAGAGAAGGACGCGTTTGACGTTTGATTCTGCCGTTCCGCCAAGCTTCCCCTAAAGCCTCAGCCCAGCGCCAGTGCTTTTATGTGGGATAGAGTAACCATGGGACGCTTTCATAGCTCAACCAGGTGACATCAGACATTACCCCCTCCTCCCTCCCCCCTGCCTCCCATCCTCCCGCTGGGGAACACTGCGCAGCTTTGTTCTCCGAGTAACTCACCCAAAATATAAGTATGTATGCACTGCTTTTAGGCCGCTCTTCAAAGAGGTGCCAAGTCTTATTGTAATGCAGAGTTCCTCTCCCAGAATTGTGCCGTAGAAGCAGCTATCAGAGACACATGATGAATTTATCTAAAGGACAAGGTTTATGGACCCAAAGCGTGAGAATCTTTATCTCTACTATCTATCTTTTGTATTTACTTTCATGCTTTTGCATAAATGTTATAGTAAACATCAAACATGGCATGCTGTAATTGAAGACATGTAGTTGTAAGATTATTATATTTTAGCATGGATGAAGCTAAACACTCAGTAATATGAAACAAAAAAAATATGGAAAATGTCAAGATATACAGAACATTCAATTTTTAAAAAAGCCTCAAAGAGATTGAAGACATTTCAAGTTTTCCACAAACAAAGGTGTAGAATAATATTTCTGCCCTTTTGGTTTATTTGTAGAATTCAACATCAATAGAGACGTTTAGAGACATTTAGGCTGGTGCCTAAATGATTTGAATCATTTAGGCACCAGCATTTTGTCAGATATTTCATGTGAAACAGACAAAATGTTTGCCACGGAAAATAGGAACAGAAAATAAACCTTAGTTTGTTTGCTCTAAGACTGAAAAAAAGGTGTCCGTGAACTGTAACAAGTTAATAAATTGATTTAAAAAACAAATCAATTATTGAAATAGTGATCAAATAAAGAAGAAATCGGTCAATCCTTTTTGGAACCTGACATAAACATGCTCAGAAGAGGTTTTGTGACTCATATATTTTAACGTCAAAGACATCAACATTGTTAATTACAGCCTTAGTCCACACATGAGCACTTTCTGTAAATATGTGTGAGTCTGATCTTATTTTAGATATTGTTGATTTGGTTGGGACAGTGCATGTTAATTAACACACCCCTTCAGAATGGAGATTTGGGCTAATTTGTGTCTGATGTCCCACAGTCGCACTCACAAACACACTCATTCACCCTGAACTATGTCTACCCATCTATACATCTATAAAATGTATAAACACAATGTGAGAAACCTTTGTGGGAAGCAGTATATAAAAATCTCTGGAGAAATGGGCTAAGAGCAACACTTCTGCTAACAATTAGCCGATTAGTTGCTTGGATCCTGAAAGGTCAGTGAATACATACATTTATACATTTGACCAAAACAAACTCAAACTGCCCTTGGAGAACATTGTCACCGAGATGAATTGTTCCATGTCGGCTTGTTTGAATCATAAATCCTCTTCTTAGCATGTTTAAGTCTATGTAAGCATTGAGAAACGATTAATTGATGACTACATTTCAATAGTTGGTTAGGGTGTATTAACTTGTAAAGTAATTTGATGCTCTAAAAACAATACTACAGCCAACCATGTCTTGTCGTTAAAAAATACTTTGTGGGATTCTTTTGTAAATGTTCACCTTGGAGCGGATGCTAAAGACGGGTTTTGATGACTGCCGTGCTGCCAGCACCATTTCCACTTCTGAAAGACAGAGAGAAATACTACAGCGGGGCGGCCAAATAATGAAAACTAGGACCAAAGCAGAGGGACGCCGCTTAATAAACAAACGGCAAAGCCTTTACCACAGAAAGAAACTAGAGATGGGGCCATTGAGAAATAAGGACCCTCCATTCCACAAGAAACCAACCTGGCCTTGACTGAAAACCAGATGTGCGCGGTCAGACCCAGCAGAGAGGGGCGAGAGGAAGGGGGAAGGGGCTTTGGCTGCAAATGAGAAGAACTTAAGACCGAGTGGGGCCATTGCACAACTTCACAATCTTTTCTTACAAAACCTCACAGAAAAAAACAACAAAATGATGAGTTTAAGCTGAAGACTGAGGCAAAAACATCTCTAATTTGAGCTGCGTAAGCAATCGAACTTATAATTATGCAAGTCAGAGTTACCAAATGAGACGCATCTTGGCAGGATGGGAGCATGGACACTAAAAGCAAATAGAGAAAAACTGCATATTTGGAGGATGTATTTTGTAGTAAAGTTTGAAGAATTCAAGTGCGGACAAAGCAAAACACAATAAAAGTAAAAAAAAAAAAAGCAAATATGTGATTGATCTAGAGTCAAATGGGAATTATTCCAGAAAAAAAAAATTCATGCAACATCTTCAACTAGTATCACAAAGAAGGTTGAGAGTTAAATCTTAGCATCTTGGCAGGATGATGGAGCGCCTGGAACAATATGAGGGATGCTAAAATAATTGAAAACCTGTGATTGTGCTTATTATCAATACACAATATTGGTTCCCCACAAAAGTTCACTTTATGACCTGATTTGAGATGAAAACATAATCGTATGTTTTTATATATATCGACCTTTTCTACATGAAATTAGATAGGTATAGATTTGACTTGTCTCAGCTTTAAACCTTGTTATAAAAGCGTTGCTTTATAATTATCCGACCCAAAATGTGACTTCAGGAAATGTGATTATATGTGAAACACATATAATGAATGCCTTTTCAGACATGCCATGGGCCCACTCATTCATCTGAAAGGGAAATCTTTTTATTTGAGTGACTTATTAATTCAAGTGAGCCCATGTTCCTTTAAGAAATGTTCACACATCTCCTCCACACGCTGCTGAAGGTCTGGGTAGTTGTATCAACTTTATTTTACTCGTTTAGTTTAGTCATCATATTTTCTCAGTGGATGGTTTTTCTATACCAGTCAACAGAAGGTTAGCGTTGTTATTACCATGACATGTTTCGCCGGATACTTCAGAAGCGTCTTGCGATGTCACACATCAGACTCATCAGCTGCTTTTCCCAGGTGCAGTCAACTTCTGAGTTGAAGAAGTATCCACCGAAACATGTCAAGGTAATAACATTGCTAACCTACTATTGCCTGGTATAGAAGAACCAAATACTTTTAAGTGATATCAACTGTAAACCCTATTAATTTATTGTTTGTCAACATTCCTTAAGCAACAATGCAAAAATGAGGAGACAGTTTTGCTTCACAGTCCTGCAGATGATTCTGTGTGGTACATTACACGTCTCCTTTCATCACGATATGAGACTCCTCTGGATTGGCCCACAGGGTCAAATAGTAACCCCACAACAAAGCAGGCTGCAGTGATGTCATCCTACTCTACTGTATGTGTCTGCATTGTGTTCTGTGACCCTGGTTTTTTTCTTGGTCTCATGTGTGGAGCTCAGGCCGTTTCAAAGTGTCTGGACGTGTCTGGGGTCATGGAAGAGGCACAGTCCGCTTTGCTCTTGGCAGCACATGAATCACGAAGCTGAACCCTCTCCGCTCGTAGTAACAACAGCTGTGTGGAGAGATGCCTGCGTGTCAGTGTGAGGTTCAGCCCTGAATGTCAGCCCAGCTCCACGCCCCTCCTGCTGGATAACAGAGATTGGCCTCTCGCTGTGGCGTTATCTGCAAAACGGCACAAAGACTGCCTCACAACACCTCAGCTCGCCTTCGGGAAAGCATCTTAGGACAAGGAATGCTGCTTCTAAATCAGGCAACATTTTACTGCAGTGTAAAAGGGAAATGTCTGCACGTTTTAAAGAAAGCATAAAAGCAAGGAATGCCTGTATGTGTTTGTGTGTCTGTGTGTTATTTAGTCATGACTAAAAATCATGTAGTCTGCAGCCAGCTTTAGTTTTAGAAGTGTCAATCTGCGCCAGAGAAAACAATAACGTAGAATGAATTTCAACTGACCCATCCCTGCTCTGGGATAGAAATGTCATGGCATAAAACAGGACATTCCAATAAACTCAAATATAACACTTAATTCAAGGACTATTTAAGGTTTAGGAGAAAAAAAATTGCAAAACAAAACAAAATGAATGAAGGAAAATACTAATGTGTAAAGTCCAACCTTGAGTCCTTTGTTAAAGCTTATCAAAATGGGGGGAAAAATATCTCATGTCCCTTTGCTAACCTTTGCACCGATTGAACAACCAATAAATATCATTCTGCTTACCAAATCAGCAAATGAAATGCAGTTTGTACAAAGTAGACCCGTTCTGCCAATTTCTACTGTACAACTAATTGATTCTATTAAAGTTGTGAAAAACCATCATACTGATCTTGGCATTTCATAAAAGAAAGTGAAGCTACAAGACTGATTTGTACAAAAATATACAGAAAATGTTCTGCCCAAAATCAAGTTTAAACAACTCTCTGCGAGGGCTATTACAAGTTAGTGCATTGTAAAAGCAGACATATCTACATCCTCATTTTCATCCATAGACCTGAGCAGATGCAAAATAATCGCAACTAATTGTTTATTGAAATAGTCCTTAATTACTTTAGTAATTGAATTAAACATGCTGAGAAGTATTAAAACTCTGATTCTGATTAGTTCCACAGAGGGGAAATTAGTCTATTCTATGATGACGGCAGAATAAAATGAAAATGTGTGTACTGTATGTATAAAAAAATCCCATATTCTGCAAACTTTTGGGATCTAAACAACCAAAGGATTATCAAAACAATAATAAATTACAGCCCTAGTCTCTGCATCCTATAATTTATTGAGTCGATACAGCAATAGCACCAGGTCATTCCTATTACAGCATTTCCCACAAACAATGCAAACCACAGCACATTGGAAACCGCTGTTCAAAGACACGCAAGACTCAGAAATATGTCGACAAAACCCAGACAGGATATAAGCTGTCCAGATTTCAAACGTTGCAAACCCGCTCCCCTGACAAACAGCGAACTTCACAGAGACGGGTGTATCAAAGCCAGAGGGGCCCTGGCGGTGGTCTCTGACAGGATGTTCCTCTGTTTCTGGCCTCCATGTGAAATTCTGTAAGCTTCTGCGCCGTTCTCTGGCTCAAGTCGGACCAATGGAGAGGGAGCCCGGGCCGGTAAAGTTGAGGGCATTTGTTCCACATTCCTCAGCCGCTTCAAACAACACTGGGCTAAAGAATCCAACGCCAGGTCGAGGGTGAGGTGGCGTGGATGTGCGGCGGGAGTTATGTTTTTAGAAATATATTAGCTACGATGTGAATTGTTACTTGGATACTTAAACGTGGTGAGCTTGTTTCAAACAGTGAAAGGATATCGTCAAGCTTAAAGAAGAAATATTAAGCAATTATTATTGGCCTTTACAAATTATACTGAGACTATTTGCTTTGTCAATTCATGTTTTAGAATTCAAACAATATCTACAGTAGAAAATACATGCTGAAACAAGTATCAATGGTAAATAATGTAAATGATTGGCCCGCCCTAATGCTATGCAACCACCAGAGGGAGACGTAGAGTTTGTTTTTTTCTAAAATTTGAAAGTTACCAACTAAGAACGTATATTCCAAAATTAATGTACTTGTAATACTTTTGTTTTAAAAAGTAGAAAACTGCTCTTGGCATGATGTCATAGTGGTACAATGACATCAATGACAGTTAGTGTCCAACAGAAAGGATTGGTGATGATCAGGACACTTTAGCATTCTACAACATGTATGGACATTTTCTTCTGTGTGTGCTTTATATTCTCCATGTGTTAACTGTTGATTCTCTGATCTGTGTTGGTGATTTCAATGGTTTTGTTAAGTCCTCTGAGATGACTTCTGTTGTGACCTAGGGCTATACAAGAATAAATTGTATTGTATTGTATTGTATCATACTATTAGAGGATTGAGACAGAAGGGGTGGGGGGTTACATGTTTGTGCCATAAGTTCCTGATATAGGCGTGGATGGATCTAAAAACAACTGCAGGTCAGTTTTTGATGAGGAACTAGCTAGAAAAAAGTCAATTTAGCTAAAAATGTTGCCTTTAAAAAGAACATAATATAGAACGTAAACAGCTTTTCACAGATGTTTTTAGATTCCTGCATGTTTGAGTAGTTTATTCTCGGTCATTGGTTCTCCTAGCCCCTCTGATGACCGGTACACACCCATCACTGCCATTTAATTCAGTTTTTTTCCCTTCTCAATCAATACACAATCACACGGCTGTCTTTGAAACGGGTAAAAAGAACTACAATTTTACACCTGTCTGGTGGTAGCACAGGGATAAGGCCAGTAGCATTCTTAGGCACGGTCACTAGGTCTTCACAAACGAACTAGGCCAAGTGACTCGGATTGTCATCACAGTTGTGTGAAGACGGCCCACGGTCAGAAATGTTTATTTTTTTCAACCGTGCCAGCCAAAATGCTGGTTTATAACAACGCTCAATACAGTTGGTGGCGCTAATACTAACTTCAGCAACTACCTCGGGGTTCTAGATAAGTTTCCGTCTCTCTTCCTGTTTACACTCGCCTACTGTAGCCAACAGCTCGAGTATGGATTGCACTCTTTGCAATCAGTGAGAGTCAATGTGTACCAGTGTCAGATGTGTCTCTCTTCAATGTGTTTAGTGGGTAACGTGTGTGTGTTTGTGTGTTTGTGCGCAGCGGACACAGAAGCGCGCCTCGGAGTAAACTCTGTGCGCTGAGAAATGAATGAATGAGAATAAAAGAAGGAAAAGTGTGGCCCAACGTTCCAGATGCTGAGGGGAGTATATATATCATTTTTTTTACCAGATTAGCCGCTGTCAACTTCAGAATGCACTGGTTAAAAGAATGGTGCTAGTGCCGGCCCATGCAAATGTATTTTTTCACATTTTCCTGCCCCTCGGCCATTGTGAAAAAGCCCCATAGAAGGCAGAGATAGGCGTGACTACGTCCGTTAATATTTACAGTACATGGCTCAGGCCCACCACTTCCAGCCACCATGCTCATACCCAGATGCAGCGGCACATAAAGCCTAGGCTCACTTTAACTGGGCTTTAGCTGGTGCTTGTGACCGCAGCCTAAAACATTTAAAGACAAAGTAAATAGTCTCATTATAATCTTTAATGGCCAGAAATGAAGTGTAAAATTACTTCTTTACATACAACGTGGGAAACCTCCTCTCATAGTATTCACACTCTCTCCCATCGCCTGTGGTTTTGTATACAGTGTCAGTCCATAAACAGTTTCGACACTCTGCCCTTTCCGTCGCTGTACTTAGTGTCAAATGTCCCGCCGTGAGCCCTGGATGTCAGTTTGCCATGTTAGATAATTGCCCTCACCTGCAGATAACCAGTAACACCTCTGTTTTCACTGTTCCTTTTGTTAAGCTGCGAGGGATTTGACTCACGGCTTTGAAAAGTCAGGCCCTGGCAGCGCATAGGGGCGAGGCTTTGTGGTCGGAGCCTGGTGAAGTTACAATGCTCCTGCGGGTGACTGAGAAATGTAAACAAAGTGTGGAGGAGGACAGCTGGAGTTACGGAGGAGAGGTATCGCTGGTTGAACTGTGCATGGAGCCATAGCCACAAAAATATGATGTCAAAGTCAGATACGCAATAGCAGTTTGGCTTAACTACAGTGTTCATATTTATTTTAGCTGAAGGATTTCCTTGACATTTCAAATACAGAACTATTACTCAAGTAGATCTCTCTCTGACTGTGAGTCTCCCCAAGGTTCTTCCATTTCTCTCACAGGGTTTTTATCCTATTATCCTATGTCTTTGGTACTTAGCCATATTAATCTTGAAATAATACTCTACCTTATTCCTAACATTTTGTATGGAGAAGACAGCTTTTCTTTTCTTTTTCCTCTGTGCAAAGACCCATCATCCTAAATAGAAAAACAACACCTAAACGCATAATTCAAACTAAATTCAAAAAATGTTTCAAGTATCGTATATGTCTTTTGTTTGAGTGTAGGATTCCCAAACTGTGAAGAGGAGGAGGCCGTTTTGGGGTCACGTCCACAGTTGTACAGTTCACTGGTTAGAGCTTCCTATGGGAGAGAGACTGGAGCTAATGCACTCAGGAACCAATGCATCTGAAATGGGCTGTGAGTTTCATGGAAAGGGCTTGTGGAGAATCAGAGACAAAGACAGATGTAACAGTATTTTACCCTTTCATATAAAAGTCTTTCACCTGTTGCTAAAGACGCAGTGAGCGCCCAGAGCTAATTTGACGATGTTATATTGTCAGCCAAAAATAATAAGCGGGTGATACAGAAATACAAATCAAGCCATTAGATCTTATCCCTGTTTCACCCTATTTGACTATTTATTGCCATATCATATCTGCCTCCATCAGGGGGTTATGTTTTCACCATGGTTTGTTTGTTTGTCTTTGTTTGGTGGAGGTTTGTGCTCTCCTAGCTTGTTTATTGACCTAGTGTATATAGTGGTCACTTATGTTCTGAATAATAACAATAAGTAGCAGCTACATATGCCATACGTTTTAAGGCTGTAAATCCCCTCATCACTTCATACACTTTTCTGACCACCTCAGAACTCACGGCTGCTGAAGTGTGATCACAGAGTTATGAAACCTGTTTGTTGTAGGTCTGAGTGCTGCTGCAGCTGTCAAAAGCAATGTAAAGTACAGCAGCAGGGGACAACACAGTGAGGGGCAGGAGCAGGACTGAGGGCTACAGGGAAACCGCGGTCGTCCTCTGAGCTAATCACAAAGGTTTTTTTCTGATGTTTATTGTTGTATGTAATGTGGTTGGAGTATACACGCAGCACATGGGGAGCACGCTGCAACAACAAAAATCTGTGAAACATATACAGTAAGATGAACCGTGTTATCGTGAGGAACCACTATATACAGTATGAAAATGCCTCTGATATTCTCTTCAGGGTAGTTTTTTAATGGTTACTAACATAACAGCCGCAAAAATGACCAAAGGTAAGTCAAATACTAGCTTTAATTTATTTGGATATTTGTAAAACATTTAATTCCACAGGAAGGGTTACAGAGATTATGATTCTAATCTGAAATGTCTGGCCTTGTGTTTATCTAAGTCTATATTATTTTATGCAAATTCTTCATTATTAAATACAGTATGATTTACAGTATGGCCAGTTGCGTATGGTCAGCTTGGTTTTCCATAAGCTTATTGAGTAACAGCGCCGCTCTCCTGTCTGGCTCTTACTGCTGCTTTCAAAGACGACAAAAATTCTTGACACTGCAAGAACAGACCCTTTTCCGAGCTGCGAAGTTCCTCACAGTCCTGGAACCGGACTGCGGTCATCTCAGGGTCAACAGTGTGTTTTCAGAAGGATTCCTAAAAATACTTCTTCACTGGGACGGAGGACTGTACAACTGTCAGACAGGGAAGCACGAGTAAAAACAACACTTATCAATCACACAAAATATATCAAACAAACTTCACAGACAATTATTCCATAATACTGTATGTATCATATTCAAATGTGGCATTACTGTTTTGCAACTAAACAAAGCAATGGTTTAACTTTCTGTAGGTGGAGCATCCAGCATGATATTATGAAAATGAGAAGTTAAAAAAAATCTATTGAGGTATATATAAGTTCATACTTTTGTGAGGTTGGGGCAAAATCAACAACGTATCTAAAGAAGCAGAAGAAGGACCTCATCCAGAAGTCAAAGAGAGGTTGGTTGAGATGTAAGCCTGAGTAACACCTGCCTCTGTTGGTACTCGTTGGTCTCTTTTTAGTGGAGCTTATACTGGAGATTTGAAACAGTCTATGCTTATTTCAGAAGCTGATTAGTAACAATTAATTAATTCTTTGTTGAAACTGTTAAAAAGACATCAGTGCTACAAGCAATAACCTAGGGCTCTAACAAGATCATCAATTAAACACAACTAATCAACTATTGAAATGGTGGTCAACTCATTTAGTAATATATTCATCTTTTAAAAAATATCTTGCATAGATTATGTTTTGTTATGACTCGGATAATCTTATAATGATGTTCTCCAGGGGCATCGCTTGAGATGTCTTTTTTGGCAAAAGTATACAAAAAAACATGTTCACTGACCAGAGAGAGAGACCAGAGAGAGACCAGAGAGAGTACAGTATGTGTATGTGTGTGTGTGCGTGTGTGTGTGTGTGTGCGTGTATGTATTTAGCATTAGTACATGACGTGTGTGATTCCAACACTTGTTTTGCAGGATGAATTCTGCAGCGCAATTCATCCGTGGCACAAAGTGAGATCAAAAGGTTTGAGAGCAGAGGGCAGAGAGAGCTCCACCTCCTGTCCCACTGTCAGCAGCGGAGACAGAACCGCTGCATTCTCTCTCCTTAGGCAACATTTGTGTCAACGGAAATTTGCTTGATAATTTTCTGGTCAATGAATGAATATTATACAGTGATTTTAAAGTTTGATACGGATAAAAAAAAAAATGTTAGATCAATTGTAGCTGTTTTTTAGATTCATGCAGAATCTGGAATCTCTTCTTCTCTCTTTTTGATGTACTGTGATTATTTATGATTATAACACCTTTTTTGTTTTGTTGAGCACTTTGAGATGCCTCAATACCTTGCCATATGTATATCTGCCTTCCCATTAGGTAAAAAGGAGGTAAAAATACAAAAAATAGTTTGAAAGGAAAAAGAACAGAATCCAATAAGAGATGTTTCGGAGTGAGGACCATGTGGAAACGACTGACTGTCTCAAACCGCATCTTGTTTCTCGGCCCTTAAAGCTGGGGAAGACAACTTTCAAACCAATGTAGTGGTTTGAAAGTTCCAGTAGGTTCCTAGCTCCTCGCTCTCAAAACAGTTTGGTTCTATCACTAGCTTTCACATGTACTGTATGTTTGGCCTCTGTCACATCTTTGTATTGTTGTCTCAGTCGACCAATCAGCTCTCAGCCCCATGCGTCAGCAGGAGACTCTTCCTCACAAGTGCGCCAAAGATGTTGTGGTCAGATTGGTTCACTTATACACAATTTACTTTTACAAGACTTTCAGTTGGGAGTCTTGGGACAAATAACATTATTATGGTATGAAAAAGTTAGGTGATGATTTAGTGGAGGACATTTTGTAAAAGTTTGATCAAGGTTCATATTGAGTATCGGCAGAAATTAAAAGTATTGAGATCGGTATCGGATATGACTTTGTCAGACCAATATGTTTTGAATACAATAATAAATGACAGAATAAATGTATTGCTTTCAATTCAATGTTGTTGGGACAACATTTAATGCGCCAATCTCCCAAATGTAATGCCTGTTTTGTTTGATTTAAAAGCTTCTAAGGCCTTAAATACGATCAAATGTAATAGCTTTGAATGATTTAACTCTGTTAATGCATTATACCACAAGGAAACAGGTTATTCGAGTTCTAACTATTGATATCATCTATAAAGTGCACATATTTCTTCCTGGTCTGTATGGCCGGCATTAGCTAAACCCTTTAATGGTTTTCTCCACCATTTTGTAGATCACTTTTAAGTCACTATCTACCTGAAGCTTAGAACGGAATCTAACTCATTGGGGCATACTTTCACTCAGCACTTTCACCATTAAAGTGCACTTCAACCATTTTGTAGAGGCCTACAATAAAACAAACTATGAGGTATATATACTGTATATATATTTTTGTTTATTAGTGCTTCTCCTATATCTTAGAAAAACAAAGCTTTTAACCATGTTACATTGCTCCTTGTTCAGTCACGCTAATATCAGGAACTTCTGGCAAAAACATGTTACTCAGTCCTGTAATAGTATAATATCATTGTACCACTACGACATCACGCTAAGACTAGATTTCTGCTTTTTAAAACAAAAGTATTGCCCACAAATCACTTTTATGAATTTCTCAAGTGAAATGAAGGGCTTCAAAATCGCAAGACTGTCTTTGCAGCCGGTAATATTTGAATTACGAAAAAAATACAAGACAATTTCTACCCCTCCCTTTGGTGGTAGTATAGGGACAGGGCAGGTCGCTAGCGTTATTTACCTTTCATGTTTTACCATAAATTTTCTAATTAAGATATCATATCACATGATAAAGTAAAGAAGTCTCATATTCCTTCTCTAAGACTGCACCTACATTAACACTGATCCAGTTTGGTCTTCAACAGCAGCTTTTGAGAAGGTCACTCACGGCAACAAAGAGACACTTAACATTTGCCGTCACTGTTTTAAGTGGATTTACGCTTCAAAAGGGGGAAAGGCAGCGATGTAAAAGCAGCACATGACACTGGTGCTAAAAGTTCACACAGTCTGATACACTGGTACTTCAGCGATAGAATCAGGCACACCCACATCAACATGAAGACTAGCGGCGGGTACCAAGAGCCCGTCAAACCACTCAGTCACTACCAACTGTCTACGGGAAATCTAAATAAGGGTTTAGGTCATGAAGCAGGGCCACTTTAATACAGGCAAAATGTGAAGTCTGATAAATTAAGATTAAGAGATCCTTTATTTGTCCCGCAGTGGGGATATTTCAGTGTTGCATCACCAGTTACAGAACACAGAATGAGCAGCACACAGCACAAGATAAATAATAATAACTCTATACTAAATAAAATGAAATACAAATCTCTAACTCTAGCATGAAGAAGAAACAAGTATAAAAATCTCTATATTTAGCATAATGAGTACAAAAAAACTGTGACTTAATAAAGAAGTATAAATATTCTTCCTTTGGCATAATAAGTAGCAAGTATAAAGTACTGTATATTCTAGTGCAAGTAATATTCATAGTAATATTTGTATGTTTACATCTGTACATGGTAGCAGCATGAGGGTCTGGGACACAGTGACACAAGTGGTTCTATATTTCACATTCTGACTTTACAATCAATGACATTCACAGCAGAACTCATATATTGAAAAGCCTGACAATCTACAACTATCAATTTAAAACAGTTCTCAGCTCAAGAAGATGTTCTCCAGAGTCCATCTTTTATTGCAACAAAATTCAATTCAATTCAATTTATTTGTGTAACACAGGAACACAGGAAACTCAATAATCGCTGTTACGAGGCTGTAAGTAAGTAGTAAGTAAGTAAGTAAGTAATCTTTATTTATATACCGCCTTTCACAGACCAGAGTCACAAAGCGGTTTACAATTGTTATTTTTTGGGCACTTGTCCTCTCACTCCTCACAGAGATGGGAGCGGGGTCGCCGAACAGGAGGCGCATGCCAGATCTATTGTACATATTTTTAGCAGTAGGGGAAACCGGAGTACCCGGAGGAAACCTACGCAGACACTGGGAGAACATGTAAACTCCACTCAGAAAGGCCCTGGTCCGGCCGGGATTTGAACCCAGGACCTTCTTGCTGAGAGGCGAGAGTGCTATCCACTCAGCCACCGTGCCGCTGGACGTATACACATTCTCCCCTCCTAACATGACATCTCTTTCAGCTCCGCCCTGATTGGCTGGCAGTCTGCTCAAAAGCAGCAGGTGTCTCTCTCCCTCCTGTCCTCTGACACACTTGTCCCAGCCACGTCCTGGGACAGACGTGTCAGGCCACGCCACTCGTTCGTCTTATGATTTGACTTTTCCCGCACTTGCACTCAACACGTACACATACACAAAAGGTTATCATACTGACTATCATTCGCACCACACGCACCTCAGTTTATTACTCACTTACTGAACATAACAATAGTGACAGATTCAGATTCATTTATTTGCCATTTGCAGTAGAACCACATTGGAAAAACTGTGCAAGACTACCCCAGGGTATACCACACTGAGATAACATATTCTCATTCAACACTCCAACTAACACATGATAATACTTGCATTGCACGCATCCACTCATATACACTTAAACTGATCGCAGTAATATTATTATTCTTTCTAACTAAATGTCAACCATGGCTTCAAATCTGGTCCTTGTGTCGTTCCCCCTTTTTCTTTGTTGCAGCCATAGAGCCGGGCTGTAACAATCGCAAACCCATATTGGCACAAAAGAAGCGGGAACAAAGTCCAAAATGTTAAAATATGTCCCGAAATGTCCTTAAATGTCCCCGATCATCACTGTCCTTAGACTCTCCAACATCAAGGAAAGACTGAAGATTATTTTGATATTTGATTGATCTAATGAGTGATTGATTTGTTGTGTAGGGAAAATATTATAATTTGATCTCAACTTCACTGAAATGAAACTGAAGTGAAGCCACCAGAGGGAATAGTTTTTCCACAACAGACTTTAATAGTTACAAATGTTTTGACATTTACACAATTCTTTAGCATTTTTTGTATTGCTCAGACTAAGAAAAAAAGAGCTGATCACAAACTTCTTCTGTGGCCGGAGCGGAGCCTTTGTAGAAGCATGGACTTTTATAAAATTGTTTAAGAGCAAAATTGAGATTTCAAATGTACTAAATTCACAATTATAAAAGCACTTGTAGATCACAGACATCCACCGAGAGGTCCAGTTCCATTATCAAACTAACTGGCAAACAGACAATTTTGCCAGACAATTTTGCCAGCCAATTACATTGTAGATAACAGGTAACAATGAGCCACAGGTCTGATGTCCTTGCTGTTGAAGGAGGGTCTAAGGACACTGAGGATCTGGGACATATAAGGACATTTTAGGACATGTATGGACATTTATCAACATCATCCAGCTCGCTATTTTGTATTTTGTGTGTTCAAATGGTTGGATTCTCCAATCTGCTGCTGGTGATTTAACAACTTTAAGTCATTCGAGACTAATGCCGATGTGATTTAGGGCTGCACAAAAATAAATAGAATGAAATTGAATGTGTTCTTTTAGCAAACAATCAGGGGTGGGTATTTTGTTTTCTTTGTAAAGCAGATGGCGTGAGGGTGCAGGCATCTGAAGAGGAAGACTGGTGCTTATTTGAAGTGATCCTTAAGGTAAACACGTTACATGGCACACAGCAGGCCAGGTCAGCCGCTTTTGAAGTGGCTCAGGAAGAGACTGTGGAGGGGGCTATTCCTTATGAGGAAATGAGAACAGTGGCTTTTTTAAGCCACTTCATCCTCCCACATAAAGACTACAAAAGATGTGTATGTATTCAAGGGAAGGCACAGCGTTATTCTTATATATTCACTGCTGCAATCTTTCTAAAGTATTTTTTAAAAAGATCTTCTTTGGTGTTTCACATCCTTGAGCATCCGTGAGCAAACATCAGTCGCATGCTTGATATGTAAGTAAGTAAGTAATGTTTATTTATATAGTGCATTTTACAGACCAAAGTCACCCAAAGCGCTTTACAATGTTCAGAGTTCAGATATTTTTTCCATTCTCTCCACACGGTGATGACATAAGCGAGACGCCGAACCCACTGGCATCAAACCCTCAAACCAAAACCATCCATTTACTCACTGCATTCAGACCTATTGTACATGTTTATAGTGGTAGGGGAAACCGGAGCACCCGAGGAAACACAAGCTCTAACCGCTGCACCCATATGTCTAATAGATTATAATATCTTGAATGTATCCATCTATCTACATAAATCATGTCAACAATAAGTAAATCTGAAATAAGTGAAAGTATTGTGAATGAACTCAATCTGTCAATATTTGGAGACTATCCAAACCTTAACGTTAGAGTACCTAATTTTGAAACTAAATTGAACTATGTAATAAAATCCGTAACTAGTTCCAGTCTATCAGAAGATGGTTGCTAAGGCAAGCTGGAGTTTAACCCACGAATTAAGGCATCCGATTGGTCCATTCTTATGGCTCATGGATTTATAATGACAATATCAAAATATAAACATCAGGATTATAGGGAGTGCTAAACCATAGATTATTTAATCCCATAATGGTTGACAGGAACCAGAGCTTTGTCCATGAGCACTTTCCTATTGGGCTTTTTTTAGCTAGGGGGTTAGCATTGAAAAAGACTTCTCTAAAACCTGGATGCAATCGCTAATAAAACGTCTTAAAGCCTTGTAGTGGCAGAACAAAGAAAGTTTCCAGCCGTTTCCTTCATTGTGGAAGAATGGGATGTGGATGCGGAGGCCTTGACTTGGTCCTGTCTGCGCCGCTAAAGGCCAGGCTTTGAAGTTTGCTTTGAGTGCGTTTGGACGACTAACCACTTTCAGATGGGACTGTGGCGTTTTATGAGCTGAGTAATAGCGATACCTACACATATGCAGGCCTGGGGTACCAGAGAGGGGAAGAAAGCTCCAGAGCAGAAGGAGACATGCCAAACTCCTCAGGGGGGGACTGGCTTTTGGGTGTGTTTGATAAATCCTAAGCAGATTTGATATCGGAAAACACAGGAAGGTAAAAGGAGATGGTGTTGTCATAGAACTGAAATTTCAAAGTTGATTTCCATGCTAAAGAAAATAAAAATGGGTGTGGGATTTATGGGCAATAATATATGCTTTATCCATATCCCTGCAAGAATATGTGAATAGTTAATTTGCAAAAACCTTTATCCCCTATTAGCTTGTTCAAATGTTGTATTTCTCTAGGTATAATCTTCAACATGTTTTGTTGGCAATATAAGTGAAAAAAAATTCTCGAGAGGGAGGGGAACTTTATTTGTATGGCACTAAACTATATCTGACGTTTCAAAAAACTACTTGACAAAGAGACAATTGTAAGCCTATAATTGCCAAGATAATTGTCTAATGGCACGTATCTCTTTTTGCAACAACTACATATGAAGAATAATCCGGAAAGCCATAAAAATGTGCTGAAATATGATTAAAAATGTGTTAGTTAAGGTGAATGTACTAATACATTATTTGAACGACAAAAGAGAAGAACTGTTAAGTGTACATGGAAGTTTGAAAAGCATAAATCAGTGTTTTCTTGTAATTTTTGTGTTTTGTTTACAACATACTAATGTTTCTGTGGAATTGTTAGCAGCTTGAGGTCCAGGAATCATCCACAACATGGCATTTACTTTATCTATTGTTGTTACTCCTCAAGACTATGTTGAAAAGACAAAAGTAGCTAACCGTAATGTAGAAAACAAAATACATTAACTGATTGCGTTCAATGTACAAGAAAAGTGACAGTGCACCTTTCATCTGAATATCATTATGCATCTGATGATTGCATAATATAATAGTTAGAGACCAAACCATCTCAATGACGTAGAACTTAGCTTCAAACAGCATAGGATCAGAGCAAATGAGAAACGATGCCAGCAGCTTTGTGTGCTCCACTTTTAGTCCACAGGAAGCCTGGTTTGTGGTGCTTCATTCTTCAGCCTTAAAATTAGCAGGGTGTCAAGTTCAGGAATGTGCACCAAATAGGGTGTTTCAGGCTGAAGAAAGAGCTTTATGTGGATATATAGAGGGAAAAAAACAAAGAAGGTCATCTAAAGATAAACAACATTGTGTAGCACTGTTATATGCAGGGGTTCAGATCTCAGAGTTGTTTCAAAGTGCTTCTGATGAAAGACAATTGCAGGTTGTAGACCCTTAGACACTTATCACTAGATGATGGTCAGTAAACGAGGCTTATGTGTATAATGGTGAATTCTCACTCTCCATCTTTAAAGTTCACAAAGTAAAGTCTGCTTGGAAAGATCTATGCTTTTTAAGGGAGAACAAGGGTTTATGTGGAAACATACCTGACACACTAAAATGTAATAACCTTTGAGTCTCCTGGTGTTTTACTTGGCTGAGAGAAGCAGAAGATCAAACACAGACTTGGATCCAGCAGCTTTTGCCAAAAATGTCAGCGCAAAGCAGTGGGCTCCAGATATGTTCTTTCCTCTGAGTGCGAGCTCTAAGACAGAGCCATTAACCCTCAGAGACCTCAGCAGCACCAGCCTCAGACAGGAAGTGAGGGCTCCCCTGTCATCACCACAAGCAGGGTCATGCAGTGTCACTCAATCCCACTATGGCCACCTTCCCACAGACGACTGCAGCCACAAGAGCTCAGCCTTTTCTCCAAAACATATCTCATAATCACGAGGAACGGCTCTGACAGAAGAGACTTCAAAGCAGCGACGGCCCAGATAAAGTCTAAAGTGACAGAGCCTCATTCCACAGCTCTATAGATAAGAGCCTTTCTTCTATAAAGACATACTGTATATAGAGGGAACATTTACATTACAAAGAAAAATTGAGAGTTTCAGAGCATCAGCGTTCTGTTGTATAGGACAGTGGTGTCATTAATATAAAATGTATCAATGGCATCCTGTCCCCTGGAGAGACCATTCTTACAATAAGGACAGTCTGTTCTGTTTAGTTTATGGCAGTCTTCTCCATCACATGTCTTGGTCATGGGAGAAGTGAAAAAGTGATTATTCTTAATAACGCTCAACATTAGTGAGTCAATTTCTGGAGAAGTGATTGGTTGCTAATCTTATTTACCCACATGGCCCATTACCGGTGAAATTACTTAACTGAAAGACAACAGCTCTGTGTATCGACACTTGGTAACAGATGGAAGGAGCCAACAAAACACGTGGCTGTTGTGACAGTGGAGCAGAAGCCAGGTGAAGACGTTTACTCTAACACAACGGTGACTGTTTACTTTGCACTAATGGCACCAAACGTTGAAAAACAATCTGAAGGCGACAGCGAGTGAGAAAACCACGGAGTGAGATCAGAGCAGCACGGTGAAGACCAAACCAACTGCTCCCACAACCCCACAGCCGTACCCTTCACCCAAAGAAAGTATGACAACAACCAAGGAAGATCCCCCACAAAGTGCAGAAATATAATTTATCACAAAAGTTTAAGTTTCAGAACAAAAATGACCAATCAATGCTGTCAAATCATCTGCACATAACAAGCCTTATTCACACGAGCAACTCAAGGCTGGCTTGAGATTTAGTCTTTCGTTAGTCTTTCTTTCCGAGGGGTGTCAAGTGTGAACACTTTGAATAAGTCTAGCGGTAATTTAGACAGCAATAAAACCAAACTGTTTTAGGGCCCTTTGCGGGTCAGGCAGACTGGGTCAGGGCAATGGTGTTTGGGGTGTATGAAAAAATACATCAAGGTAGAATGCATAAATGATTCCAAAAACAAATGTAAGAGTCTAAATGATAAGGAAAACCAGTTCAACATGGTCAAAAGCTATGAACAATACATCTTGCATGTTAGGTTCCTTTAAAGCTGGGGTACCAAACTTTCAAACCACAGAAAATGGAACAATGTAATCAAATTACTGGTTCTATCATAGTTTTCACATGCATTTTGGCCTCTGTCACATCTTTAGATCATTGTTATCAAATATAAAAGTGCTCCCTCATTGAGCCAAGTTAGTTGCAAAATTGAATATGTTTTATACAAAGATTAATTCACATTTCATGTTTACAAGATTTCCTGTTTGTACCCACAAAATGTGTTTATTTGCAACGCAAAAAGTTTGAATATATAGTATTAGTACTAGTATACATTTCGGTCACAATTATCATACCATGATAATTGCATATACCGTCACTAATATTATCCAACTCGATCATCTAATACTCCCCCCCTTTTTGTCTCCCTCTCGTCCTCTCCGCCCTGGTCCCACCTCTGCAGCTCCCATCTCCCTTCCCTCTCTTCCCGACTGGAGGATTTTGCAGTACAAACCAGGAACAGATGTCTGCTGGGGCTGCGCTGAAAGACCCCGCTGTTCTGGATGCCAGCCACATGCTTTTCATTCAGAGATGAAGGCTCACAGCTCACCTTCTTGTGAAGCCAATTTCAAAAAAGAGAGGGGAGGGGTGGAAAAAAACAAACTCTCCAAATACCTTTAAGTCTCCTCAAAAAACCAACATGTGTGAGCCCACCTTTCCGTCCGTCTATATATGCTGGCTTTCCTGCGGCCACAATGATACAGCTCGAATGTAAATCAAATGACAACTCCAAAACTCGTGGCTGCCTTACGATTGCACAGATACCCCAGCTTCATATCCAAGGAAAATACAGCGGAATTACACTCTGTGCTTTTTAAGATACAGTATAAGCTGCCCAAACCAAACATGAATTTTAGTGTGCATGCCAAATGAGAAATTTAACATGAGGGGAAATTTTTATTCACATAGTCCAAATTAGTCAAACTCAGTGTTCCGGAAAATGATTTTATTATAGAGAGCTTGTAATGCAGCAAGTCCAAATGCATTTAAGAACACATATTTATGAGAAATCATATATTTCTTTGTTCCCTCATCAACAAAAATAGTAGTAGTTTTTTAGAGCGCTTCTTAGGACACTCAAAGACGCTTCAAATGGCAATATTCATTCACTCCACACATGGTGGTGATAAATTACTACTGTAGTCACAGCTGCCCTGGGGCACACTGACAGATGCAAGGCAACCAGTTTGTGCCATGGGTCCCTCTGACCATAACCACCAATCCTTCACACACACACACACCAAACTCAAACTAGCCACTGTGGATAAAGAACAACAGTTTGGCCCTTTACAGCCGCGCCACTCTGGCACCTGGTGTTCCCAGAGGTCTCCCATCACAGTAATAATCTGACCCTCCCCTGCTTAGCTTCTATCAGGAACATTTCGCTCTGCCCCTTCAGCTGGTACTCAGTGATGAATTCTTACAATATGACGTTATAAGTAGGACAACACTTATGCACTCAGATTGCACACATCAAATAGTCTATTATTTAAGGTAATAGACAATAGAATTAAGATAAGAATAAAATAAAATGAGATAAACTCTGGGCTATAATTGCACTTGGTTCGGAAGTATTTACAGATGTCTATATTATACATTAGCCGCGGAGAATATGAGAATATGAATATGAGCAGAATAAACATCAGAAATAATAACGTAAAGTGACTTGAATGGGAGATGTCTCTCAGCTGAACTGGGAACGCCTCAGGATTCCCCCGGATGAGCTGGAGGAGGTGTGTGTAGAGGGAAATCTGGGCTTCTCTGTTTAGACTGCTGCCTCTGCGATCGGCAAAGGATAAAGCGGACGAAAATGGATAGATGTGTTGGTGTTAATCTAGTGGCCATGAAACACATTAGTGTTTTGAGGGAGAATGAAATCCCACAGGGGGAGCCGAATCAAATTCTGTCTGATTCCACTGACCTGAGCTCAATAACATAAAAAACATGTCATTGTCATTCTCATCGTTGCATCAGTAACTGAGGCGACTCACAGGAATGTTCCTTCAGTGATATCATTCCTTTGCATTTATATACTGATACTTAAATCCTTACAAAATTAGCTCACAGTATAAACTTGAAATGCCTAAGTAAATATTCTCAAGTTCGAAGGGACAAAAATTAACCCAAAAAACACAAAATATGTGTTCTTTAAGCCTTTCACCACACGTTCACCCATTATTCAGTTTAATATCATTAACTTTTCAAAGCGGATTGGTTTGTTGATACTAAAGGGGCCAAGTCTCAACGACAGACAGCAGTGAAAAGCTGTATTATCCCATCATTATTTCCCACCAACGTCTCTTTGAAGCAGCAAATTAAATATCGAATGAGTTTGTGTCGAAGCGGGTTTGATCACTCACTGACAGACGCCACACAATTACTCTAAGCATCTGTAATGACTTGTTGCACCCTTTTGCCAAGTCGCTCCATTGAAAAGAGTTAGCCATGAAATGCTTACACTAAACAAAAGAGAATAAAAATAAAGGTGAAAAACTCCAGGTGTGAATTTGAGTCATCGTGTTAGGACCTGTTTCGCTGAAGTAATTTTGACATCTAACAATATTAGGGTTTTGTTCGGGAAAAAGTGACAGTTGAATTGCAGGAGAGCACAGGTTGAAAAGGGCATTGATTAGATAAGATCACCGTTCATCCCACAGGGGAAATGTCAGTGTTGCAGGCCACATTACCAAACAGTTTGAACAGAAGGAGGATTCAAAATAAGACAGTAACCATATGCAGTAATCGTTTCCTCTTGTCATTTTTTTGAGTTATTTATGTATTTTTGAGCTGTATACGTCTGCATTCAAGCCGCCATTGCTCTGACGGTCCCCTTTTTGTTTGGGGGGGTTGAGGAATCTCAGATACACAAATGATTCAGAAGAAAGAATGAAAAAAAAATGATCGGCTTCTTGTCCTTGTGATCTGCTGCTGCTATGAATACCCTTTGAGGCGATGACAAGATCCAGGCACTAATCAACAGTTATATTGAAATTAAAATATAATGATATAATTATAGTGATCATAATCCATGTTTGTCATAAAATACTGTTAAATAAAGTTCTAAATTATTAAGTGACCATTCAAAGATTAATTAATTATGGTAATAAAAAAGTATGGTCACATGAGGTAGAAAAAATTAAAAAAATAAGGACAGTTTCCCCATAAGGAAATTTGTCCTGAATTTGACCCATTTCTAAACAAAATAAAAATGAAACAACACTCAATTACACTTGGTGGTTAGGGGGAAACCGGAACACCTGGAGGAAACCGGGAGAAACTCCATGTATTATATTTGCTTGATGAAGGCATAACGCTGAAACGCCGCACTTGCAATAAATTATTTTTTATTTGCAAGTAAGACAGTGTGCGATGTGCGAATCCTTACTCCAGAAACTCTGTAGAAAGGTGAGTGCTACCCAGTCAGTCACCGTGCGTCTAGAAATGGGGACAGTTTAGCTATGTCCGTTATTCACTAGGGCAACAGTTCTGCATGCATTTTTTTCCTAACCAATATTGCATTAAACAGCAACAAATGCAAGAAGACCAAACTGGAAACACCTCATATACCTGACCGCCTTATCATTAAGTCAAGCAAGTGCTATTAAAGTAGAAACATTATAGATTATGTTTAGCTGTTGATAATTATAGCGAGACCGTTTACTTTGTCATTTCATATTTTAGAATGTGAAATCATATTCTAAGTAGAAAATACATGGTGAAACAAGCATGCAGGGTAGAAAAGCTTTCCACCTGTAGCTCCCCATTACTGCCACCAGAGGGAGTTGAATTTGTTGTTTATTTACCCTCAAAACTCGAAAAGTACCAGGCACGAAGACAGATGGATCTAAAATCATCTCCAGATCTGTTTATCTGCCTGTAAAAGGGTTAAAAGTGCGAAAAAAAAATGTTGCTTAATATGTCTCCTTTAGGCACAGACTAACAAAATCCAATAATAACGGCCATCTTTCATCAGATCTGCTAATTGATACGTAGAGATACAGCTCTACCTGCTTGTGCACCATAAACTGGACCGGGCAGGGTTGAGAAGGGAGTGAGGGAGGGGTGTGTCAAGGGGTGAGACTAGTTTGGAGGCTCTGCTGATATCAGAGCTCTTTTATAACTGCTGCTCTGCGCTTTGAAGTCGCAGCCAGACAGCTCAGGAATCTTACTCCCCCGTTTGACAATGAGGAGGGGGGAGGGTTCAAGCTAAACACTGGCTTTGGTCATTTGCCTCCTATATGAAATCTGCAAATCTGCAATTCTGGACATCTTCAAACAGCTCATCAAATGGTGTGCAAGGAGACAGAGAGAGAGAAAGAGAGAGAGAGAGAGGGGTTTTGGTCGTATGTGAAACCGATTAGAGCGTATAATGGACTGAAACTGACATTACCAGCCAGAAACGTAAAATCTGTGAAAATAATAATGACACGTTTATTGGTTGCAGAGTGGCATTTGCTATAATATGTGTGTAATCCAAAGCATACAGAGCAGAGAGGACAAATATTTCACAACTCAGCCAGATATTCATGTGTAGTAACCCCTCAAATAGTCCAAGATTAGGGCAGTAGTAGTGGGAGTGCATAGGTTAGTCGACTTATCAGGAATAGATATATTAATAACATTAATTGTGATCATTAAGTGGACTAATACACACTCTTGGACACTTTGACAGGCTTTCAGAGCAAAGACAGTAGCATCTTTAAGAACATTTTCATAAATAATGCACTTAAAGCTGCACTAACTGACTTTGGGATTTTGAAGCCGCGGACACGCTGGCCTCTCTCTTTCTGCTCCCCTCCCCGCACCCACGAAGCTATCGCCCCCTGCTACCGCACACACACTGTTGTTGACGGAGCTAGCGTCTCCCGATATGGATAATACATGGATATGGATTTGAACGTGGATGGCGTGGCCATAGAACGATAGAACCTGGAAGCGCGGAGGAACTTTCTTTTGGATGGCTGTCTCGCTGTGTAAGCAGTAACCGGTGACGAAGACGAGGAAGTTTCAGGTTAGCTCCTCGGCTTGTTGTGCTAACTCAGCCGTCTATGCTAACGACGGACCTGTAGATTTCTCACAAAAGTGGAGGCCAGTGGTTCGCTGTGATTGGTCACAATCTGCGACCCGAAATACATTCTCTTCCTTGTTTCATCAAAACTCGATCTAAAATATAATGTCACGCCAGCACAAATCTGCGCTACTTTTTCTTCAAAAGGAGGTATATCCCAATGCACTGCATGGACATGGATAGCATTTTCGTAATGAATACAAAAATAAAGTCAGTTAGTGCAGCTTTAATTGTTTTCATCTTTTTCTCAAAGCGTCAAATTTCAACCTCTTTTTGGAAAAAAATCTCAAAGTCCTGACACAATATTAGTTGGATGATATGACTAAATGAAAATGAAAATTAAGAGAATACTCAAAACCACTGAAATAACAGCCCTATAACACAAAATGCACTAAAATGGATTTTTGTTCATCAAGACAATGATCATTTTAAAAATGGCTTGTAAGTAGTATAAGTAATCTTAGTTTATTAATATAGCGCATCACCCAAAGCGCATCGAAGCCTCCAACCAACACCACCCACTCACTCACTCACACATTCATACCTATTGTGCATGTTTTTAGTGGTAGGGGAAACTGGAGCACCTGGAGGAAACCGGCGCCCTCGGAGGGAACCGGAGCAAACACGGGGAGAACATACAAACTCCACTCAAAGGCCCTATTCCGACCGGGATTCGAACAGAGGACCTTCTTGCTGAGTAGCGAGTATGTACTGTAACAATATAACAAAAAGCAGCAATCCCATTATTTGCCGCCCAAACACACTCTAATGCCTCCCACAATAAAAAGTGGTTAATCAAAAATCTCTTCTGGTTCTGCTCTGTTAAAATCATCAACTAACAACATAAATTAAACAGAACAGCTTTGACAGGTCGAGGGTGGGATCGCTGCTCTAATAAGTGCCAGTCCTTTCGGTGGTTTTGCTTCAGGGGAATGTGTGGGAATGGGGGGAGTCCAATTCATCTGAAGATCTGTTAAACTGCGAGTGGGCGGTTTACAAGCCAGATATTATCCATAACTCTTCCTCTATTACAACCACCCACCGTACAAATTGTCAGCACCTCTGTGTGAACCCCTTTAGACAGACCCAGTTGTATTCTTCAAATGGCTGTAATTGCGGTGATGTAATGCCATGCCCCAGTGCACTTCCTAACAGTTAAAAGCAGCTTCATAAGAGGAGAGCAATAAGACAGTACTGAGTCTAATTTGCAGAAGTACAACATCTTAAAGGGAGGAAAGCAAAGCATATTGAAATTATAGGAAATCTGGGATCCTGCAGTTTTCCCTTACACAACATACAATTTCAATATATGCATTTCTGGCTGTTTCTAGTCAGTTTTTTAGCAATAGAAAGAAATTATCAGCTCTATCCAGACGACTTGGAACTAAACCACTTCAAACATTGTTGGACTTTGTGTAACCAATTCACCTTTTATGCATGTAGACACCTCCTTTTTACTTCCCAAGAATATAGCACAGGTTATTACTCCAAAATTGTTCACACTGGAGGGGAAATGTTTGAGAAATAGAAGCATCCTACCTGCATGCTCTTCAGCTTGTGGTCCGCGACGCTGTATCGCTCGCACTCCTCCATCCCTCTCCTCAGGAACGCGTTCACCACAAAACTATCACCTAAATGCAAACAAAACAGATATCTCATAAGAGCGCTGCATTCATTCAAAAACGTACAGTTAAATGTTATGGATTCAATGCACTCACCTTCGGGGTTTTCTCTGCGCTTACACGCTTCAAAGCCAATCATTACGAACGAGGGAAGAATCATAAAGATGTGTTATTTTTGTGCATAACTACATGGACGCATTGATAAAAGCATTGTTACGTGAGTGGATTCTTACCGTGTTTCGACTGAAGTTTGCCCATTCTGAAAGGCGTTCTTATATCGATTAGGGGTACTCCACATCCGACAGGGGAAAAGCACTCGCTCACTGAGAACGGTCACATTGTGAACAAAACTCCAACTTCATCCAATGGCCAGAATAAACGCGGATCTGACATTGAAATCCAGATCCGGTGTGAGTGAAGAGGACGCGAGGGTGGAATGAATGGATGAAAGGGAGCGGAGCGCGCTTGTATCCGTCTGATGTCGCGTCTCTCCAGCCTCTCTCTGAGCGTGGAGCGCTTTGAACACGGCACGTTCCGCGGCGCTGCTGTTAAGTCCCACTGCGCGTGCGCACAACATCCGCCTGTCAGGGTTAAGAGAATAAAGGTCCTTTTATTTAGCCCGAATTTAGGCCAAGGAAAGTCATAGTCAAGGAACTCGTTAACAATCTTCTATCTTCAATATATTTTTAAACTGCTATTGAACCTGCTGCTAAACATTCTTGCACCCTCGTGTATTATAGATGTATCTATAGATCTATACTTTTTACATGTTGTTTCTTTATTTAGCTTGTGCTGCAACACTGACATTTCCTCACAGTTGGAAGAATAAAGGATTTCCTAATATCACAAATAGGCATACTTTTAATCGCAGTGTATCATGGTTATCAATTGGACAATTCATCTCACATCTTATTCATCCTATACACACACTATTCGTTGGTGTGTAGGGAACTCATTCTACCACAGATCTTCTCTGCTGCAACTTGACAAACTCAAGACTCATGTGTTGCTGGCAGCACTGGGTTATAAGGGCGCCCTCTGGAGGGAAAAATAAATATCGAACTGTAGGCTGCGAATTAGGAAGCGTTCACACTCCAGTTCCAAGTGATCCAGAATTACCTTGAAGTGGGGCAACATATACAAATACCTAATTTGTGGAGATGTGAAACCACAAAAATCACTTCCAGCAAAAGATTACTGCAACAGTGTATTTTTGTTTCACATTTCCACAGATTAAGCATTTTTAAACACTAATTGATTTGAGTTGTACACCACAACCCCCCTTTAATTGCACTGTTACTCACTGCAATTTCTATATTTATATCCATATTTCCATTATTCATGTAAGTCTAGAGACACTCAAACAGTCAAAAGGATGGCGGTCTCCTCGTGTTCTTGCAGATTTGGCCGAAAACGCACCACAGTTGAACCAAAGTCAGTGCCACCGCAACCAAAACAATGTAAATACTAACCGTGGCCTCACATCTATGGGTATGTGCTGTTCCGGAGCGAGGCCTTGGTGCGTTGCTGGTTTGTTGCTGCCGGTGCCTGCTGCAATATGATACTGTTTAACAGAGGTGGGAATCAATATGCTTTTTCTTCCAGGGTATTTTAGTTTAATCACGTATGTATTTAATATTGTAATAAGTCATTGCTTATGAAGATTTTTTTGAAAATTGCCTTCACTGACATTTGATAGCAACTGTATGTACTGCACCAAAGACGTAAAACTTCAGACATCTGGTATGGAATAGAATGGCCGACTGTTGATGTGGTGATGGGGAGGAGGGGGGTTGCGGCACGAGCTGAAAGCTGAGTGAAGAACGCGAGGCACTGTTTAAATGCAGCCAGGTGGAAGATGGAGTGATTATAAGAGTCACGGGTTTGTAGAAGTGTTGGAGTGAAGCATTAAATAGTAAGACTTCAGATGCAGATTCAAACGTTCTGTCTTCTGTCCGAAAAAACAAACAAAACGTTTCCAATCGTGAATCCACCTGCAACAAATATTTGCACAGTTTCAGTGCTGTCAGAGCTGTGTGCAGTGGATGCTGAAGATAAATGAATGTTTATACAAGAAAGCTGGCAGGCCTCACAGAAGCCCACCAGACACCACCTTCTTTCAACGCCTTTTACAGTTTGTTTTCGTTGGCACAACCTTAAAGCGATGACTTTCCAATCCATGCCAACAAGGTATGAATATTCATTTAGCAAAGCAACTAACAGGAATTATGCCCTTGTTTAAATAGTTTAATGTTAAATGTTTACTTACAAGTCCAAGCAGCTGCATGTGATTGTCAGGGAGGATATAATTACTTCTAGATTTCAATCTGTTTACAAGAGGTTTTTATGATTCTATGTGGTTGATTGGACATTAGGGGCTCACTCCATGATAAAACCCAACTTTCAAATCACAAAATATTGTAATAAAATTAATATAACTTGCTCCTCCTCATCATTAGTTTTCACATGTATGTATTGTTAGTCTCTGTCACAGCTTCATTTATTTTTTTTAGACAGAAAAGTGAAAGAGAACCATAAAGTTCTCAGGCCAAAGCGTCACATAGTCACTCACCAGGCTCCTTTTTCAAGTTTGCAAAGGGATTTCTAATGATCTTTTAAGGCATTGTATTGGATCACAACTTATTTTCTCCTTCTGTTTAAACAAACAATATGTAGGTATCATTATTTATTATAACCCTCATGGACATTGTAAGGACTTGGATCAAATGGAGTAGAAAATAATAAACATAGAAACATCACCGTCACTATAGAAATACATTGTCTTAAAGCTGTAGTACAAAGTGTTTTAGCCTAAGAGTTAATGACATGTGTTCCTTCTACTGTTAATGGGCTTGCATCTCCACAAAGTACTTGGAGAATGGCCGTTTGTTTTCATGGAAATCTTTGGCTGTAATCTTCCACAATCTCACAAAACATATTTCCAGAGAATGATCAATACCGTGGTCTTAATGCTTCGTTCTGTAGCTATCATAAGATCAGCTGCAGTATATTAAATAGTTGATCTGATACTCAAAGGGTGTGGTGCATGATCGCGTGTGTTTTTGGGTTTCTTTTATTACCAAATCATTTTAGAAACATTATTTCCAACTAACGACCTTCCCATGCCACAGTGGAAGCTCAAATGTTAGAATTCAGAGCAAAAACATTTCATTTGTGAGATGAAGGAATCAACAAAAAGACTGCAGCTCTTTTAGGGCCAATGTTCAGAGGGATGAAAGCGCTGGTTTATCATCAAAGGCTCCCACAACAGTGAAGAATGGATAAGTCCGTGAACTGTGACAGTTTTATGACAACTCATTAGTCGTTTCTGCTGGATTCAGAGCAGTGTACCGGCCAAAAGCATATATTGTTATAAAACTAGACGCACAAAACCGAAATGGTATCATAAATACTTCTACCATTAAATATGTGATGTAAATTTAGATGGAAAATAGAGCTGTTTTCACACGTACTCCTAACTTATATTCTCATATAAGAGCTCTTATTTCGACTCCTGGACCTGGATTTTTGGCAGTACTGGAAGAGCACCACCTGTAGGGAGGAATACACAACCTTTTGTTTATAAAAATAATACAAATACCCTCCCAACAGAAAGGTCTAGTAAAAGTAAAATGTTGTAAACAATCAGACCACTACATGCTGTCCTCATCCCAGTATAAAACACGTTATCATTTGCTGTTGGCCCAAAGTGTCAAATAGTGACTCACAGGGCTCTCTTTTTCACTTTTCTGTCTGAAAAAGGTGATTTAAATATGGGATAGAGGCAACTAAGGGGGGGCTTGGATAGATTTGATATACATTCCAAATTAGGTTCCTCAGCTTTAATGGTAGATGTACAGTTGCATGTATTTTCGGGCTACAGCTTTATAACAGCTTTTTCAAACAGCTTTCAGCCCAAAGTGTCAAATAGTGACTCCCAGGGATCTTTCCTAAAGGGAAAGAAAAGATAACATATTTTCTAGTCAGATGGAGAGCGCATGCTGTGGCCTAATTTAATCACAAAATGTTACTTTTTTAAGACATCTTCTGCAGGGACAATAAATATGTATTTGAGGGGGAAAAGTAAGGTAACCCAGCTTTAAGTATGTAATTTTTATTCAGTTGTAAACTGTAGTTTCCATAAAAGGCCTACACGTTGTAATGTGTCTGCTTGTGTAGTGAGCCCTCTTTATATGAATCACTATTGGCACCAGCTCCAATATTCCACAGCTTTGAGCCATGTACCTGAACAATCACAGGATAAACATCAGTTGTTTTGTTTGGAGTTTCTCTGACATTTTGAAACAGTGATAAAAACTTTGTAACAATTCCCTCTTTTGAGTTTCCTTTCCTCGCTGCTTTGATTGCCTCCCGACAGCTCTTGGATCAACTACAGTCAAGAAGGAATAAAAAAGCTTTCAGACAGGCCAATTATAGGGTTATTTACAATGACCGTCCTTTAGCTGCACTCCAGAGAGAAGAGAACGGCTTCCGTGTGTGATTCATCCAACATAATTGACTTAAGAAAATAGTTCGTGCAGCACAGCAAACAATTAACGGCAAAGATTATATAGATTTAAACATATATACTTTTCGCAAATAGTAACAAAGGGGAAATCCAGTTTGACTCTATCTCTTTTTAATGCAACTTAAGTAGAGCCGTCTTTGTATTTGTATGCAGCTCTGCACTAAAAAAACATCTAAAGTTATGGTTATAAAGCGTGACAAAAAAAGTTAAGTATTTTTCCTTTCTTTTAGAGCAGCCGATAGTACTATGCACCTTTGAAGTGCAGTAAAAAAGCTGTTGGCCAACAACAAACAAAGGCCTTATTGTCGGTTCTTGTGCAGCTGACATGCAAAGCAGCGGAGCATTCATTCACAGAATTCAAAACATGCTTGTATGAACAATGGGGCCTCTCATCATCCATCTAAACTATGTCTGATGCTCTGTGGAAAAAGATTAAGCCATCTTCCAACTGTTTGGCTTTAGGGGAAATCTGAAAGCCAGTGCACACCCATGACATACGCACATTACATTACTATTACAAAAATCTTATCACCTCCCGGGGCAGTTTGCATAAAGGGCAAAGATTGCAATTATTCGTCTGAATTGTTCATGATTATTTAAGAGTTATTAAAACATTTATTAAGCCTAAATAAGGTGTAGTTATTATAAAGTGTTACCGAAATACACATAAATCAGGGCTCTAAAAAGAAATTCACAGGCTACTACAAATTGTCCTGGAAGCTAGTATTTCTTAATGAGGGTATTTAGACTGACTTGAAGTTGCATGTAAAAGGAAAGTCCAGTCTTATTGTGAGTATTTTGTCTTGTTTTAATAATAACAAGATGAAAGGATCCGCACAACAGCAGTAGCAGCTCCATGTATTCACACCACGCTTCGGGCAGCACCCTTCATCAGGACACAGTTGTGCACGTACTTTTACCTTGTTACAATTTCATGTTTTTCATGTATTACTTTTGACCCAGCTACAAGATAGTGGATTCCTATCTACATTGTTTGGTCTTTTGTTAATCCCAGGAATTTTTATTTTGAATCAGAAATGGCTTGTCATTTTATCACTGACGTGGCAAGCGAAACATGAGCAAAGTATGTTCTTTCCTCATGTTTAAAAATTCATTCAAAGGATTTCTCAAAGCGCACAAAATTCCCACCTTCTAAATCGTGCAGCCTCCTCACAATCACCTGTAAAACTGGTTTTGGATGTTACCACTGTTCTCATTTCAGAGACCAAGATGATGATCATAAAAGTTGCATGTTTTTTTTTTGTTATTTCAAACATTTTACCTTCATAAAAAACTTCCTGTAAACATCCTCTAGTGGTGGGATTTTGAAACGACCATTGTATCGTCAAACAGAACCGACAACGTCACGGTTTTATTACAACTTCATATATATATATAAAAATATGTTTAAACAAAAATACAGTAAACAGCATTGAACATATTGCTAAAGGATTATATGAATACATACAAAACAACAGAAAAATGCCCAACAAAAAAATTAAAAGTACCTAGGCCTGTTACAATAGTTACTACTGACTTCTTGTTAAATAAATAAAAGGCAAAATATATTCGCACCATATATTTCTTATCTTACATATTTTCAGTAATAATAAAAAGGTATTTTCTGTTTGGTTTTTACTGTAAACAAAGAACAGATTTGAGGGTCAAATTCTATGGCTAGTTATTGGTTCTACAATTATCTTTCCATTAAAATAAGCTATATCTGCATTAGTTATTGTGCCAGGCCTAGTTATCGCTACATTCTGTATAAAAGTAAACCGTTGACATGAACTGAATTCAAAACGTGTTATTAAACAACACAAAAGCAGTAGGCAGTTTTAAAATGTGTTGTGTTTTGTTATTACCACAAAGTGATAAATACTGCAAGTAATGGGAAACCGGACAAATCCAGGTCAGACGCCGTTGACCAAATTATTTTTCTCCTCTTTCTGTTTGTCCACCGCGCTGTCCATCGCAATCAGGAACTTCTCCAGGGACACGGTCTGTGTCTGCGGGCAAATAAAACATTGTAATTAAAAAGCAAACACGCCACTCCTGTGTATATATATTCCAAACAAGAGCTCGTATATATACATACCTTGACAAACATTGCATGGGCGAGAAAAGGTAGTTTCCGGAGAGCCCTTCCACTCAAACCTCTGCTCTTTCTAAGTTGGATAAACATGAGGAAAACATGAGCCTGAGGTGTTTTGGTTCCATGCAGACGGTAATAGTTTAATTGAACGCTGTAGTGTGATTGATGGCCGCACTCACATTGCAATGTTCCTCAGCTTCAGACTGTGCTCGGAGACCTCACTTTTAGCATAGCCCATTGTTTCCAGTTCAAATATGGTGAACAGCTGCTGCCGAGGGTGGACGATCTGGCACTGCACAAATGAGAAGACAAATCTAAATCACAAAAATATGATAATTATCCCAACACAAAGTGGGTGACACAATTTCAACTTCTGAAGAAAAACGACATGAAGACAGAACACACATCTGAATTTTCCGAAGGAAGGTGAAAAGCCTCTTCTTTGAGATTTTACAGAAAGAATTATGAAGATAAAAGAAAAGGGACCCTTGATTTGAGTATTGCGATGCACAGTTCAAGAACAGTAGGAAAATAGATATTCAAGGGTGAGACAACCTGTAAAATAAGTTTTGGGATAAAAAATAAACAAATATAATGAATACATCCTAAAGGTGAATTAAATATCAGTTTTTATGCAGAACCTATTATTTATTTGATGCAATTTTAGACCAAAAAGAGACTTCAAAGGACTACTGCAGATCTGTGTAGCACTTTATCCCACTGCAGAATTCCCTTAGGGCAATAAAGTTGATCTGATCTCATCTAAAGAGTTTAAGTATAAACTAAAAGTACACTGTGCCACGGATTATTAATAAAGGTTATACATTTTATGTCTATGCACAGAGTAGGATTTGGAAAATATACAGCAGATTATAGGGCTGCACGTTTTTTTGTGCAAAATATCAATTTGATTTCGAGAATATAAATACAATATTCCTTGTTACTCCCTCTCAATGCAGGATTATAAATTGTTTTACTTAAAATAGTAAAAAACTATTTCTAACCTGAAACGGAAAATAAAATGTTGCTGTGCTTTAAATATGGTTTACGTTTCATGTTCTATTGGCAAATCCTTAATTAGGAATTACATACCATATCCCCCTAATTTTAGAATATTTTTGCCATTTCAGTTTTGTTGATCAAAGGGGACAGTAACATTTACAAATAACCACTAATATTGTGATTTTGCTGAAATTACACTTACATAAATCTTGCCGTTTTAGAAGGAAGAGACCAACATTGGTATTAATATTACATAATATAGTTGTCAGCGGTCATGTTATGATACACAAACGCATTGTTCTAAAAGTTTGAGCCGTTTTTGTTTCAATACTAATGGTGTTCATGTACAGTTGACAAGTACATCATATTTAATTAAATTCACAATAGGACACACATCATTACTAGCATTAGTTTTGGTCAAAACAGCACAACTGACCTTCATGAGCTCTTCCAGACAGGAGAGGTAGATGTTGTAAATGCCTTTCTCAGATGGAGGGCCTATATACTGCTTAATATCAGCTCTGTCCACAAATGCCAAATCGATCTTTTCTGTCACATTGGAGGTTGTCAGGATCACAACGTTGGAGTGTCTAACAGTTGTGAGAAAACAGAATACAAGCACAGTGTTATAATAAAGTCACACATTTAGAATAAACTATTTTTTTGCACCGTTTGATTTGGTCCAGCTGCGTGAGGACCGAGTTCACGACTCGGATTGCATCGGACGGCTCGGTTCCAGCTTGAGATGCATTCCGTGCGGCTGTAAGACTCTCTACCTACAAAACAGAAACACAACTTTGCATCGTGAACTCTCCTGAAAACAGTTGGAACATGTCACTAAACTGTGGATGAGTTTGACTTATTCCAGGGGCAGTAGCAAGTGTTTTTTGTTTTTTTTATGCAAGTGAAAATTAGCTAATTTCTTAAAAACCATATTTTTTTGTTTCTCCAATTTCAGAAAAAATAAATAAAATCAATCAAGAAAAATATAACCTAATACTTCAAGAGATTTCCGATACACACCATTACACACAGTGATAGTTTCAAAATTAGACTAATATTGGTTTGAAAGAGATAAGCACTTTTGAGCAGTTTTTGTCAGGTGCTCATCAGGATCGGGAGTGAAAAAGGGTGGAAATCCGAGGCACTCTTGACAGTAAATAGAAATCCTTTAATGAACAGGGACGAGCAACGCGTTTCAGCTACGTAGGGCTGTCTTCAGGGCACATAAGAATTTAAAATTTACCGTCAAGAGTGCCTCGCATTTCCTTTCTCCTAAGACAAATTTTGGTCCCAAAACTAGTTGTTCATGCCACAAACAGAATGGAATAATCACTGCAATTAGAATAACCTTGGAATTAATCCATGCCAATCTTGATATATGGATCTAATCAGTATGAGAGACTTGAACAGAAGTACTCCAATCTATTATTTGTTAATGAAATATGCCTCTACTACTTTGGCACTGTGGCCTCTCATGAAAATATTTGCATATCAACACAGTCATCTTCTTACCTCATCTATTAAAACAAACACAAGAGCTTCTTTGTCGTCAATTAGCTGCTGAATTTTTTGAAACATTTTTGTGACCAGTTTTCCACTCTGAAACAAGAAACCCCACTTTAGCTATACAGATTATAGATTATGATAGACATGTATTTAAGAGATTATAACAAAAGTACCTCGGAAAACCACTTTGAGAACAAACTGTGGCTGTTTATCTCCACAAATTGTCCGTATGAATACCTGGAGGGGCAGAAGAGGAGGTAAACATGAAAACATCAGGTGCAGTAAACTCACTGTGGTTGTAATACAATATCAGTTACCGATTTGAAAGTCTGATTGACAGCTTTTGAGCCAGGGCTTTACACAATGAGGTTTTCCCAGTGCCAGGGGGTCCTGCACATAAATAGTGTAAATAGTAACAAACAAAAAACATTGATTAAAAATATGTTTTTTTGCATTAATCATGAATTTTCTCCATTTTACCATGAAGCAAGACAACGCGGTTCCATGAAATCAGGTTACTGTCAACCTTTTTGTCCGAGAAGAAGATCGTGGTTGTGACGTAGTCCAAAAGCTAAGTACAAGCAGCAAGTAAGTCAAGTTCAGAATGGGTGCAAAATGGGTATATAAAAGAAAAAACTAATTAAAGGGGCTACCTGAGTTTTAACCCCACTTTCATAGACCAGACTTTCCCAGATCCCATGGAATTCAGCTTTTATAACATAGAAGCAAAATAACAATTTTTAAACATATTTCTACAATAGCCGTTCTCAAATATACAAGTTTTTGAGCCATAAGAATAAAAAGAACAGCCATAGTTAATATGGTTTTTACTTACTTCGATGTGAATTTCTAATTAACAGCCATTTAATAAGAATAAAAGTAAGTAATAATTTTACCCGCTGGAAGCAACCAGTGATTGGCTGCATAGAGCTCCTCGTCATCTTCTAAATTGAGAGTGCTTGGTCCGTCCTCATTCAAAGTGAAAATGTGCACAGATAGTGAACAGCTCCTTAGATCCAGAGGCTTAAAGTTAAAGAGCAAGCAACAATTAATTATTCTGACAAGGATAACTAGAGATAAATCCTAACTATTGAGGAAGCAGACCTGAGTCACCAGGCCTTCAAGATCAACTATAGACACGGACTGTACATTTCTGCAGAGGAACTCTTCATCAAACTCTGTCCATCTATAATTTCCAAAAATCATGCTGTGTCGGTTTAGCAGAGACAGGACATGGCTCTTCACTTCTGACAGTTTCGCAGTGCTGAAATATATGGGAAAATAACAGAAAAGAGAGCAAGTCAGTATAATTAAAACTATTCCATCACATAAAGCCACTTACCTTTGAGATTTGACATGGACTTCAACATTAACATTTTTGGACTGCACTCCTATCTCCATTCTGGTATCTTTATCTATTGAAAGAAAACATTATGACCGATGCAATAATAAGCCAGTTACACATTTAGAAAGCATTGTTTTGTTAATTGATGATAGTACGGAGGAAAGACAACGTACAAACACTACAAAAAAGAAAATCATTAGATAAGAAATATTAGTAAAAAACAGGTAAAAGTGTGAAGGCTTTTTAATAATAGTATGTGTTGTTATAAAAGAGACATTCAATCACTTTAGTTACATTACAAGTCTTTGTGCAAAATCACAATTGTAACATTAGTCTGCAAACTACTGCTGACCTGTGTACTACATCCTTGCGACTCTTGCAATGTTTTTGATAATAATAATTACAACTTACCTTACTTTAACGTTACTGTGCATTGCAAGACTGAAATATCCCGTCATTGTGAGGGAAAACATAATATTCTAAGACAAAACTACGTAGTATGTCTCTCACTATATCTTCAGAATAAGGCTTTCCTGTAGAATCCTGTAGAATTAATATAATAGATCCATGGTAGAATCCTGGTTATATTATTATTGTCGTGCTTGATGCTAGTTTAGCTGTAGCTAGCGCATGTAGCTGAAGTTTAGCTCCGTCTTCAACATGAATGAGAGAGACGTGTTATTTAAAACGACATCACTTACCATTTATCTTATGTATATTCTTGCATTAGAAACTAAATAAAATGCAACAATAAGAAGTAAAACAGAGAAGAGAGAAGCAGTAAAACGTTTTCGTAAAAAGTCAAATCAGCCGCGCACATCTGCACCGGAAGAACATCCTGTGTTTGGATTCCACGTCCTGTTCACGTAACCTCTGTGTTCTCTCTCTGGCATGGAGGGATTTTGCCTTTTGTTGATGAAATAACTACATATTCTTTTCATCGCGATGGGGAAGAAACACAAGAAGCATAAACCAGAGTGGAGAACAGTCGATGGTAAATATGATGCTATTTAGATGCAAAGAAAAGCCCTTTTGTTTCAGACTGCTAACTAAGCTAAGTGCTAAAGTGTAAACTGGAACGCCCATTATTAATATACATAATTATCTAATGCTCCACCCTGTAAATGTATCACGGAATTGGGAATTTGTTGCTTTTACTGCATTGAAACATATACGCAAAATGCTCCACTAACCTGATCGTACTTCCTGAAGAATATCTTCTGTTTCTTTGGATGGGAATGTTGTGCCTTTGGCTGTAATCTTGCACATTTTGGCCTAACTCGTTAATCTCATCACAGATGTGGATATAGATTGTACTAACTTAGAATAAAATGCATGGTCTCTTCAAAAAGAGGGACATTGGGTCTACTTTGAACAGTGTTTGTTATATTACAGTATTATTACATATATACTTGTACAAACATTTTCATTTTTATAAAATCAGACTATTTGTTAAATCAGACTAAACCATCTCAAACCTTTTAAAGATGGAAACACAAATTGAACATGGAACAATAAAATAAATACAAAAAATGGATCCCATGCACTTGTTCTATCACTTGTGTTACATATTGCCTCCTTTACAAGCATACTTCCTTTCTTTCAATCGGCTCGCCTTCTCACAGATTCATTTGAACAGATCTTCGCAATTGCACAATTTATGTTTAATAGACTACTATAGTTTACAAATAGTTAAATAAAAAATACATATGCTTAAATACTTGATTTACAGCTTTTTTGCTTTTAAATAGAAATAAAGTCCATACAAAATATCTAATAGTTGCCAACTAACTCCAAACTTCTGAAGTCGGCTCCTAACTACCTACATACTTTCCCAAACAAGTTGAAATCCTGCATTGACCATAGAAGGCCGGATATTTAATACTGTCTATGATCACAAGCAGCATATTGACAACAGTTGTATAGATTACACTTGAGTCATCCACTACATTTCTTTTTGCTGCAGACTATGAAGACAAAGCCCTGGAGAAGCCGCTCAAACTTGTGCTCAAAGTTGGAGGCAGTGAAGTGACCGAACTCTCTGGATCGGGTCACGACTCAAGTTACTATGACGACAGATCCGATCCAGAGCGAGAACGACACAAGGACAAAAAGAAAAAGAAGAAGAAGAAGTCTGAGAAGGACAAGGACAAATATGTGGATGATGATGAGAGGAGACGCCGAAAGGTCAGAATCCCAATCAGTAACGGCAAGTGGGAGATGTATTGGATGGGAAGTCATGGATGATACCACAGGGTTGATTTGGAGATTTCCCAGATTAAAATTTGTAAATGTATATGTTGTAATATAAATTCATATGTATTATGAAAGTAAAAGTAAAACCTTAAATTGCAACTATTATCATTGATAATTGTTTAATTAGTAACTGCTCTTTATTCAACAGTTAAGAAATATATATTTTAGGACCCAATCAGAGCAGTAATTACTCAAAATAGAATAAATTGTCAATTTAATGATAACAGAGTGTATTAGAATGTCCTCAAGCCTCTTCACTTCAGGTTTTCTGAGTCAAACACTAATCTGTGTTCTAAAAAAACAAAAGACTTTAGCTTACCTTTATGGCTATTGCTTTGAGCTGAGAGCTGATTAGTTGCGCAAAAGTGGGCCTTTATAGTTACATTTTCCGCCTGAAAAAGCTGATTTAAAGATCCATCCATCCATCCATTTTCTTCCCTTTAATCCATTTCTGGGTCGGTGGGGTGCCAGTCAGAGCTGCACCCAGTACACAGAGCACCAGCCCCTCACTGATCCTCCTGCAGGTGGTGAGTCCACAGGAGCCTTGATTATTTAGCGGGGGCTTCAGGCCTCCCCCCTGGACTGCCACCTTAACGTGGTGGGGGAGTTTGAGTACTCGGGTGATCCTGGGAGCTATGCTGTCTGGGGCTTCATGCCCCTGGTAGGGCCTCCCATGGCAGACAGGTCTCGGGTGACGAGTCAGACGAAGAGCAGTCAGAAGACACCATGGACAGCACAAATATGACAACAGTGACGTCGCCCGGTATGGCGCAGCCGGGGTCCCACCCTGGAGCCAGGCCTGGGGTCGGGGCTCGTATGCGAGCGCCTGGTGGCCGGGCCTTAGCCCACGGGGCCGGGCTGGGCTCAGCCCGAATGGACAACGTGGGCAGTCCCTCCTGTGGGCCGACCACCTGCAGAGGGGTCCGTGGTGGCGAAGCGGTGCAGAGAGGACTGGGCAGCGGTCAAAGGCAGAGACCTCGGCGACCCAGTCCGCACGCGCAACATCTGGCTCTTGGGACGTGGAACGTCACCTCACTGGGGGGGAAGGAGCCCGAGCTTGTTGGGGAGGTTGAGCGATACCGACTAGAGATAGTCGGCCTCACCTCCACACACAGTTTGGGCTCTGGAACCCAACTCCTTGAGAGTGGTTGGACGCTCCACTTTTCTGGTGTTTCTCACGGGGAGAGGCGACGAGCTGGGGTGGCCATACTCATTGCCCCCCATCTCAGCCGCCACGTGTTGGAGTTCTCCCTGGTGAATGAGAGGGTCGCGTCCCTCCGCCTCCGGGTGGGGGACAAGTCTCTCACTGTTGTGACAGCCTACGGGCCCAACGGCAGTGCAGAGTACCCGGCCTTCTTGGAGTTCTTGGGAGGGGTACTGGACGGTGCACCGACCGGGGACTCCGTTATTCTCCTGGGGGACTTCAACGCCCATGTGGGAAATGCCAGTGACACTTGGAGAGGGGTGATCTGGAAGAACGGCCCCCCTGATCTGAACCCGAGTGGTTTTCAGTTGTTGGACTTCTGTGCTAGTCACAGTTTGTCCATCACGAACACCATGTTCGAGCACAAGGGTGTCCACCAGTGCACGTGGCACCAGGACACCCTAGGCCGGAGGTCGATGATCGACTTTGTTGTTGTATCATCTGACCTTAGGCCGCGTGTCTCGGACACTCGGGTGAAGAGAGGGGCGGAGCTGTCAACCGATCATCACCTGGTCGTGAGTTGGATCCGCTGGCAGGGGAGGAAGCCGGTCAGACCTGGCAGACCCAAGCGTGTAGTGAGGGTCTGCTGGGAACGTCTCGCTGAACCCCCTGTCAGACGGACTTTCAACTCACACCTCCGGGAGAGCTTCTCCCAGGTCCCGGCGGAGGAGGGGGATATCGAGTCTGAGTGGACCATGTTCTCTTCCTCTATCGCTGATGCGGCGGTTCGTAGCTGTGGTCGTAAGG
Source organism: Knipowitschia caucasica (assembly GCA_964034765.1). Lineage (NCBI taxonomy): Eukaryota > Metazoa > Chordata > Actinopteri > Gobiiformes > Gobiidae > Knipowitschia > Knipowitschia caucasica. Next base: position 25,900,427 of record OZ035829.1, on the reverse strand, counting down.
TCTCTGGTGCTGGTCCCGGTGGTAACCCCCGAACCCGGTGGTGGCAGTAAGGGATGCCGTCAGGCTGAAGAAGGAGTCCTATCGAGCCATGATGGTTCGGGGGACTCCTGAGGCAGCTGTCCAGTACCGGCAGGCCAAGCGTGCCGCGGCCCGGGCTGTTGCAGAGGCAAAAACCCTGGGAGGAGTTCGGAGAGTCCATGGAGCATGACTATCGGTCGGCCTCGAAGAGATTCTGGCAAACCGTCCGGCGCCTCAGGAGGGGGAAGCAGTTCTTTGCCAACACAGTGTATGGTGCGGGTGGAGAGCTGCTGACCTCGACTGGGGATATTGTCGGACGGTGGAAGGAATACTTTGAGGTTCTCCTCAATCCCCCCGTCACGTCCTCCGTCCAGGAGGCAGAGGCTGAGGATGTTGGGGCGGATACTTCCATCTCCCTGGCAGAGGTCACCAAGGTGGTTGGCAGCCTCCATGGTGGCAAGGCGCCGGGAGTGGATGAGATTCGTCCTGACTATTTAAAGTCTCTGGATGTTGTGGGACTGTCTTGGCTGACACGTCTCTGCAACATCGCGTGGCAATCGGGGGCGGTGCCAATGGAGTGGCAGACCGGGGTGGTGGTCCCTCTCTACAAGAAGGGGGACCGGAGGGTGTGTTCCAAGAATCGTGGGATCACACTCCTCAGCCTCCCCGGTAAGGTCTACTCCAAAGTACTGGAGAGGAGGCTACGGCCGTTGGTCGAATCTCGGATTCAGGAGGAGCAGTGTGGTTTTCGATCCGGCCGTGGAACACTGGACCAGCTCTATACTCTCCATCGGATACTCGAGGGTCCATGGGAGTTCGCCCAACCTGTCCACATGTGCTTTGTGGATTTGGAGAAGGCGTTCGACCGTGTTCCCCGGGGTGTCTTTTGGGGGGTCCTCCGGGAGTATGAGGTCCGGGGTCCTTTATTGAGGGCCGTTCGATCCCTGTATGACCGGAGTCAGAGCTGTGTTCGCATTGCCGGCAGTAAGTCGGACCTGTTCCCGGTGCATGTTGGCCTCCGCCAGGGCTGCCCTTTGTCACCGGTTCTGTTCACTGTATTTATGGACAGAATTTCTAGGCGCAGCCAGGGGCCGGAGGGGGTCCGGTTTGGCGACCACAGGATTTCATCTCTGCTGTTTGCAGACGATGTTGTCCTGTTGGCTCCAACGAACCAGGACCTACAACATGCACTGGGACGGTTTGCAGCCGAGTGTGAAGCGGCTGGGATGAGAATCAGCACCTCCAAATCCGAGGCCATGGTGCTCGACCAGAAAAAGGTGCCTTGCCCTCTACAGGTGGGTGGAGAGGTCCTTCCTCAAGTGGAGGAGTTCAAGTATCTCGGGGTCTTGTTCACGAGTGAGGGAAGGATAGAGCGCGAGATTGACAGGCGGATCGGTGCAGCGTGCCCAGTGATGCGGTCGCTGTATCGGACTGTCGTGGTGAAGAGGGAGTTGAGCCGAAAGGCAAAGCTCTCAATTTACCGGTCAATCTTCGTTCCCTCCCTCACCTATGGTCATGAGCTTTGGGTAATGACCGAAAGAGCGAGATGGCGGATACAAGCGGTCGAAATGAGCTTCCTCCGCAGAGTGGCTGGGCGCTCCCTTAGAGATAGGGTGAGGAGCTCAGTCACACGGGAGGAGCTCGGAGTAGAGCCGCTGCTACTCCACGTCGAGAGGAACCAGTTGAAGTGGCTCGGGCATCTGTTCCGGATGCCTCCTGGACGCCTCCCTGGGGAGGTGTTCCGGGCACGTCCCACCGGGAGGAGGCCCCGGGGAAGACCCAGGACACGCTGGAGGGACTATGTCTCTCAGCTGGCCTGGGAACGCCTTGGGGTCCCCCCGGACGAGCTGGAGGAAGTGTGTGTGGATAGGGAAGTCTGGGCGTCTCTGCTTAGACTGCTGCCCCCGCGACCCGGCAACGGATGAAGCGGAAGAAAATGGATGGATGGATGGATGGATGGTCTTAAGGCAAAGTGGGGTTAAGTGTCTTGCCCAAGGACACAACGACAGAAGTCATCAGTGGGAGTTGTGAAGTAGGTCTTGTAGTGGGCTCAAACCCAAGACGTTCAGGCCCAAAGGCTAATGCTCTACCAACTGAGCCACTGTCGCCCGCCCTAAAGATGGAGGCCAAAAATACAAAACTCGGGATGGGAAGTACCGCAAATTAGATTTTTTTATTACTTAGTTTAATTTTTTGGGGTCTGAAAAGTAAGATGCTCTAATCATTTATAACATTCCTAACTCATTGCAATTTTTATGTTAGGAGGAAAAACGGAAGAAGAGAGAACGGGAACAAAACGAGACCGAAGCTTCTTCCGCCAGCGCCGTAATTCCAGAAGAAAAGTTTACACCAAAACCAATTAGCATTTCATTGGAGGTAAGTCAGACTGCTGTGCACGCTGCTGTGTGTATCAACTGTTTACGTTTTGTGTTCATCGTTCCAAAGCCAGAGGAGAAGAAAAAGAAAAAGGAAAAGTTTGACATCGAGCAGGATTTAGAAGAGTTCCATCCAAATATGAAAGTGGACGTGGAGCAGCAAGGAGATCGCCCAGTCAGATCATGCAGGACGCAACACGGCAAGCTACCAATCATTTAAATATTTTGATGTTATTTCAGATGGATTTTGTTGTTTACTTTGTGTTTACAAAGCAGAAAGTGAATCCACTCCGAGACAACAGTTGCTGGAGCACTTTATACGGCAGCTACAAAGGTGAAAATGCATTTACAGTACTTTGTCTTTCTTCTTACCTATATCTATCTAATCTCCTTTGCTGAATCATTTTGTGTTTCTTTATAGGAAAGATGCCCACGGCTTTTTTGCGTTTCCAGTGACTGACGCAATCGCTCCGGGTTATTCCATGATCATCAAGCATCCCATGGACTTTAGCACTATGAAAGACAAAATTGAAAACAACGACTACAACACAGTGACAGAATTCAAGGTGAGACGATAAAATGTATCTGAGAATATGAAAGTTAAACATTTGCAAAAGAAAAAACCTTTATCTTTGTCCTCCAGGCTGACTTCAAACTAATGTGTGACAACGCCATGGTGTACAACCGGCCAGAGACCGTTTACTATAAAGCTGCTAAAAAGCTGCTTCACACAGGATTCAAGATGATGAGCAAGGTAAATGATCATATGCAGAAAGGCACTTGTAGAGCACAGACCTCCACCAAGAGCCACAGTTCCACCCAGATAGTGACAGGGCAAGGGACAAATAATACCTGTTTACAAGATCTACTGTAAATAGAATAATAATATTTTTGGGGCCACAACTTCTTCTGATATTGTTGGCAGAGAAATATCAAACCTTGTTAAGTTTTTGTATTTGTATTTAACTAATTTTACTTGTTAAAATTAGTATCTAGTTTTTGAGGATATTATAACATTTTAGATCAATATTAAGATTTCAAACTTACCAAATATGTTCATGAACCAAGGCTACCTTAGAATATCATAGCAGACAGATTCATGTTAATTCTTTGACAAAAATGGAGGCAATATATTATGTTCAATTGAAATAATGATTATTTAAGTTACATTATGGTGAAGTTCAAAAAGTCTATTTATTTTTTTGCTTCTTTGACATATTTTTTGTACAGGAAAACCTGGAAATGTCATTGAAAATGCTCCCTATCTTCCAAAAGTGGCATTAAAAAAATATATTTTACCGCTTTTTTTGCAGCGGCTTAAAAATGTCTTCATTTTGACTTGACCAAACCTCAAGTGCCCCAGCCTTTAAGAATATGTCTAGTTTATTTTGTAATCAAATAGATCTTGTTCATTGATGTATGTTTGCACAGTGCGGAACCAGGTTATAATTACACTGTGACTTTTTCCAGGAGCGGTTGTTGGTTCTCAAACGCAGCATGTCCTTTATGCAAGAGATGGACTACACTCAGCAGGCAGCCATCCTCGGGGACGAAGATCTCACGGACGATTTGCCTCCTCCAGAGATCCTGCCTATAGCTGTGGACTCCGCAAAGAAGTCTCGGAAGCAACCAGCCAAAGAAGTGATCAGGTACAACTTACTTTTCCATGAAAATTTTGTCGTACATTAAAATTATTGCTTTTTTCTGTAAGCCCTTCAACACAATTTGCATATACGATGTACCACTAAAACACCACTAGAGGGATGGTTGCTTGAAACGTTCCCTGGGCCTATATGTATGTGTATATGTATGTCTTCTCAGTGCACTGATATGTTTCAGCAAGTAACTTAATTATTTTCTTAAAGGACAACTAAACACCAAATCAACTTTTTTTAACTCATAAACTGCATAAATATGTTTCTTATAGTGCTCCTGGTTCTTTTTTATTTTAGTGCAAATTAGACAAAATCACACTTTTCTGCCTTGAACAGTCCTTGTGGCGCCCTCTCTACCTTTTTGGTGGCACTACATTTGAATTTTGGATCTGGCCTCTCCATTGGCTCTGGAGTACTGTGTGACGTCAGTTGATACTGTGATGTGCGTCTCTCTGCGCCAACTCTCACACGCCTCAGGAGCAGGTTGGAGTATTCTGGCGACATCTAGTGGATTAATATTTAATTACATCAGTTGACTGCCACTTCTTAATTCTGTGGCTTAGGTTCAGGTGTGTAGCTTTACAATTATCTTAGTGTGTAAACATGGGTGGAATGAGACTTTCTGGTGTGTAAACTATTGCTTTAAGCAGCAATAACAACTGCCTGTTTTTTTTGTTTGACAAGCGAGCTGTCAATCACAGCCCAGACCACGCCCCACTGTAAACCCCCTTCTTGGGCCCCGTCCCAATACTCGCACTTCCACCCTCGCGCCCCTCATTTGCGCGTTCCCGATAAAGGGTGCGAGTGCTTCGGGTGTCCCAATTCTCCAGGGAGGTCTTTGGCCCCGCCCCCTTTGCGCCCCTGATCCACACTTCGCCGTAGCCTGCATCTATGCGCACTCTGGCGAAGGATATTGCCCATAATTCTTTGCGGTACACACCAAAACATCGGGAAAATGCATTTAAATATAAATTTCTAAATGTATATGCAGTATGTGTGTAAATAAGTTTTGCTATGTTACTTGGAAAGAAGCATAAACGGACATTGTGTTTTAACAATTTAATAACTTTTTAAAACAAGCGTTTATATAACATTCAATTTAAACTTTACACTTAGTACAATAATCTTAGAATGTATAAAAACTGACCAGCTAGTTAGTTACCCACATTTAACTTAAAATTACACAGCTATCTCTAATTAAAAACAACTAATATACATGTATTTAACGTGTGTGAAGCAATTCATTTTGTTTCCCAAAGGGTCAGACAAAAATTACCTTTAATGTTTATAAAGTTTAGGTCTGAAAATAACCATCTCTTGACGAGTCGATGACGTGACCTGCACTCAGTGTGCACTGTCCCAATTCCGCCTTTTTTGCACACTTGTAACCTGCGCACTCGAACCCTTGCGTGCACTTCAAACAAATGCACACTTTGTAGAGGTGTGTAGGGTGCAGTGTGGGTATTGGGACTGGGCCTTGTCCTCTGGTCCTCCGGGCGACACCCTTTTTAGAGAACATTTTCAAATGTTCATGTGGGCGGAGTCAGGCTTGGCACTGGTGTTTAGTTGCTCTTTAAGTACTGTGCTTAATCATTTTATTTCCATTAACTTTGTGGTTTCAGACATAAGAAACAGGTTTAGAGTGGTCAGCCTTTTTCTTTTTTGGAAAACAACAAAACAAACTCCTCCCTTTGGTGGTAGCTCTGGTGGCTGATGCCATTATTTAACTTTGATACTTGTTTCACCATATATTTTCTACTTAAAATATTACTTAACATTCTAAAACATGAAAGGACAAAGTAAACAGTCTCATTATCATGTTTAATTTTTAAGAATAATGCGTAATATTTCTTCTTTAAGTACCTACCACTAGTACTTTTGCCAAATCTGCCAAAGAGATACAGATATATCCACATGGATCCATGCACGGTTATAGTAGCTGCTTTCCTTCATTTCCTTTATTGCTCTGTCTGTTCTCAGTTACCTCTTTGAGCAGGAGGGAAACGCCTGCAGTCTGACAGACAGCACAGCAGAGGAGCACGTTCTGGCTCTTGTTGAACACGCGGCAGATGAAGCTCGCGATCGAATCAACCGATACATGCCCAACTCCAAGGTGAGACCTAACTCCAACAGCTTTCCTCTGTCAGGACCACTGCATTGTCATATTGTGTCATTTCAGATTGGTTATTTACAAAAAGAAGCAGAGGGAAATCTACTCTATTCAGTTGTGAATCAACTGGATCCTGATGCGACCGGTGAGGCTTCATGTTAATGTTAAAGTTTGTGGCTGATTTGTTTCTTCTAATACATTTTAATTACTCTTTATATGTAGAAGAGGAGATCCATAAAATAGACCTCAGTTCACTGTCCCACAAGCTTCTCCCAGGGTTAACAACTCTGGGATTCAAAGACGACAGACGCCACAAAGGTCCGTCCAGTTCAAATGCCTAATGATTATTGTTGAATTTGATGTAAATTGTTTATTTTATAATCGATTCTTTTTTCAGTGACATTTTTGAGCAGTGCGTACAATGTGCAAAGTCTGCAGAAGAATTCAGTCTTCCCAGATTTGTGTCCTGATGAAGTGGACATGCTGTACTCTGCCTATGGGGATGAAACTGGAGTACAGTGTGCATTAAGGTATATTATTATCTTTATTTATCAGACTCGAAGTCCATAAAAAACAAACAAACACATCACAAACACAACAGACAAACAGTTATAAAAGAAAACTATACCAGAGCTTCCACAGAGCTGACTGGTAGCGCACAGAACTCATACTGGGGTTCACCAGAGACCGCACAAAATAGTTCAATCAATCAATCAAATTTTATTTATAAAGCGCTTTTCATACAAAAAGTGTAACACAAAGTGCTTTACAGTTTAGTTAAAAACAATCCAACATGCCCAGCCCTAAACCCTCCTCCCCACAGACCCCCCAAAACCACATTTATAATTATATATACAACCACATGCGTATACACACACACACACATATACACACACACAGACACATATACACACACACAGACACATACACAAGTATAAAGTAATATCAGGTAAAATAGGTAAAACAATAAAAAGAATTGGGGCTGGGAGCAGATGTAACCGGCTGAAGAAGCGTCATCCAAGGAGCCATCTGCACCAGGAGCAGAGAGCCGGCTGCAGCCACAGGCAACGACACAGGACCCAGAGGAGAGAGGGGCCCCAGACCCCACCAGGCCCAGGACTCAGACCCCATAGGACCCAGAGGAGAGAGGGGCCCCAGACCCCACCAGGCCCAGTTCTCACTGACATTCAGACGGCATATAAACCTGTACATCATATTTCTCATGAGAGCATGGAAAGAGTTCACACGACTCTGACAGAACAGCAGACTAGCACTACTGGACCTGGGCTTTTTCAGCAGAATCCTGAAAGCATCATTATATGCAATATAATATTGTATTATTGTATTTGTTCAATTATAATATACAATAGAGCGTTGGCTTATTTTTAAATTCCCTTTGTACAGTATGCAAGAGTTTGTGAAGGGCTGTAGCAGCGTCACAAAGCGTTTGGTGGATGGTCTTCTGGACAAAATGACTGCGGGAGATCACACTAAGGCTGTGCATCAGATCAGACAGGTGATTTAACTTAGGATTTTCTCTGGCGATTGTGTCGTTGTGACCAAACATAATATAATATAAACACCTCGTTCCAGAAAAGGAATATGGCACTTAAGCCTGATGACACCAAAGGCGGCATTTGTGACATTCAGGTATGATACTTTTGGTACTATGGTAATGTTATTGCACTGATTCTAACAATAACACAATGTTTGTTAGATGTCAGATGGCACTGGTTTGGGAGACAGCGGCTCTGTGCTTGATTTTATGTCTATGAAGAACTATCCTGACATGTCACTGGATATTTCCATGTTGAATTCTTTGGGTAAAGTCAACAGAATGAATATGTTAGCTGCAGTTCAATTTTCATCAAGATTAATTCTGAGCTGTCACTTTGTAGGAAAGACATTAAAAAAAGAACCAAGTAACGAGGAGCAGCAGAACTTTGAAGAAGCAGACAAACTGCTGCAGGAGTTTCAGGATGCTCAGGTCGAGAGAGTGGGATCTCGACCATCATCTAACCTGTCGTCTCTGTCCAATGTCTCAGAACGAGACCAGCATCATGTTGGTACGTGGGAAAGCTTTATATGTAACAGTTTTTACTCCATTTCAATCTTCTGGTCACTGCATGTGTCTGATATTTGCTCTGTCCACAGGGAGTCCGTCACACCTGGGTGACCAGTCTGAGCTGGTTCATGACCCCTATGAGTTCTTACAGTCTCCAGAGCCTGAAGGTTCAGGCAGCTGATCACACAGAGCTGTGTTAACAGCATCCCACCTCTAATGATCGACTGTCACATGCCATTACCTACCCATGCTTGTACAGACTATTTGTAAGGAATAGTGAATTTGTATGTAAAAAATGAATAAATATGTCTGTTTTTACGTAATTGTGTACCTTTTTGTAAATTAAATTTTTATACATCGATGTGAAGCATAGCAACAGAGGGGATTGTGGAGAGAGCATTTACACATCAGAAGCGAAAAGATCCTAAATAAATTTGTGAGAATCTGATCACAGAATAGTTTATATTGAATTTCTTTATTGGAAGAAGAGGTTCATTTTTACAGCGTTGACCCGTGAATAACAAAATCAGGAGCCATAGATTTATTAGGCAGGAGCCCATGTATAAAGCCTTTGCCTCATATGTGCTGCGCATGCGCGGAGAGTTTCCATAGCGCTGTACGAGTGTGTTGCTCTGATCAACTTGATTCGCGTCCTTCACTTCTGACTGCACACACTGGAAAATACTCCTTTTACTTTACAAGCATAATGTTTACGCATCGACTCGAGTGTGTATAGTTTTCAACAATGTGAAACCTCCCAAAGCACCTGCAAGGCTCGTCATAATGGGCTTACAAACTCTGGAAATCTCCGCTTGGATTTGGACTTAATAACGCTGGAACCAAATACGCTGGATTTATTGTGAGCAAAGTAAGTTTAACAATGTGGCACCTTCACCTTTTTCTATGTCTTTTGTTTTCCACTAAAATTGCTGACTGCGCTGTTTTGTGTTTCTAACGCACGGATAATTTGGGGAGAACTGCCTCCTTGACAGCTTGGCAACCTGTCTTTGCAAAACCAAAGGGAAAAGACTTTATTACCGGTCTATAGTCTACAGATGGTTTTCTACTATAAGCCTACTGCCAGGAGCGTAACATTTGATCCTACATTATTATGTTGGATTAGAAATGTAACCTTATTTTGTTCATTTGTGCTGATAAAACACACAGCAAAATGCATATACTATTATTTCTACAATACTAACTATAATGATGATAGCCAGCTTTCTTAGTTTTTATACTCGCATGGATTGGATTGAACAGTCGTATGGTCTTACTATCAATACTACAAATTATAAGCTGTAGTATTCAATAAAAAGTGGGTAATTTCACGTGGAACCTTTCTGTGTGCAAAGCGGGTTAATTATCTTTATATGTATGTTAACAGATGGATAGAGTATAGAGAATGAGATTATATGTTACATTGTAGGTTTTGTTCCTGTTATGGTGACCTGGTTTTATTTTGATATATCGGTTATTTTCAGTGTTACTCTATGGCTGTTTAGTTGATAGCCCTAATGTGTTTCACCTGTGTTTTCCATTGTCTTTAGTTTGGATTTCTGTTATAACCTCAATTTAGTTATTTTTTTCAATTTTGTGTATTAACTCTTGGAAGTCCTGCATTTTGGGGCCTTCTCTTTTCACCACTTGACAGTCCCTACCTCAGCAGCGTACATGTCTATTATAATAGATCCATGGTACATGTACAAAGGCCTTTATTATTGCAATGCTAATTTACATAGCTCATTTCCTCAGCAAATGAAGCCAAGGAAGCAGTATGCAACACAATACTATGCACCAGTAGAAAACATTGGTCAGGGGTCTCCTTCTTGTAGCTCTGGAGCAACTTGTATCTCACCACCCTCTTCAGAGTAGTTCTCAAGAGGAAAATGCTGATTATTTTAAAAGAAAAGGCCTTATATAAATAAAGATTATTTACAAATATTTAAAATCATGTCATGATGCCTACAGCTAATGCATACTTTAACATGCACTAACATGTTGATGATGGATTGTTTCTACAGAGTATATATTTTTACATTTTCTCCTGGTGGTGTGCCGCAAGATTTTCTCAATGAAAAAAGTGTGCCTTGGCTCAAAAAAGATTGAAAAACACTGCCTTAGACGCACAGACAGAATCATGGACTCGTGTACAGGACCATCTCCTGTGTCTCCTCCCGAAGCACAACCAAAACTCCTGAATTTAAAGCTTGGATTCGCAAATTTTCTCCATGCATCAACAATGCATGTTATTTGTGCCCAAAAGTAAAATGTTGTGAACAAAAAACACTGAATATGCAACAGGCCCTTTTTTTATTATCATTTTGCGTACTTAAGAGCCCTGTGAGTCATGGTTTGACTTTTTGGGATGAGGGTGAATTTTTTAATGTTTTTTTTTTTTTTTCCCACACAGTTAGTGCCACTTTATTCCCAAACTCTTGTTAACTCCTTTGACCTGATCCAGTGTCTCCCAAAGTGGGGTCCGCGGCCCCCTGGTGGGCCGCGAGGGTACTGCAGGGGGGCCGCGGGAGGTCATAAAAAAAAATTAAAAAAATTATTTAATGTTAAATTTATAATGTTTTGTTTGTAATATTAAAATATTTGTGTTCATTATTTGACTTGAATAATCCACTGTAATCATTTTTGTATTACAATGTTTGTAGCAGAGACTATTTCCCCAAAATAAAATAACCAGAAGAGCCTATTCTTAATGTTGTCTTCTTGGTTATTATTTTGGGGGGCCACGCAGACCCGTCAGATTTTTAAGGGGGCCTCGGTGTTACTGAGTTTGGGAATGGATGACCTGATCTATTGAACATGTTGAACAAGAGAAAGGGCCTGTCTGGTGGTGTAATCTTTTTATTTATTTATTCATTTATTTGAAACGGGAAAGTGCACATTATTCAACATTATCCAATGTAAATGTCCCTGAGTTAGCTAAATTGAGCTCGATTTCATCAGTAGTCCCGTAGGCAGTGGTTTACAATTTACAAATACAATACAATACATTAACACCGAAGGAAAACAAAAACAATACATTTGCCTTACAGTTAGTGGTCACAAGACTGTTTCTCCACAAGCCACTTCTTTGCGTTCTTTTTGAATGAATTGAGCAAGGGGGATTCTCTAATGGCCTCAGGTTCTGTGTTCCACTGTTGAGACGCTCTAGAAAACTGCTTGGCCTAAGGCAGTTTTCCTGCAAAGGAGGATGCAGTCTTCCCTGACTGACCCTCAAGTGACTGCCTGTACTCAATCTAATGAAACCCAGGACCACCATGCTGCCCTTAATCTTGTTTATATTTTCAGGGCAGGCCATATTGTGATTGTTTGATTGGTATAAATGTAGTAATGTAATGTCTTTCTGAAGCATTATGATGTTCATCAAAATGTGCTACAGTGAGTCTGGTATAGTTGCAACACTGAAACTTTCCCACGATACTATGATCTTATCTTCTTTTGCAGATGACCTGTTGCAAGCAGAGTTTAAAGCGCACGGCCCCTATACGCAGCGGCGGCAGCAAAAATGAGCTGGTGCCTTCCAAACCGGCCCGCATGAATGGCTGGTCATGGCCTCCCCAAGCTGCACAAGTCATAGGCTGGCTTGTGTTCATCTATATGGCCATTGTAAGCTTCGGCATCTATACCCCTCTTCTGCCTCCTCCATGGAGCCATGTGCTCTATGCAGTATCCTTTGCACTGGATCTCAGCTGTGGGAAGATCATGTGATGAGAAATGCATCTTTCAGAGTCCACATAAGTCTGTCCGTTGTGTTTAGGATAAAGATAGACAAGGCGTGTGCTGTGTAATGCTTTGGGCTCCTGCGGTCAGACCAGTTGTGATTGTGCCCAAAAGACTCTTTATCAATTGACCTACTGTCACAAGATGAATACCTCGTGATCACATCTAGTTTATTGGAGGCTTAACTTGAACTTTCTGATGGGGACTGCCACGCTCTTCAAAGATTCAAAGTTATCAAAGTACTCTTTTTTTTTTTTTTTTTTTGTCACTTGGGGAAAAAGTTTTTAAATGATAATTTACAAAGAAACAAAATAACAAGAGGATGTCTCACAAAGCTGGTTATATATATCTCACACATGCTGTTTTTTCATGCCTATACTTTGGTCCATTAATAGTATAGTGTGACTAATGCACACAAAGTGCAGTAGAACCCTTAACGTGCTAGGGTTAGGGTTAGGTGCGTCACAACTGTTGGGATAAATGTAGTCCATAACCTTTTTGTATCGTACCAGAAGCCCCAAAGCGCTGCCCTGAGGGTAAAGCTGCCAATGTCTGAACGACGAGTTCAGTCAATCGGAGGTACTGCCCTGCGATGGGCAAAAACGCAGGGTGGAAGTGGTTGGTGGGCTTTGCTAAAAAGTTTAAGTACTTCCGTATCGGTGGACATGTTGGCGGCACTTGTTTACAGTCACAGCAGAATGTTAACTCAGGGTGAAGACTTATGTTCACAAGCGCTGTGGCCCCCACTGTCAGCCCTGGTTTATTTCTGGTTTAGCTCGTATTTTGGTTGTGCCTCAGTCTTTCTGTTTTGACCGGCTTGTGTCCCTGTGACCTCTTTGAGATGTGTCTGTCCTGGCAGTCCTGTCCTTGACCACTGTACACGGAGATAGGCAGCAACCCCAAGGAGAACAAAGCCACAAATACAAATTAAAAAAACTGTTGTTTTTGCTTTGGAGTATGTTCCTTATGAAACTTTCATTGTCACTTGACAATAAAGATGGCAGTCATTTTTTTATTTTTGTGATCTTGCCTTGGTTCTATTGCAAACAAATCATCTTCTTTTGTGATATTCCTTCTATCTTCACATTCATGTCCTGACTCAGGAATATCTTTCATTTTGTCTTAAACGTTACTGAAAAACTATTTTGAACTTGTAGGACACTTGGCTGACCCATTCCAATATGAGTCCTAGGAATCTTGTTTCATATTGAATAAATGTACTAATTCTGCTGGTAGTGTCCATGTAGAGCATGTTGGTTAATGGCACATTGTAGAGTAAGGATATGTCTTAAGTTTCCATATTCTGCCTTAACTTTGTTTTCAGCTTATAGGAATAGCATTTATTTTACATTTCGTCTTTCACCTGGCAGCAGAGATCATAGACCCAGCCGATGCCAGCGTGAGAGCCAAACAGACCTACTCCAACCCAATGCCGCTGTTCGATCGCACGAAGCAGCCGCATGTCATCCAGGACCTGCACTGTTACCTGTGCGACGTCAAAGTGTATGTGCTGCTTTCAAATGCAGAAGTCAAATATCTTTAACCAAATGATTGTAGTCTGCTGAAATGACGATTGTTTTGCCTTTAAAGAACAAATATATGATCCATTCAATTGTGATGACACACACTTTTACATAATTTGATGGGAACATGCAGAAAACTGCTCTGTTCATGGCGCTATAGTAACATTTGTGCCAGAAGTTCTCTCATTTGTCTTCATACAGGGGTCCAAAGGTGAAACATTGTGGCGTGTGCAACAAGTGTGTGACTGGTTTCGATCATCACTGTAAATGGCTGAACAACTGTGTGGGAGGCCGAAACTACTGGTGAGGACGGTGAATGGTGATCCTGCCACAGAAAGCACTGACGTACAGTAAAGAGTGTGTCACAGGCTCTTGATTGATATAAATCTACTGTTTTGAATGGAAAACTATAAAATATGTATAATTGTAAAATGCAGTCATAAAAGGACACTCTTCCATATTGCCACAGATTAATCACTGCTTATTCCCTATTGCTTAAGTATATTTACTAATATTCTTTTTCTATAAATTGATTTTATTTATGTCACAGCTCTCATTTCTAACACTGCTTTTTTCCTGTGCTTGTTCCCCTTTTAGGTACTTTTTTGTTGCGTTGTGTTCTGCTACATTTGGAACACTGTTGTTGTTTATAGTCATTTTATTCATATTCATCCAGCACTTTCTGGACCCAAACAACTTGAGGACTGCGCCACAATTCAGTAGTAAGTAATCAAGAAAATGCATTAGCCTGTTTTACTCGTATCCCCAAACTTCATTGATCCAGGAGAAGAATTCCTTAAAGCAGTCAAATTGGGAAACTAAAGTAGCAAACTCAAATCGTTCATGTATTTTCTCCACGATTGACAGACTTAATGGCGAATGAGACGTGGCTGGTGTTTTTGCCGGCCGCTCCTCTGCAGACCTCGTCGTCTGGTCTCCTGGCTGTGGCCTTCATCACAGTTGTGTTGTGCCTCATCAGTTTGCTGCTGCTCGGACATCTCCTCGGCTTTCATCTGTTCCTATGTGAGAATATTCCATCAGTTTATACATTTATGCAGTTTTACAAAAATCTGCAACTAAAAATGCACACGCATACAAATAGTAGCATCACATGGGAGTAGCAAAGGAATCAAAAACATGCAGGTAAATGGCATGTTGGTCCACTCCTTTATGAAGGCGACACCAATGGTTGAAACATTATATCGTTTATCGACCTCCCTGACTATGAATTATCGGTATAAGCCATGAAATAACCATATCGGATAACTAGTTTTAACCATATCACGACATAGTTCCCTCATGACCTGTTGTTTTTAGCTCCATTGCTAAATGTTGCGATGCTATTTACCAAACGTGGTCGGGACCTTTCATATTTGGATGTTTCATGTAACTACACAAACTGGTTACCAAGAGGACAAGATGAGAATTATCCATGGTACAGTGTAGTTTGACCAGCCAGACTCGCATGATTTAACAATACACTTCTGCTTTCATGGTGTCAGAAGGTAGAGAAATGAGAATTGAGATGCACACAGCGAGTGCCCAAATTGACACCTACAGAGATGTAAAAACTTGTTACTGTAGTAAGTCTCGTTGTCCTAATTCTATTATAATTTATAGTAAGATAAATTCACAACACCATAATATCACAATACTCACAATAACCCTTTACCATAAAACAGCATAATACACACCACATTTAAAGTTATCATCTGAATCAGAATCCGAATAATTTGACTTCTTCTTATCTTACTCTGAATTTGTAACTTTATCTGTTGTGCAGTGTACAAGGGGATAAGTACATATGATTATATAAAGAAGCAGCGGCAAAAAGAAGCCAGGAACAAAGACCTAGAGGTGGAAAAGTCCAACGAAATGAAACATCACAGCAAGACTACGAAGGTGAGACATGTTAGCACCAATACCACACAAAACAGACCTGACAAACTGAAGGTGGATATTCAATAGGCTTCACAATGATGATCAAACAAAAGCCCTAACTCTAAAAGTCACAATGCACCTATAGTGAAGGTTTTATTTTATTTCAATCCGTCTCATTTCAGAGTCAAACAAACTCCATTAACTGTGAACATAACTCGGCCCCTAACTCAAGGTAGCACCTCTATTCTTTTCTATAAAGCATTTACCCACACTGATATTCTTAGTAAACATAGAAATAATGCCTTTTATTTTACAGTGCATGTGAAAAACTGTCATTTGGAAGTCGCCTTTCGGAATCAATTTGCACAGAGGTGATTGTACTGATGCTGCCTTCAAGTGCTATGGGGAAGATGGTTATTGGTGAAGTGGAATTCTTGGACATGGTGTTTACCCTAAATAACAAAAAAACCTGTTTTTTGGGTGTGGGACATTTGATCTTTATGATCTGTACTAACACTACAACCACTGAGCAGTTGCTCGTTCTGACCCAGTGGTCTCGATTTCAAGCCACACAAGGTTAAGGTCTGGGTGTGATGTATGATGCAGATGTGTAACCACTAAAACTGCACAAACTATTTTACTTTGCATCCAAAGTTTAGCACATAGATGGACAAATATACCCCTACATTTTAAATGATCAAATTATGCATTTTCTTATTCTTTTATCAGTAGAGAAGGTGTACATTTCGTCTTGCAAAGGAAAACAAAGAAACCAAATGCAATCATTCTTAAATTTGAGAATGTATAGCTGATTGGATTGAAACAAAACCGGGCCAAAGACAATGAAGGCTCAATGTTTTGGCTAAACTGTGTTATACCTGCAACAAAATACTGACCATTTGCAATATTTTTATTACTTTCCACCATTTTGAAGATCAAAAATGATCTCATCTAAGGCCAGTATGTAAAATACTGGCCAAAAGTGGAACTGCAACCTTACCCACTCTGCCTGACGCAGGTTGCCAGATATGCAGACAAAACGTGATATCTGAATAGACAAGAGTTTTGTAAACGACAAATCTATAACCAATACCTTTTTCACAAAGGCCTCGATAGAAATCCTCGTTTTATTCCTTGTTTTGTTGTAAATGATTTGAGAATCATAACGAGACCTTTTTTAGTTCTGCAGCCACATTTAATGATGACTTGACATGAAAATCTTAGATATTGTTACTTTAACTCAGAATGATTTCCCAGTTCCCCATGCGGGGCCATTTCCCTCTCTGCAAGTACCATAATCCCCGTAGTAAATGAAGGCAGCTCTGTTCCTTCTTCATGGGAAGGTTTTCTATCTGACTTATCTATTCTTGTGTAGTTGGAGAACTTCAATACTCCCGCTGAAAAGGACAGTATTCATTATGGCACCGACAATTCTACAGATTTAGGTATGCTGTTTTTCCTTTCTTTTACAGTGCGTCACGTAAAATCACCTAAATACAAACTTTTTTCAGGGGTACTGTCTGAAAGCAGATTCTGGGGAGAGCCTCCACCCTTTGTCCCTGATGTTTCTGAGCATCTGCGGTCGGACAGTGTTCCCCAAAGTCAGGACGCTCTGGGCAGCTGCATCATGATCCCCGATGAGACCAGACTGCACCCATAGTCCTCATAGTGTCGACGGGTCAAATTTGCACTCTTCTGGTTTATTATATGTCCATTTCATTCTTGATGATTTAGCCAGTGTCCTTGTTTTTACACACAAATTGGCATTGTGATAGAATACAGCTTTAGTATAATTTTTTCCACATTTCTTTATATCAATATCAATATCTTTATGCCACAGGGCCAAAAGCCACGGCATCTGTTTTTTGAGTACTTCTTCCACCACTGGTCTAACATGTATGCAGTCAAAATATATGATCTATTTAAAGAAGAAATATGACACATTATATTACATTACTGCATGGCGACGCCTCTCCCATCACTGTGTGGCGCTTAGTGAAAGGTTCTATATAAATAAAGATAATTTACTATACGTTGCCATTGCAATTTTAATGTGACTATTTACTTTGTCATTTGATGATTTTGAATATGAAATATCTGAAGTAAATATTATATAATTATATATACATACATACATATTTCACACATACATATATAAATAAGTATGAAGAGTAAGGGTGCAACTGCTTTAGTTTATGAGAAATTGTTTAAACTAATTTATGGCCAAAAGTTTTAAAAGGCAAAGAACTGCGCCGTGTGTTTGATGTCATAGTGATGACATCATAGTGATACTATGACATCATACTATTACAGGGTAGACACAGGAGCTTTTAGACCAGAGGTCAGGAACCTGTGGTAGATATTCTGAGACTAATATTACACACAAAATTAAATTAAAATAAATTTAAAAAAATTATTTGTTATATCATATGTCATATTCATATAAGGCTGAAACACATTTTAAAGTATGAGACCGATTTGGCTCTCTATGGCTAAAAAGGTTCCCAACCTGTTTTAGACAAAAGGGGTGGAGTTAAATGTTTGTGCCTGAAGTGTCTGAACAACATGAAATATTAAAATAAATTCAGAAATGTCAATTATGTATATGTCTCCTTTAAGTGAAAGTACAAGGGGAGGGACTTGTTTCAATATCTTATTGTTGTAAAATACCTATTGTACATACTGTGTGCCATGGTCAGAAATATAATTATTACAAAAATAAAATACAATTGATGTTGCCTTTAATTGAATTAAAATACAGTTGTATTTTGAAAACATTACTTCACACAGAGAAAACGTTGCATTTTAATTACTTAAAAAAATCTTATCTGTCGTTTCAATTTCAAGTTAATCCATTGGGATACAGTTCTTGATACTTTTTGGGTCTTTTTTTTTTTTTTTCTTTTTACCAAACAGACACTAATATTATTTCTAATGTTTAAGATGTGTGTCTAATCAGTTGTGTTTTTGAACAGGTATGTGCAATTACATCCCATCACTAATTTACCATGTATTTGATTGACTTTAAAATATTGAATGAACTATTGAGTCTGTAGTAATGTGTCCACTTTCACCACATAGGGGCGCAATTGATGCATATTACTACGTGAATTATGTCATCCTGTGTTTACTCTTGGCTCGGACACATTTCATCATATATACATACTGCTCTTATCTCCCAGACACAGACAATGCACGTTTCGACCAGTCGCCTCTCAGAAGAACAATGACAATATACTGTGTTGATAAGGAGGAGATATTACCAGACAAGTGGTTACGTAATGCCCAACCACATCCAGCTATTAGGGTTGTCTTTTCTTGTGTAACGCTGGTCACGGCATCCACGGCTATACTACTACATTAAATCTATATAATAAAGCTATAAATCCCCTTTGCGTAAAATAATTCCAATTGTTCCACACATTACCATTGACAAGTCAGACCCCTCTTGATTATGAATTTCAAATGAATTGATCATAAATTGCCCATCCATACAACGCAATATCTAATGACTGTCTAGAATGAGTGGCTTTTGAAGAGGCTCCTCCAACTCACAATGTCATTAAATAGAAACTGCGCACGCATGGCACCTGTTTGTATTGGCGCTTCGCTGGGCAATAACAGTCCATGATAGAACAACAACAAGAGGACCAGGAGACAACAGCGTACAGCCAATCAGCGGGCTGTGTTCTGCTCAGCATCTCGGAGAGGGACTGGAGAGAGAAGAGACTGGAGCTCCACCAGCGGAGAACAGACGCGCGCTGAGGCAAAGGCGACGCGTTATGATGTTTTTGTGATTTTAACGACAATTGAGGCACTGTCTTTGAAGGTAATTCCACCCCGTTTGACCATATTGTTATGTATAAGCCTGTGTTTGGTATTGTCACTGCCTGAGCTGAGCGTACATCAGCTGTTCTGTGATGCTGTGTGCGCGCGTAATAATGCCAGACTTCTTTTGCATGTTCATTTTGCACATTTTGTAGAAAAAAGTGATTATTTTTGCATCATCTCTCGACAAAAACAAAGAAGTCACGTGGATGCCTGGCAAGCCCTGGCGTTTGACAGTTTATGTAACACGTTTTGTGCAAGAATCATAGACCAAGAAGACACAGAGAGACTTTCTGCAGCAGCTGCCGCCATATTCAGTAATATAAACATACAGTATATCAGGCAACGTCTGTGCTGTGAAATGCAGGCAGGGGATAGCTTATCTAGGCCCTGCAAATGTAAATAATAATAAAAATAGAATGTTATTAAGTGGCACCATTATATTGAACAGACTGCTTATCAAAGAGGTTTTTTTATGTGTTTACCTCCTAAATGTAGCTGTATTGTGTGATGATTTGTAGTTTTGGAGTGGCAGGACCCTTATCCTTTCTAAATATGTATAATTGGCAAATTAATCAATGCCATGTGTAATCCGTGAATGAGCTCAACAAGCCTAATTGGCCAATGAAGCTTTTATTCAGTGTAAAGGCCATAGCTATTGGTTTATATTGAAATATTCCTTAATCTCTAATTGGATAACCATAAAAGAGCTCATATCATTACATGTGGCATTCAAGCTGCTGTTGTCAGTAGTAGCATAACTGTGAATGGCTTCGTAATACTATCTCACATAGGTTGGATTAGATATGCATGAGCAGAAGACACACTCACTGAGCGTGTCCCACATTTTATTTTCTGTCCTTGTGTTTCATCGCACTGAACCGAGAGCCTCCGGATTCTGTCACCAACAATTCATCTCAGAACAAGGACTTAATTTATTTGTAATTGTGACTCACATGTGGGTCAAGTTTACCAAATAAAGTGAACTCTAAGGGACAAGATGAGATCATTTGTACATGTGGAAAGACTTCGCTTAGGCTTCATTTCAGATCGGGTCAGGCGATTCTGTAGACCAGGCTGATGATGATTAAGTATATACAAATGTATTTATTTAAGGGTTAGGATTTTCACGTTCCTAATTATAGCTTTAAACATTTATTCTGGTTAGTTTTATTGAGGCTTGCAAAGATTGTGGCATCTGCTCATATGCCGAACAAACTTAGAAAAGTAGAGAACAGACTCACCAGTAAACTGTATTAAGTGGTTTGATTTGTGTATTTAATTTTCATTCTTTTTCTGGGTGGCCTGAAGAACGTATTTTTTCTGTAGATGGACTTGCAACATCCTTATATGCAACGGGATACAACAAAAAGGAATATGGCTGTGCCAGTGGCAACTCCCAGGACAACATGGACAATTAGGTTCTTCCTTGACGACATAACCAATTAGTACATGTTGTTTTGGTAAATACAATAAATGTATCTGCACCAGTATCAGAATCAGAATTTTATTGCCATTGTTGTGAGTAACAGGACACAAACTAGGAAAATGCTTTGGCTCTCGGTACAAACAAGTTAAACAAGTAAAAATAGTACAAGGCATTCATAAAAAGAAATAAAAAATCTACATAACATTTAACAAACTTACTACATACAAATGCACTAAGTACACTTAAGAGACAAGCTATATAACATATATGCACCTGCCTTTTCTGTCTTTTTTCCACTAAAAATACATATTTATGGTTCTATCCCATCAACTTAAGGAACCATTAGAAAACAGAAAACCTGTATGGGATTGCCATGGAGTGCTTTCCCAAAGTCTGTGTTAAATATTCTGTTGATATGCACTTCTTTGCTGATGCCAACTTAGTCAATTGGGTCCAGCGCTATAAAAACACAATCTAATCAAAAGTGTAAACCAACTTTTGTTATTGGTCAAAATTAAAGCAGCAGGATACATGAGCAAAACTCTATTGACAATCCTGAAATAAGGAATAAAAATAAGTTTTCGTCTGGCGTCTAACGAGGACATTCTAGGGTCTATCGGTGGATGTTGAATTTAGGGAATTGTCTTGTTTACATTAAGTGCCGCTGCCGACACAGATTCTGGTAGATCCCCCCAAATGTTGTTTTCCACCCTGGAAATATATCGCAGAGGATGGTGAAACACAGACGGTGGTGACCTCAGACAGGAGCTATGGAAGCTGATGTCATTCTGTTTCCTTCTTTCATAGTGCAAGTGTGAAGGGGCGGCACTGGTGGTCACAGTGTAGGGGAAACAAGCTATTAAGCAAATATAATGAAGAGTTTCTGATGTCATCATAACATTCTATCCATGGTTTTAGAGTCAGGAGAGATGGGGCATCACTAAAAACCTTTGCGTGTTTTTTTTTTATTGCCAGGTGTTCTTGATGTGGACAATGTAAGCCTTAAATGGTAGAAAAGATACACTATGCAGTTGGGACCATGACTATGTTGATGTGAGCTGCTCTCTGTTTGCCTAATAGTAGCTTACTGGTCATCAGCGGTCCCTCAGGGTGAGTTCACAATCAAAGTGAACTCTGGTTTGTTGGGGCTAATTATGTGACTTTTGTGGAGATGTGAAAGCATCACACAACAGTTCACTTGTGAACTCCTATTGGCCGATAAGTGGACTTTTTCAATATAATAGAGAAAAATGGTGAGTATTATCACTATTGTTTTAGATGTCTTTTGTTTAGTGTCATTGGTGGTTGTGTTGGGGTTGGTGGGGTCCTGTGGCGTCACCTGTACAGTAGCTCCACTTCTTTCAGTCTGTCCAATGGCAGCTGTGCCTACAATAGTAGCTTCAAAACAAATGTTAACCATCTTTGTGACTATCTGTGAAAAAAGTTAAGTATACAGAATACATAATGATTACTTAGATTTCAACATGGCATATTGGTCATGACAATAAGCTATACAATACTGCAAGACCTGCAGTATTGTTTTCTTCTGTACATTATATTACACATTTCACAGTGGCAGTTTGGACTGCTACTTTCATCAGATCTGACACATGATTTAATGTCAAAGAGAAATTACAAAACGTGCACCAATGCACTTAAGTCTGCTATCTCAGACCACTGCAAGAGGGAAATGGTCTTTGATCTTTTATGAAAGCTGAAGTCATAGGCTATCATTGGATCATTGAGACCAGAGAGATCCGGAAACGCATTCACTGGATTGTAAACAGGGATAAGGGGGGCATATACAGTCTCCCACACCTGGGGTACTGCAGATGGTGCTGTCGACGACTGCTCAAGTAGAAAGATGGTGCCAAAAATATGTTCATATCAGATGAGCAACATCCTAATTGCAAAAGCTGCAGCCAAAACAGGCAGGCATGAGGGGCAGTTGTGTGTCCTCAACTGCCCCTGGTAAAAATACCCCTGTGCATTGGGGGGAGTTTGTTGATATGAAGTATAGATGAGAGCCAATGAATCAAGATGTCCAAGATGGTGTCGTCCATTTACTTTGAAGAGGAAGAATTTTGCTATATCACAGACAGATGGATGTCCATTTTACAAAGAGACGTGTAAAGCTGGCAATGTTTGTGTCGCGTCATTCACTGTTCGTGGCGGTGGTCCTTTGGTTACTTTGGTTACGGTGTTACATCCAATAATAAAATGACAAGCTTGCATTCCTGAGCAGCTGTTTGGAGAAGGCAGTGGACTGGTTATAAAACAGCTGGGTTTCCGTCTGCCTTTAGCCTCCCATGTTCACCTCCACTTTTACGCTTCTACTCTTGGTCTTTTGTGGTGTTTTGAAGTTTATGATGAGATAAAGGGGCAGCACTGCTACTTTAATGCAAGTTGTGTTGGAAGCAAGTTTTTAGGTACTATAATATGTCCCTTTTAAAAGTTACAGCTCTTAAAAATACTTACTGCAATCAACTATGTTTGAGTTATATGTATAGGTATGTTTATATATTTCTCAAATGTGTTCATACATTTAGTAATGCACAGCAAATGATACAAGATATAAACAGAAATTCACAGTTTGCAAATGTGTTGAATGGCACATGGAAATGAAACTCCAACTATTTTAAAAACATTTCATAAAAAGACAAGAATATAGTGATGGTCAGCGGCATAATATACAGCATAGATGTTTTATTCAGGATGTTAGCAAGCTGTGAGCATTGTAACAAATACAGGCTTTATATATGTGACTTAGTTTTGTCATATATTAGTTCCAGATTGTACGTTGAATTGGTAAAATAAATTGACTTTTGAACGATATTTTGTTTCCCTGTATAGCACCATTAATAACAATTACAATTAAGGTAAATATATGTTGGGATTGTTTTCATGCTAAACCCTTCAGTAAGCAGATGTTATTCTTAAATGCCCCTAAATAAAATCAAAAACTAGTCAACTGCTTCAATGAATGTTAGTTGCAGTGCTCATCCCAAAAAAAATCTTTTCTATTGTTACTATTTGTCTCCATACAGTAGAATCTGCATACACAATCGTCTGCTATGTCTGCTGCCTCTCTCCTCCTTTTGGAATGACGAGAATGTAACGGCCAGTGCGTGCGGCAATATTGCTATGAATAGACACGGTTCAAAATGGGTCAATTTATAGTTAAAGCACTCATCTGTGTATGGCCAGGAGGCGACTGGATGTAAGCATGCTGTCATCCAGTCCAAGATCTGTGTCTCTGGAGAGCTGTCCTTTCACCAAACGCTTACAGTGAGGTAAAGTGGGGCAGAATTAAGAATTAAGGACTATAATGATGCAAAATTATGGTGTTTTAATTAAGGTTAAAACCATCACACGTCTGAAAATATGACTTGAATGTTACGTAAGCTGCTACATTATTCATTCAGAAACATATAACGTACATGACTGTTACTATGGGGGCAGGGCATGGGTTGAATGCACATGTGGAGTTCAGGTCATTCTTGCGGTTATACTTTTAAGAGATCCATTTTTTTTTTAATGTTTATGCATATTTTATTTTTTTATGATTTATGCCTGATGTGATATGGGTTGTGGGGTGCTTTGTGTTGCCTTGTGTAGGAAAGAAACTCTACAAATACAAGTTGATTGATTGATTAATCCTGTGTTCCTTTGACTATACAACAAAACAGATTTGTCTGAGTTGAACATTTGCACTATTGTGTGTTAGTTAAAAACGTGTATATATGTTGTAGTTGTATGATGTGTTTGTGTGGATGGATGTGTTTCTGCTGCTGGACACCTGAATTTCTCCTACGGGGATCAATAAAGTATCTATAGCACAATTATCATGGGTAGAATAAAAGAAGTACAGATAATATCACAATGATTACTGTTTTTGAGGGTTAATAAATGTTTCCCTTAACATCCCAAGTGAATAATCTTCTCTCAACCCAAAGCACCCTATTTTGACTAAAAAATGACTCTTTATAATATGTTGATAAAGGCAGCACAAATGTTTTGCTTTTATCAACCCTTTTTATGGATATAATACAATTCACGACATATGATAGATGGGTACACCACGCCTTACAAAATATGTTATCTCTTACATAATTTGAAGAAAGAGCCCTGTGAGTCACTATTGGCAGAGTGAGGGTGGTCCTCTTTTTCATTTTTCTGTCTGAAAAAGTTGGGACAATACATGCATGTGAAAACTAGTAAAAGAACTGACTTTAGAGCTGGATGGATTTTATTACATCATGTTTTGTTTTTTGAAAGTGAGACCACCGAGCTTTAACTACATATAGGGTCGGTCCAATCCAATAAGCAGACTAAGCTTGGCTCTGGGGCCCCTGAGGCAGAGAGCCCCCAACAGTGCTATAGATTGAAATGATAATTATGGAAAAAAATGTTGTAGTTTAGATTAGTCTTAATTTGAAAGGGACAGTGCACAGCCATTTTAAGCTCAAAGACAGATATGTTCTGCACCAGATTATAGCTACACAACTCATTTCCATCTGCAGTCCCCGGTTACATGAAAAAAGAAACAATATAATAACATAAAATCAAATTACAACAATAGTACAGTACGACATCATGGCTAAACATTATAACCACCTCACACTTATAACTAAAAGACAATACTTATCCTCTCATTCAAAGCATATGAAATACTAACCATAATAGTCCAAAATAACAACATATTTACATATAATACATACGTTATTGTGTGTTGCGCACATAGAGCCCACCTCAGTGTCCGTGGGAGCAGCTTTGTTTGCTCCAAAGCCACTTTATTAAGTTCAAACTATGATCGGTCACAGCATTTCTATGTGTTGTGATTATATCTGTGCATCTCATCGTAACTTCAATACTTCTATGCTTAAATATAACTTTAAGAATCCTAAAAGTAAGTTTTTGTAAACGCTGACTGCACACGTGGAGATGAGGTCAGTCACATTAGTGCAATGTTAATGGCCTCTTATGTAGAGGCTCGTACTGATGAATGAGCCGCTTGAGAACAAATGAAAGAGACAGAAGAGCTTTCTTTGTTGTCTACAGATTTGGTTACTGTCAGTGCAGCACAAAGGAAAACCCTCAACTTCTAGCACATTCAGTAAAAAAAAAAAAAAAAAACAGGAAATATATGTTTATAACCACAATCTATAGAGCTACTTATAGCCTCTTTTGTTAGTAGTGTTGTTGCTGTTCTAATATTAGGCAGAGAAACTCAAACTCACAACTGCATCCAAGTAGTGGGAGTCAGCTTAGTGGGATGTGAAGAAAGACCATTTTGAAGTTTGCTCTGTTATTATGAAAGCACATCTGCCTAATGCGCACAATCTAAAACTGTCATAGAAGAGCCTAATAATAGCTTCCTTTAACCTTTAGATAAGTTTGAATTCAACAAAACCAAAACATTAAGGTTATTTATGCATTAACTTAGAAATGTGGACAACTTAACTGAGCTATGAAGGAACCCTGGGTCACTATTTGCCACAGTAAATTTGGTGTTTTAAAAAAATACTATTACTATAATATTATTATTATTGTACTGGAGTTTTAGCAGGAACAATCAAATAAGTCACTTATAGGTGGTGGCGGTATAGTGTCAATTACTTGAGTTAGTTCATTTTTTCAAGTTGGAAATTCTATTATAACTTATCTCTTTCCTTCCTCTTTCAATTTGTATAATGCTCTGGGGTCAATTGTCAAGTAGTAAGCACACAATAGACACACAATTACACCTACACACGGAAACGCCACACATTTCACTTTGTACTTTTGTACTATAGCTCCGTTGTTGCTGCTTATTCCTGGGCCTTGTACTTCACTTGTCTGTTCGTGCCTTGTGTGTGTACTGCAATTACTAGATTAAGGGAACAAATAAAAAAAAACTATTATAATTATTATTAACTATATTGATTAATAATTGCAGCTCTCTCGGACTTTCATTGGGTTTGTAATGGACCAATTCAGATCCTTTAGCGTTAAAGTCTATAAAGATATCTCTGTGCAACCAAACGTAAGCACGCACAGGTTGGAGGATGCGTCATTCCCACATAATTACACAGAGGTTCAGAGATTGACTGTTGGCATAGTTACAGCATAAAAGGCACAAATTACACAAACAACAACACAACAACACAAATAATAACGTTCTGAGAGGACTTTGGTGCTTTTCCAAAGAGCAAAAATGTTAGAAATGTCTCCAAGGAGATGTTAGACTGGACTGATGCCATTTAGAGATGAGAAGAGAGCTATCATGCAATGGAACTAATTGAGTGTAGAGAACTTTTATTTCATATTTGATTCCATGCCATTCATATACAAGTGTAATCTTATTTATAATAGGCCTGAATTATTATTTTTGACATTGTGATTACGGCTGGATAATATGTATACTTCTTGGATTTTGTCCAAATTCATATTTAATAAAATGACCAGGAGAATTACATTTTGAGAAAATATACTTGCAAATTTGTTTCAACATTGTTTTTGTACTGAAAGAGAATCACATCTATTCCAGGATCTGCAGGCATGACAGGTTTTATACATATGAAGACAAAAAATTCCAAATTAAGATTTTGCTGCCATGATTTATGCCTGTGAATGTTAAATATACATATACATTATAGATATGTATTGAGTTAATTACATCTGTATGTCAGTCTAAATCAATTTGGTTTCACACTCTAAGTTGAATTACAGTAAAATGAACACACTTTTGAACAATATTATTATTTTCCAAGTTTCTTTTCCGACTCTTGCCTAAGCAGGATGTCTTAATATATTGTTCTGGACACCTCATAGAATTGATGATGATGATCACAATTGGTTCACCTCAAAACGCTATTTTGCCTGGACTATTAAATCCATCATCTCCAACCTGACTCCGGACTTTGAATTGGATTTTTTATACTTCTCTATTGTTCATATTTCCTTGTTTTATCTTGGCAGGCGTTGTCAATAATACAACACAATAGATTCCCATTTTAATTACGCTTGAACTAATTTTACCCTTGTCACTATGAATGAATGAATGACTCTGGATCCTGTTAGTTTTGGCCTGAATGTGCGATGACATATGACTCCAGACCAGAGTGGTAGCCCGCGATGTCCCTGCCGCATGTGGGCTGAAAAAAAAGTGTCTAGTGGTCATACAGCCAGCCCACTTCAGACAATAGCCCTCCAGTCTCTGCTCTATAGCCAGCATGAATACCATTATACAATTCATTATAATAGCAATAAGAATACACTTTGTCATAATAAAGGCAGATACAGTGCTATTGCTAGAGATCCTTGGTACCCATTGACTGCGTGTGTGGAGTGATCCAGCGCTAAGGGACAATACAAAACCAGTTTACTTCACTTTACTTGCACCATTGGGGGGAGTGAAGTCACTTTATGGGGTCGGCTGAAAGTTGAGACTTCGCAGGCAGGAGCAGATCGTATAGTGAGACACACGGATCTTCACTGGGGTTAGTTTCCTGCTTATTTCTAATGCTTTTTGAATTAAGCCCGCTAACAAAGGATGCTTAGATCAGTATGGGAACCGCTGGAAGGTGAGGAATAAATGGACTATTATTGGCCTTTTTGTGTTTTTTTTTGTTGCTTTCAGACATAGTTTATTGCTTTCTGAAGCTGCACTGCACATGTATGTTCTTGTTGCCATGGAGATGCTATTGCTTTGCTTGGGATGTATTTCAGTATGAGGTGAAAGTTAAAGCTGGGGTTACCTACTTTCAAAACACAAACAATAAAAATCCATCAGTTCCTTAATTGCTCTCAAATGTATTTTTGACCTCTGTCACATCTTTAGAGCAACTTTTTCAGACAGAACAGTGAAAAAGAGAGGACCACCCTCACTCAGCCAATCAGCTCTCAGCCCAAAGTGTCAAATAGTGCTTCTTTCTAAGTATGCAAAATATAATGTGTATTTTATTAAGATAAGGATAAGCATGTTGTGGCCTGATTTGTTCACTATATTGTACAATTACAAGCCTCTTTTTGTTGGGTCAAAAATCTTTATGTAAGATAAAAAGAAGTTAGGCACCCCAGCTTTAAAAGTGTTACATCAAAATATATAATAACAGGTGTTTCTTCCATCTACAGATAAGACCTGTAACTGTGCCTTTGGAAAACTGGGTCTCAAATTTAGATTGAAAGTCATACTATAGAACATTCCAGACAAAAGTGCAACACTGGGCAGACCCAAAAAAAAAACAGAAAAATTGCATACAGTAATAAATGGTATATTTTTTAATCCCACACAATATTCTAGCTGAACTTTGTGAAAAACACCAGGCCACTAGACTAGACGCTGTCTTGCATCTACAGATACAGTACAGAACCCATTTTAAAGATTGGGTATAACCTTTTGTTTCATAAATAATACAGGCTGTTAACTTCAATAGAAAGAGTTTAGTATAAGTGACATTTTGTGAAAAAATTGGACTTCAACATTTGCATAGATGTAAGCAAGGCCAAATACATGCATGTAAAGAGCCATGGGTACTAGTTACATTGTTCGATACCCCGGCTTCAACAATCTCAAACTTGTAAGAAAGAACCATTTGCTTCACTCTACGACTCTTTGGGCTGAGAGCTGATTGTGGTTATCGCTTGACTTGACGTTTCTGTCTATAAAACAGCTGTTGTAAAGCTGTGACAGAGACCAGGCAAGAGTTTGTGAGCACCATCGCTGGTTTTCAATATACAGTTGGAAAATCAGCTTCAAGAAAATAAGAGAACCGTCCCATAGCGGGAAAATGTGGTGATAGTGCACATAATGGGACTGTAGTAAGAGCACACAAAATATACAGAGATAAAAAGTAGAAAAAACAGGGTGTATTCTCTTCCCTCCACCGTCCTGATACTTCACACAGTGATATATAATTCGATTCCAGTCAATTTATTCTTGTATAGCCCTAAATTGTTGAACATTGTAAAGCGCTTTGGGTGACTTTGGTCCGTAAAATGCGCTATATAAATAAACATTACTTACTTACTTACTTACTAAATCACAACAGTAGTTATCTTGAAGGACTTTAGAAAACCGTCAAATTTGCCAACACAGGTCAGAGAATCAAAATGTTCAAACTCAAGAAAAGAAAAAATAAATACATAGAGCCATTGATCCATAAGAGGGAGAATACCAATGTCCACAAATGTTGGTAAAGTCCATAAAATTGTTGAATGTCGAGTGTCCTGGATCATCACCACCACATACAGAAATATTTACAAAATAAACAAGAAATGTAGCATAAAGAGCAAAAGAGAGTGCAGCGATGCAATAGGCTACGGGCCATTCACCGTAATTAAAAAAAAAACAGAGACAATAATGCAGCGATCAAGACCAAATTCCCCAAGTGCAACGACCGTCTTATAAATTGGCTTTGCTCCATTGTAGAGATTACACAACTGAACACATAGAGGCAAATCAGACCAATTGATATCCATGTTCTTATGACAAACCGACCACAAGTTTATACTTCTGTGTGCCTGTAGATCAGCTGTCATTGGTGCATGATTCTGGTGTTTCCTTGTCTAACCCCTCCCCTTTACATTACTGTTATGTATGGACACATCCTCTCACGCCTTCACCTTTTGGTCTCATATTTTCCACAGCACAAAGAGAAAACAAAAGTCCTCCTCACTGAGCACTGCACAAAGGGACACGGGTTTCTGCACAGGCATGGCAGACCACAAGTAAGTCTGAAGAGCACTTCCACAACAAGGCTTTCACTTTTTAAAAAGATGTTGTTTGTTTATAGGCTGCAAATGACATTTATCTTGTCGGGCAGAAAGATAGGAGCACAAGCTGTGTCTTGAGCTGATCATCAAAGCATGCTGATGTACGCTGTCGATCGGATGTGGTTTAGAGACTGTTAACTTTATTTTAACTCATTGTGGTTATACGCTGGGTTCAAATTAGGTCATGAGGAATCAAGTTGAGTTGAAATGAACTTGCCTAGTTGGGTTGAATGCCTAGAGGTGTCTCTGTATTTACCATGTATAGTAGAAGGAGTAATACAGTAAGCCCTAAAAAATATTCCCCAAAAAATCTATTACTCTATTTTTTTTTTTTTACAAGACTTACCTCAAAAACACTACAAATTAGTATTGCTATTTTTCTCTTTGTACAACTAGTTATGACCATTCAATTAAAGGCACTTAGGGGGCATATATGATGATTGATTAACTAATAAAAATAAGATGTTAATTTGGGCATCCATACCATGCCATTTTTAATAATAACTAATAACTAAATGAACCACATTATATTTTTTTTGTACCCAAAAGGCAATTAATACTGGGAATAGTACAGTATTTGGTCAATCAGTCTGAAATAACAAGCCTTCCCTACTTTTGAGGAAGTCTAACTCATATTAAAATTACATTTTTAGATACCCTTACAAATCCATAGAACGTCCCAATTTATTTGTTTATTTTTCACGCAATCCTGCCTACAGACACACATGTAATCACAACTCCCTTGGTTAGTCTTGGCAGAGTGATAAAAGCACTCATAATACCTACAAAACGTACAAAAAAAAGTTCCACAAAGAAAACGATGAAAACCTTGATGTAACAGGCCTCACATTGAGAAAGACTGGTCAAAACTATGTATCTCTAACATAACGGCCACGTGTGTCTTTGCTTCAATATTATAATGTTTTTCTACAGAGACACAGACGGCTTTAAGGTCCAAACAGCCAAACACCCGAACATCAACGCGGTGCCCATGAGGCCCCACAACGACCAGTCCCGCGACCGCACCTCCAAGCGCCTCTCCACCGAGTCCAACGGCACCAGTGACGGCGGCGTGGGCTCCTCTACCCCCGTGGAGATCACCGCTCTGGAGGAGGCCTTCCGCCGCTTTGCCATCCACGGAGACACTCGCGCCACCGGGAAAGACCTGCACGGAAAGAACTGGTCCAAACTGTGCAAGGACTGCGGAGTGATCGACGGGAAGAACATCACCCTGACCGACGTCGACATCGTCTTCAGCAAAGTCAAGTAAGAGCAAAAGGGGGAAGATGAGGAGGTGGAGTAGGAGGAGGAGGGAGAGGAGGAGGAGAAGAAGGAGGGGGGGAAGGAGGAAGATGAGGAGCGGGAGGAGGAAGACAAGGAAGGGAAGGAGTAAGACAAGGAAGGGGAGGAGCGGGAAGAGGAAGATGAGGGCGGGGAGGAGGAAGATAAGGAGGGGGAGGAGGAAGACGAGGAGGAGAAGGAGGAAGACAAGGAAGGGGAGGTGGAAGACAAGGAGGGAGGAGGAAGATGAGGAGGGGGAGGAGGAAGACGAGGAAGGGAAGGAGGAAGACGAGGAGCTGGAGGAAGAAGACGAGGAGGGGGAGGAGGAAGACGAGGAGGGGGAGGAGGAAAACGAGGAGCGGGAGGAGGAAGATGGGGAAGAGAGGGAGAGAGGAGAATCAGGAAAGAAGAACTTCAAGAAATGTTTGGCACAGCCTTTTCAAATAAATATTAGTGTAGTAGTATTAGCAGCAACTTTAGTACTATGAGTACAGTAACTGTAGCAGTACTGGTAACTGTACAAAAGTAACTAAGTAATTTATCTTTATTTATATCGCACCTTTCACAGACCAGAGTCACAAAGCGCTTTATGGGGGCGAGGTCATCATACAGGACCAGAACTATTGTAGATGTTTTTAGTGGTAGAAGTGGGAAACCGGAGCACCTGGAGGAAACCTACGCATACACAGGGAGATCATGCAAACTCCACATGAAAAGGTCTGGAGGTAACTGCAGTACTAGTAGTGATATTAGTAGTGATACTAGTAGTGATATTAGTAGTAGTATTAGTAGCGACACAGGGCCAAAGCACACAGAGGTCCTGGGTTCAATTCCTGGGTTGTGCGGTTTCCCCGACAACAAAAGCATGTACAATTGGACGAATGTGTTGAGTGAGTAAGTGGCTGGTGGTGGTAAAGTTCCATCACTCTGACGGCAGCTATGGCCACAATAATTGGCTCCCCACCATTGTGTGCGGATAAATGCACCATAATTGTTAATCTCTCTTTGTGACTCTGTTTTTAACTTCACATTTTTATTGTATCGTAGTGTTACCAGTTTGTCCGTATGTGATCACATGAATGCATGATGTATGAGAGCCCAGACCGTCCCATGTTCGGTTATGTGTTTTAAAAATGACTCTTCGTCCATGGTTTAAACAGGATCTATCACCAACAGAAGTAAATGTATAGTTGTGTTACTTTCTCAGGTGTGTGTTGTTGTGTTAGTGCAAAAACCTGTCTGTGCAGGGTTTAATATTGTATTCGATATTTAGAATGCCTTCCCAAACGAATGCATGTCCAAGCACATCTGGACTAAAGACCAGAGGATTACAATGATGAATGGCATTAGAACAATATTGCTCAGCTGGCACCAAGAACAAATATTCTACGTCACGTCAAACCTCCATTTGGAGGCAGTTTGTTTAGCCAGCTCAGCACTGTTACTAAAATGAGAAAGCCACTTGATCAATTCATCATTTAGTCATTTAAACTTTTTCTTTTTCCTTGGGTTTATTTCTGTGGATACAACAGTTATAGTAAAGTAAAGTTAGTGAAATGTTATTCACCTCACTATATGGGGAAATGTCTTTGCTGAATCAGATGCAGCAGCACAAAAAAACACATAACTTTTCACAGGTGGAAAATCTTCTTTTTTACTCAAGCAAACAGAACATTTTATTTTGTAAAAGAAAATTAGTTTGTGAAAATAAAATGCCACTAACAGTTAGGCAAGGCGATGCAAGTTTATTTCTATAGCACATTTCATGCACAAAGCAACTCAAAATGCGGAACAAAACTAGAAAAAACAATACAAGGCAAATAAATCACATCTAATCACAGTACATTAATAGGAGTGAAGATACAATCCCTCAGTTGGACGCACAGATAAACAGAACTGTTTTAAACCTGGATTTTGTTAGAATAGAAGCCTGTCTCACATTTTCAAGATGACTCTTCCCCACATGTTTAGTCCTGACTATGGGCACCGGCCCATGTTTTTTTTTAAAACGCGATCAAGATTAAAAATATGAAATTTGTATTTTTTGACTTACAGTTAAGAATTAAAAAGTTAAAGGAGTTTACTGTATTGTAGAACTTTATTGATGCTAATCTTGCTTGTTGTTGTAGTCTTATATTCAAAGTTGATTTTGTCGATATCATGGTGCCGCTGTAGCTCCAGAACACTAGAAAAGTGTTTTTTTTGTATCACATTTTAAATCTCAGTCAAATGGAGATGGTTTCTTTGAATACACGAAGCGTACAGATATATTTGCCTGTAGAACACGACAAAGACACAATGATTCGGGGAGTGTTCTGCCGCTTGTGTTGCCCTCCTCCTAGTTTGAATAAACATTATTCTGCTACACAGCACCAGAATAGGATATGATCGCTGCGGGTCATTCATCAGCAGATCCGCAGCAGGAGAGGAAAGGCCGTGCGAGTGTGCCTGGAAACACACCAAAGACTCAAGAGGACTTTCTATCTTTAGCCGGTGCCTTTTAAGTAGCACCGTTTTCTGGCATCAAAACACACATAACATTAGCTTTTTATTATTAAAATGTTGCTCCATTTTGGTGGAAACTAATGCTGTAATGGGATTTTGGGGCAGTATTCAGATGGACCGTTTCGAGTACTCCCTGACCAACCTCCCTGTGTACACTGCAAAAAATTACCAACAATAAGTTTATTTTTTCTCAAATTAGGAATTAGATTTGATTTTAGTGAAGTACCTATACCATCAAGCTAATATTATAAACAACTCCAGCAGACTCCGGAATCGGGGAAATAAGACTTTAAAAATAAATCAAGTTAAGTTGTTTTAAGAAATCTGTCAGTTTGGCAAAGTTTATGTTTTATTTCAAGAAAATTCAGATTTAGATTGTTCTTGCATTTTGGCATTATGGCCAAATTGCTTTCTAAAATACTTTCTAAAATCAAGCATTATTTTTGTCTTTTGCAGTGAATTACCGGTAAAATCCCGGAAGTTCACACTTAATTTATTTCTCCAATTCAACTTACAATGTGAAACCAATATATCATAAAGAATCAAAACATGGAAAGTTCCTTTGTTTGTTATAATTTGGGTGATTATGAGAATCTATAAGAATCTATTTTATCATTATTCTAATTTATTTGAGGTTCTTACAGCTGATTATCAACATTATAACACATAAAGGCTGGATGTTGCATGTCATGAGTCTGTCATTAGTTTTACATTGTAAGTTAAACTACAAAAGTAAATGGACTTTTGAACAATATTCTAATTTTCTGAATTTCACCTGCAGATAGATATTTTACTAATATTGCCTATAGGAAAGGCTCGCTCAAAAATGATCCCGAGACACTAACCATTGAGCCCAATACCATTACAAGCCAGATTTTATTTTTATATTGAGTCATTATAGTCTCGCTCCATTGGAAAAACAACTTTCTTCAACAACTTTGTTCACTTTATCTTTCTCCGTGTTCAGAGGGATTTATAAGATGAACTTTCCTCTGAATCTGTGTCAAAGGTATTTTCTCTCACGTGAGAAGTAAAACAACATAATGAGCACTGCTTAATGACAGAATGTCTCATCGCTCTGTGGCGTCTGCTCCAAACTATAATCTGGAACAGTCTATTATTTTAGATAAACCTTATTCATTTAACGACTGATTACTTATATATGTTTTCTATTATTATGTATTTGTATTTGTATTTGTATTTATTTGTTTGTTTCAAACATGCATATACAGACAAAATGTTTAAGTTCACATGAATTCCGGAGGAATTGTTTGAAAAGGAGTGGGTGAAAGTAAAAAACTTATTTAGTCCCACCCCTTATCCAAAAAAGTGTTTTACTTTAGTTATGTGTTCCACATTCCTTTTGCTTTTACAGAATATACAAGTAATATATATACATACACTTACACACATATATGTATATTCAGACATACACATACATGCACACACATACGTACATATACACAAATACATATGCATACATACATACACATACACTTTTATACATACACATACACTTTTATATACACATATACGCATACCTACACACACATTATAGAAACATATAGTTTCAATTCCTTCCTAAGGTTTTTGTTTCTCATAACACTTGAAGAATGTATTTTTTAAGCCATTTTTAAATACCTTTATGTTATCACTATTTTTTAATTCCACAGACAATCTATTCCATAATCTTATTCCACATACTGATGCACAGAATCTTTTTCTGGTCGTCCTCACATTTATGAATCTAAAATTACTTTTGTGTCTCAGATTATAGGACTCTTCCCTTTTAATAAACAGTTTCTGAATATTTCCAGGTAAAAATTTTTTGTTTGCTTTGAATACCAATTGTAAAGTCTGATACTCTACTAAGTCCAGCAATTTTAGGCATTTAGATTTAAGAAACAATGGCGTGGTATGATCACGGTAACCCACTTTATGTATATAGCGTATAACTTTCTTTTGAAGAATTACTAAGGGTTGCAAGTTGGTTGTGTAATTATTTCCCCATACTTCAGCACCATATGACAGATAAGGTAAAACTAAAGAATAGTAAAGCATTAGAAGTGTTTTTTGATCCAAATTTTGTCTTGCTCTATAAAGCACTGCAATACTTTTTGAAACTTTATTCTGTACTTGTTTTATATGTGGTTTCCAATTAATATGACTATCCAATGTTACTCCTAAAAATCTAATTTCATTCACTTGTTTAATTTGAACACCATCCAGTAAAATATCCACTTTAATATTATTCATACCATTACCAAAATACATTATTTTAGTTTTGTCTATATTAAGAGACAATTTGTTTATATTTAACCATAATTTAAATGTATTTAATTATCTAGTTACATCTTTGATTAATTCTTGCAGGTCTGGGTTAGAGCAAAACAAATTTGTATCATCAGCAAACAAAATCGGTTTCAACATAGAAGACACTTGACATAAATCATTGACATAAAGAATAAATAGTTTTGGACCTAATACAGACCCTTGCGGGACACCACAGGTCATGGGCTCACATTGAGATGAGTACTCTCCCATACATGTAAACTGTTTTCGGTCACTGAGATAGCTTTTCACCCACTGTAGTGCAATACCCCTTATCCCATATCGCTCCAATTTCTGGAGTAGAATCGAATGATCTACTGTATAGTGTCAAACGCTTTACTAAGATCCACAAATATTCCAATTGCATGTAATTTTTTATCCATTGCTGTTGTGATTTGTTCAACTGTGTCAATAAGTGCTAAAGAAGTTGAGTGATTTGCACGGAATCCATATTGGGATTCTGAGAGTAGATTGTGTTTATTGATAAAAGTTTCCAATTGAGCATTAAAAAGTTTTTCTAGGATTTTGGAGAATTGAGGTAATAGTGAGACAGGTCTATAATTGTTGAAAGTATGTTTATTGCCGGATTTGTAAAGAGGAATAACTTTGGCTATCTTCATTTTATCAGGGAATGTCCCAGTTCTGAAAGATAGATTGCAAATGTATGTCAATGGTTTTGCAATTGCTTCAATTACCTTTTTGATCACTCTCATATCAATATCCTCAAAATCTTTAGATTTCTTATTAGTGCAGCTGCGTACTGTTTGTATAATGTCTCCTTCTTTGACATATGAAATGAACATAGATTTGAGATTGCGGTCAATACGATGTTCTCTCCAAACATCAGGAACTACAACATCAGGTATTTTGCTTGATAAGTCTGAACCCACTTTAACAAAGTAGTCATTAAATTTATCAGCAACATCATTCATATTATACAATTCCTTATTATCAACAAGGAAATAATTTGGGTTAGATCTCTGCTTATTTTTATTATTGATTAAGTCATTAAGAATTTTCCAAATTTCTTTCACGTTATCTTTATTCTTTTCCAACAGTTTAATATAATATTCTTTTTTGCACTTTCTTAATATGTTGGTAAGTTTGTTCCTATATTTTTTATATTTTATTTCGGCGTCTGTTGTTTTCTTTTTAATGAATTCTTTATAAAGTGTGTTCTTCTTTTTACAAGCATTTTTTAATCCTGTGGTGATCCATGGACAGTCTTTGTATTTAGAGTTTATTCTAATATTCTTTATAGGACAATGTTTATTGTACAAGTTTTTAAAAATGAAAATAAATTTCTCGTAAGCCCTATTCACTTTATCCTCGTTGATAATACTTTCCCAATTTTCTTCAAATAAATGATCTCTTAAGGCATTCAATGATTCATCTGTTATAATTCTAACAAATTTTGTATGTTTTATTTTATCATTAATTTTGTAGTTGTTATCATGTACAATAAATACAGGAAGATGGTCAGTGATATCACAGAGCAAGATGCCACTCTTTACTTTATTGGAAATGTCATTTGTTAGAATATTATCAATAAGTGTTGCGCAATGGGATGTGATTCTTGTTGGTTTAGTAATAGCTGGGTAAAGAAATAAGCTGTGGATAGTATTGATGTAATCACAAATAACATTCTTACTTTTATTGAGCAAATCAATATTGAAATCGCCACATAAAAACATAGTTTTATGAGTATTTGTAAACATTTCTTCCATCCACTCTGCAAATTTCCCAATATCTGAGTTTGGAGTTCGGTAAATACAACTAATAATAACATTTTTTTTGTTGGCATTATGTATTTCTATTGTAATACATTCTAATAGATTGTCAACAGTGAGTGACATTTTGCTCATGATAGTATAATTCATATTTTTATTCAAATAAAGAGCAACACCACCCCCACTTTTGTTTCCTCTGTCGATATGTAAAAAGTCATAACCATCCAAATCAAAATTTAAGTCTCTGTCAGGCTTTATCCAAGTCTCACTTATTGCAATAACACTGAATGGTTGAGAAAATTGACACAAGTAGTTTTTAATTTCTGTAAAGTTGGCATATAGACTCCGAGCATTGATATGTATTAATGAAAGTGTCCCATCGTTTGTTGACAGAGTCTCATATTGCTTTTCTGTATAATACAAACATTCACATGTCTCAATATTGTTAAAAAAAATTATTGTCTGGATCAGTGTTATTTTCCATATCATAGCTGTTGTATACTGTGCGTTCAAATGGTTGTAATTCCAGGTTGAGGCTTGCATGATTATCTTCGTTTGTTATATTGATTAGGCTCTCAGATGAGGGCATTTTTTGTTCTTGAAGTGTCATATAGGCTAGAGTTCATTACCTTACAGAACTTGGAGATCACCCGAAGCCAGGGCCGGAGTGGGACAACATTTCAGGCCGGGAGCTTTTCATCCATTCAGGCCAAACAAGGTTCTAAATTTGGGTTTTTGTCATTGTATTTTGATGTTCTTTTAATAGTTTTAAGATTGACTGTCAAAACTTTTGTTTTCTTTATTTTTTTTAATATTGACTGTTTATATAATCTCGGACGTTTAAGGATTGTTGTACGTTGCTTAGCAACGTAACGTTTATGGAGCTTAGTGAGAATAAAGACACACACACACACACACAATGAACTAAGTGTTCATTAGTGTATAACTATAACAAGCTAATCAATTATTGTTAAAAAAGTAGTAAGGTAAAATCACATCGTTACAGCTCATATAAAAGGAAAAATAAAAACGTGTATGAACCATCAGTTGGAGAGACCACTGATTTCAACCGGGGAAGCTACACTGGGTGCACTGCTAGGCTGGCCTGGCTGTGTAGCCGACATGTGACGTCACATTTGTTTAATTTTGCTCTGGCCCAATGACAGTAAAGCTTTGGCCAGTGTTGTGCCAGTTCACAGCTTTTCTGAACTAGTTCAAGTTCAGTTCAAACATGCTCAAAGTGAACAGTTCACGTTCGAAGTTCTCAATTTTAATTCTGAACTAGTTCAAAGTTCAGTTCATTTTACTTTTTGCGAGATATTCAAATAAATATTTTTTTTCACTACGAGCTAGAAATCACAATACGTGGTATATATATATATATATATATATATATATATATATATATATATATATATATATATATCCTGTACACTGCACAGGATGTTTTGACTCCAATGCAGACAAGATTTACATGGGTTTCAATGGGAACTGAGTTGTCCCATCTCTGCTCATAAGTACAAACTGTGATGCGCTGCAGAACGTGTGTCTATACTTTATGTCAAATGTAAACGGCCCTGTGTCACTGACTTACCCTGTGTTTTCATCACGGCACATGTGAGTCCAACAACCAATGAATAGCACTAGCATATAGCGCCGCACCGCAAGTACACTGAGTCGGGGTGCGTTCACAGACGGTGGAAACCGTAGGAATTTTTAGTTTTCAGCGGAAACAGTGCGGAGAATACAGGAGGGAGGAACTTTCTCTCGTTGCGTTTCAAAAGAGAGACAGATTTCACTCAGTTTTAAATGGAAAACAAATTGTCTGCCGTTCATGACACATAATATGAACTAATTCACGTTCAAGTTCTTTATTAAAAAATGTGTTGCGTTCAGTTCAACGTTCACGAAAAAATGAGCGTGTTCAATGAACGCGTTCTTTTGAACTCGTTCACGCACAACACTGGCTTTGGCCTGGGCCTTGCTCATTGGACCAGGCCACCAGGCAGGGTAGGAGTTTGCAAAGACCGTGAGGATGAAATTAAATTAAAAGAAAAAAAAAAAAAAGACCGTGATGATAGGGCAGGCCCAGGCCACTTTGACACGCAGGCCACCGGGAGATCTCCCGATGCTCCCGATGGCCAGTCCGGGCCAGCCCGAAGCTATCCAAATCCTCCAGCTTTCGTACCACCAAGATTTTGGCTTCTTCTGGGTGTCCATTTAGCTTTATGTAGACTTTACAATTCGTTGTCCACGTGTTTTGGATTTTTTTCATTTTTCTGAGGAAGCGTGCCTTTTTTGCGATGTCTGCGTTGGTTTTCGTGAGATGCTCGTTGATGAATACATCCGTCCCTTTAAGTTTCCTTCCCTGTCTCAAAAGAGCAATCTTATGCTTTCTGTTTGTAAACCGCATTATTACAGTTCTCTTCTCGCCGCTATTTGTATTTGGAAATGTGTGACAGGCCTCTACCCCATCCAACTCCAGATCGATCCCTTTGGACTGTAAAAAACCAGCCACTTGATCCTCGATGGAGCGCACCTCCATGTCATGACTCGGGTCCCCCTCGTTAGTTGCCGTCACTGCACGGGCGTACGACCTGGGTTTTATCCGGAGCCCCGTGATGATCACATCGTTCATCCGGCTGTATTTGCTCCAAGTCAGCAACGCGGCTCTCCAGAACGGCAATTTTCCTGTCTTTCTCTGCGTTCGCAGTGCGTAACGCTTTAACTTCCTCAACCAGTGCAAGGATATCATGTTGTTGATTCTTCACGGTTGCCAAGTCGTCAGAAAGCGACTCCAGAATTTTTTTTATGTCAACTTCTTCAGCTGAAACATTTTTTTTCGGAGGCATTTTGTACAGTGTTTGTTGCAAGTTGAGCAGTCGGCTGTCAGTGGCCCAGCGGCGTTTGCACACCCGCGACCGGCTTATGCCTCTTTTTTCTATATCCGATCCTCTGCTGTTTTTATGTGCAGCCCAGATTAGAGTTGAAATATCGGTTGATTCGTTTTTGTATCAAATACAGCGATCAGTATGCACACATACGATATTTAAGATGAAAATGTCGGAATGTACTCAGAGTGCCAGCAGCATAGCTCCAAGCGGAAGCGGAAAATGTGGTGAAATAATGTATCTACTTTCCCCAATGGGACCATAGTACAGCACTGCAAAAATAAAATAAAAACCAGTCCGATTCATAACTAGTATGAGGCATGATTTTATTTTAGATTTGCCAATGCAACACGCAAATGAACAGGCAATTTCATACTTGGATTGCAAAAACATGACAAAACGCACTGTAGTGACCACTGCTTCTGACAGGTTGCCCCCGAGACCAAGAGGCGTTGAAGAATATAGGTCAGATGCTAAGGACACATATCCTAACAGAAAAAAACAGAAATGACAGCAAAACACATTCAAACTGCAACAATGTTTTAGGTTTGTGCAAATCTTAAGGCACATCTTTTTAGATCATGTTTCAGCACAATTTTGATGCATTGCCATATTATTGTTTGAATATTGTTAAAGACTTACTCCAAAACACAATGAGATATAATTGTTTTCAATAGGTTGCCTTGCTGGTCTAAACTCGCTCTACGATCTTGAACAAATGTCTTGAACAAACCTACCATATTCATTCTTATGTCTGGAAGTCCACCTCCAACTCACCAACATCATGCATATGTTTTTTGGTTCATTATTATTATCACCAGAAAAAATTTGACCATATTTACTGTATGTACGGTAAGACTGTACGACAAAAGAAGGTGCGTAACTTTGTTTTTGTTTCATGGACTGGCCCAGGAATAAACAAAATAATAGTTACCAGGAAATGCTTTTCATCTTCCCTCCACCAATATTTTAAACTATAATTATCATGCTAGAGATAGAGACTTTATACTTACTTCTTATTATGCTAAAGTCAGAGATTTATATTTAATTCTTGCTTATTTATTATACTAAAGTTGTAGATCTTTGCTTTGCTTCCGTATTATGCTAAAGTTAGAGAGTTCATACTTGCTTCTTTTTATGCTAAAGTTTGAGACTTAACTTCATTTTACTTTAGGATAGTTATTGTTTGTTTATCTTGTGCCATGTGCTCCCCATTCCTACTGTTCTGTAACTGGTGATGCAGCACTGAAATTTCCCACTGTGGGACGAATAAAGGATCTTATCTCATCGACTGCCAGCCCATTTCGGAACAGGTACTTCCATATTGCCAGCCGTTTCTGATGGTTTTTTACAGATTTTTAAAGACCCACAGAATATTGTGTCCATGACAACTGGACTGTCTACTTTCATCAGCAAAAAGAATTTTGTTTCTAGCTTGTTTCGTTCCCCTGTAATCCTCCGTCGAGTAGAGGGAAGATTTACTGAAATCACCAGAAAGCTGAGAAAAAAAAGGCACAACATGTGCATCTAGCTGTTTTCAAACCATTCAGTGAGCAATGCTGCCACCTGCTGGCTAGATAAAATATGGTCTCAAGCCAATCCCCATACATATTAGATACAATAGACATCTGGGATCATGAAAATAGTGGGAAAGTCAACACAACGTTACTATTTACTTTGACGTATTTGTGCGTCAATGGCACACAATTAGTTTAAGGTCTTTGTAATGTTGTGGGGGTCACACGAACTCAACCTATGCCACTCATCTCTATAGTCCCCTATGGGGAAAGTGCAGTATGTAGTCCCCAGCTGTTTGAAGGTAGCTCCTGGTCTGACCTCAGTGCTGCACAGTACTTCTCTGTCTGTTGTCCTCCAGAGTGAAACATTTGGGCTGAAAATGATCTTTGTTTACACATCATCAGTAACATGGCGGCTGTGGGTCACGTGTGGGAAAGATGCCGTGAAAGCCAGAGCTCTGTTTACGTTTAAATGGTTGCCATGACAGCTGGTTGCCGCAGCGCTTTACAGGCTGTACTTGTTTAGGGAAGTGTCTCCAGGGCGACGTGTGTTTGTGTTTGTGTTACCATGAACCTTTGCCACAAGAGCGATTGGGAAATGGACAAATGCATTTAAGATCAGATCTGCAGGCTTTCTCTTCATAAAGCAACAAGGATTTCATTAAAAAAACATCATATATTATTCCAAAAAACACAGAATTCAGTAGGATTATTGCAAGAATTGAGTAATGCTTGAACTCAGGTTATTTTGGTAAGATTAGATCAGGAACTTTAATAAATCTGGCAATGAGGTAAGTCATTTTTCTTACCACATTGGCAAGAGGTACCTTAAGTAAGAAATATTGTTTGAATAAGTAGTGGGCCCACTTTCTCTGCAGGAGCCTAGCACCTGTGGATGTGCATACACTCCAAACTACTACTGTCTCATTTGGAACTATAGTTATGCAGTGCAACACTTTTAATCACAACTATACCATGACTTCAATAGTTACCAACTATTTCAGTAATTTAATAATACTGATTTTTACTACAGAAACATATACACATACTAGCTCACAAGATTCATCAAACAATGGGTGGCACAATGGGAGCCACTTC
Organism: Knipowitschia caucasica; assembly: GCA_964034765.1. Lineage (NCBI taxonomy): Eukaryota > Metazoa > Chordata > Actinopteri > Gobiiformes > Gobiidae > Knipowitschia > Knipowitschia caucasica. The sequence continues at coordinate 25,856,699 of OZ035829.1, read as the reverse complement.
AGCAAGAAGGTCCTGGTTTCGAACCCGGTCGGAAAAGGGCCTTTCTGAGTGGAATTTACATGTTCTCCCCGTGTCTGCATAGGTTTCTTCCAGGTTCTCTGGTTTCCCCTACCACTGAAAACATGTACAATAGTTCAGGGTGAATGAGTATGTGTTTGTGAGTGTGATTGTGGGACGGATTGAAATTTGCCCATGGCTAAACAACCCGGAGTGATGTGTTCATTAACATATAGTACTGTCCAAACCAAATAAACAATGAATAAATAAATTAAAGAAAACAACCAACTCAATTTCATTTATTTTGGTAAAACCCTCAAACCACAACATGTCGTCTTGAAGGACTTAATAAAGTTGATGATTCGCCAATAACAGATAAGAGAATCAAACTGTAAACCAATATTGTTATACCTCTCTATGAAGACCAGCATCTATAGTTAATATTCTTTTCATTTTTCACACAAAGGTCCAGGACAATTGTATTTAATTTTTAGAATATATTTCTGACCCAGAGACACAATTATGTTTATGAGTGCAATTATGTACAGTAAGTACTTTTCTTTCTGGGTTAACGGTCGTGTTTCACTGTAAGAAGGTCCTGGGTTCTAATCCTCCTCTAGACAGGGCCATTCTGTTGGAGTTTGCATGTTCTCTCCGTGTCTCCTCCGGTTGCTTCTACCACCTGCTGACATCAGTGTCACATCACAAGTTACAGAACAGTAGGAATGAGGAGCACACAACACAAGATAAGATAAGTCAATATTAAGTTTAGCACAACGATACTTGAAAAATGAAATATAATAATTATCTTTAGCTTAATAATGAAATATGCTACAGTATATTTACTCACTCACATGGGTTCCAACAGCCCTGTCTAACAACCAGTACTCTGGGCATCACTGCACTATTCCACAGTCTAAAATGCAACAGCTATCATCAGTTATGTCAATGTAAAGTTCATGGAGCGGAGGCTGTTGACACACCTCCCACTGAAGCGGGAAGCAGAGCATAGTTCTGGAAGACGAGCTCCAAATGTTCCCAGTGTTTATGTCATCTCTGCCACACTGCAACTCTGAGTAATTTATTACTCATGTTACAGACCTATTTTTCTGATTTTAGCCATTTGGGTAAAAACTAATCTTCCAATGGAACTTGTTTAATCCTTTAATATACACTCCTTGGAGAAAGCATCGTAATGCATTGATAGATACTTTATTGATCCCAAAAATTCAGGTGTCCAGTGCAGCAGAAATACATCCATCCATACAAACAAAACAAATAACTAGATTATTCTAAAAGTAGCTAACAGTAGTAGAAGTAGTATTAATAGTACATTTAATTGACAAATCTATTCAGATGTTGCTGTGCGTTTTTCTATTTTTTGGAATCTACGGCTTCTCAAAATACATAATTGTGTGGACCATTCAATTTATTTTTTATCCAGGTGATAAAAGTTAGAAAATCTGCTCTTGCCCCATCTCGTAATCTTATATCATGAAAAATAAGGAAATCTATTTTATTCCATCCATCCATCCATCCATCCATCCATTTTCTTCCGCTTTATCCGTTGCCGGGTCGCGGGGGCAGCAGTCTAAGCAGAGACGCCCAGACTTCCCTATCCACACACACTTCCTCCAGCTCGTCCGGGGGGACCCCAAGGCGTTCCCAGGCCAGCTGAGAGACATAGTCTCTCCAGCGTGTCCTAGGCCTTCCCCGGGGCCTCCTCCCGGTGGGACGTGCCCGGAACACCTCCCCAGGAAGGCGTCCAGGAGGCATCCTGAACAGATGCCCGAGCCACCTCAACTGGTTCCTCTCGACGTGGAGAAGCAGCGGCTCTACTCCGAGCTCCTCCCGTGTGACCGAGCTCCTCACCCTATCTCTAAGGGAGCGCCCAGCCACTCTGCGGAGGAAGCTCATTTCGACCGCTTGTATCCGCGATCTCGTTCTTTCGGTCATTACCCACAGCTCATGACCATAGGTGAGGGAGGGAACGAAGATTGACCGGTAAATCGAGAGCTGAGCCGAAAGGCGAAGCTCCCTCTTCACCACAACGGTCCGATACAGCGACCGCATCACTGCGCACGCTGCACCGATCCGCCTGTCAATCTCACGCTCCATCCTCCCCTCACTCGTGAACAAGACCCCGAGATACTTGAACTCCTCCACTTGAGGAAGGACCTCTCCACCCACCTGAAGAGGGCAAGGCACCTTTTTCCGGTCGAGCACCATGGCCTCGGATTTGGAGGTGCTGATTCTCATCCCAGCCGCTTCGCACTCGGCTGCAAACCGTCCCAGTGTATGTTGCAGGTCCTGGTTCGTTGGAGCCAGCAGGACGACATCATCCGCAAAAAGTAGAGATGAAATCCTGTGGTTCCCGAACCGGACCCCCTCCAGCCCCTGGCTGCGCCTAGAAATTCTGTCCATAAATACAGTGAACAGAACCGGTGACAAAGGGCAGCCTTGGCGGAGGCCAACATGCACCGGGAACAGGTCTGACTTACTGCCGGCAATGCGAACACAGCTCTGACTCCGGTCATACAGGGACCGGACGGCCCTCAGCAGAGGACCCCGGACCCCGTACTCCCGGAGGACCCCCCAAAGGACACCCCGGGGAACACGGTCGAACGCCTTCTCCAAATCCACAAAGCACATGTGGACAGGTTGGGCGAACTCCCATGAACCCTCGAGTATCCGATGGAGAGTATAGAGCTGGTCCAGTGTTCCGCGACCGGGACGAAAACCACACTGCTCCTCCTGAATCCGAGATTCGACCATCGGACGTAGCCTCCTCTCCAGTACCTTGGAGTAGACCTTACCGGGGAGGCTGAGGAGTGTGATCCCACGATAATTGGAACACACCCTCCGGTCCCCCTTCTTGTAGAGAGGGACCACCACCCCGGTCTGCCACTCCATTGGCACCGCCCCCGATCGCCACGCGATGCTGCAGAGACGTGTCAGCCAAGACAGTCCTACAACATCCAGAGACTTTAGATAGTCAGGACGGATCTCATCCACTCCCGGCGCCTTGCCACCATGGAGGCTGCCAACCACCTTGGTGACCTCGGCCAGGGAGATGGAAGTATCCGCCCCAACATCCTCAGCCTCTGCCTCCTGGACGGAGGACGTGACGGGGGGATTGAGGAGAACCTCGAAGTATTCCTTCCACCGCCCGACAATATCCCCAGTCGAGGTCAGCAGCCCTCCACCCGCACCATACACGGTGTTGGCAAAGAACTGCTTCCCCCTCTTGAGGCGCCGGACGGTTTGCCAGAACCTCTTCGAGGCCGACCGATAGTCATGCTCCATGGACTCTCCGAACTCCTCCCAGTCCCGGGTTTTTGCCTCTGCAACAGCCCGGGCCGCGGCACGTTTGGCCTGCTGGTACTGGACAGCTGCCTCAGGAGTCCCACGAACCATCATTGCTCGATAGGACTCCTTCTTCAGCCTGACGGCATCCCTTACTGCCGGTGTCCACCACCGGGTTCGGGGATTGCCGCCGGGACCAGCACCAGAGACCTTGCGACCACAGCTACGAGCCGCCGCATTGGCGATAGAGGAAGAGAACATGGTCCACTCGGACTCGATGTCCCCCTCCTCTGCCGGGACCTGGGAGAAGCTCTCCCGGAGGTGTGAGTTGAAAGTCCGTCTGACAGGGGGCTCAGCAAGACGTTCCCAGCAAACCCTCACTACACGCTTGGGCCTGCCAGGTCTGACCGGCCTCCTGCCCTGCCAGCGGATCCAACTCACGACCAGGTGATGATCGGTTGACAGCTCCGCCCCTCTCTTCACCCGAGTGTCCGAGACACGCGGTCGAAGGTCAGATGATACGACAACAAAGTCGATCATCGACCTCCGGCCTAGGGTGTCCTGGTGCCACGTGCACTGATGGACACCCTTGTGCTCGAACATGGTGTTCGTGATGGACAGGCCGTGACTGGCACAGAAGTCCAACAACTGAACACCGCTCGGGTTCAGATCAGGGGGGCCGTTCTTCCCGATCACCCCTCTCCAAGTGTCACTGGCATTTCCCACATGGGCGTTGAAGTCCCCCAGGAGAATAACGGAGTCCCCGGGCGGTGCACTGTCCAGTACCCCTCCCAAGGACTCCAAGAAGGCCGGGTACTCTGCACTGCTGTTAGGCCCGTAGGCCGTCACAACAGTGAGAGACTTGTCCCCCACCCGGAGGCGGAGGGACGCGACCCTCTCATTCACCGGGGAGAACTCTAACACATGGCGGCTGAGATGGGGGGCAATGAGTATGGCCACCCCAGCTCGCCGCCTCTCCCCGCGGGAAACACCAGAAAAGTGGAGCGTCCAACCCCTCTCAAGGAGTTGGGTTCCAGAGCCCAAGCTGTGTGTGGAGGTGAGGCCGACTATCTCTAGTCGGTATCGCTCAACCTCCCCCACAAGCTCGGGCTCCTTCCCCCCCAGTGAGGTGACGTTCCACGTCCCAAGAGCCAGATGTTGGGTGTGTGGACTGGGTCGTCGAGGTCTCTGCCTTCGACTGCTGCCCAGTCCTCTCTGCACCTCGCCACCACGGACCCCTCTGCAGGTGGTGGGCCCACAGGAGGGACTGCCCACGTCATCCCTTCGGGCTGAGCCCGGCCGGGCCCCGTGGGCTAAGGCCCGGCCACCAGGCGCTCGCTTGCGAGCCCCGACCCCAGGCCTGGCTCCAGGGTGGGGCCCCGGCTGCGCCATGCCGGGCGACGTCACGGTTCTCATTGTCGTGCTGTCCATATTTTATTCCAATGGCACAAAATTCAAATTCAAGTCAAATCAACCAAGATCTCTTTTTTCTGTACAACTGTCTAGTGCCGTTTGGAGCTCCCAGTCTGACCCACATATGGGGCTGGAAGCGCCTGGAGCAGCAGCTGAGCACATGCTGTATTCTGGCTCTTACTTCATCACCGTATCACACTGACACAAGCCTTTGCTGTTTACAGGAAGAAATCGTGCCGAACCATCACCTACGACGAGTTCAAGGCGGCGCTGGGGGAACTGGCCAGGAAGAAGTACAAGGACAAGAGCGGCGAGGAGGCGGAGGCTGAGGTCTTCAAACTCATCGAGGGGAAGGGCCCCATCATCGCAGGAGTTACAGTAAGAACAGTCCTTTCACCTGAACTGGGTTGATGATAACAGTTTATGATAACGGTGGCACAAATGTCAAAATATATTCATATATTCAAAACGGAAAAGGGCCACACCCAGCTTCCTCCCCACCTCAATCCACCTTCCAAACAGCTGATTGGGAGATGGCCTGTTTTGGCTGAAGCAGATTAGGATCTGTTTTATGTATTTATACTGCATTTCTGAACATGTATTGTATTTCTCTTATCTTATATTTTGGTGTTTTTACGCATCCCCACTGGTGCTCTGTCTGCAAAGAAGTTCCTCACAGAAGTTATTTGAATTGACTTGAATATAGGATGGTTCAGGGAAAGGGTCTGACACCTATGTCCTGCTGGATGACAAATGGTTGCAGTGAATCTCAAACTGTGGCACATGTCCATGCTTTGGTCATTTTAGTAAGTAATGTTTGTTCTTCTCTGGTTAAATCATCCTTTGAAAGTACCACGAGTCATCTAGTATTGTTGTTGACGTAATCTAATTTGTAAAAGATTTGTATATGTGAATTAGGGGGTAACAAAACAACAAAAAATATTCCATAGTACCTTTTGGTTATGTACCAGCTTTACCAATACCGGTGCATCCCTACTTGTGGCCTTACTTGCATGCGAAAGATCCTGTCAGAACTCTTAAAATGAGCTGTGCAGGGCTTGGTTAGTACTGTGATGGGAGACCTGGGGCGGCTGCGGCTGTAAAGTGTCCAACTGTTGTTGTGTCCTTAGGCAAGACACTTCACCCATATTGCCTAGATTGAATCTGGTGTGTGTGTGAATGGTTGGTGGTGGTTGGAGGGGCCGATGGCTACAGCAGTTGTTTATCACCACTGTGTATGGAGTGAAAGATTAATAAAATGTGAAGTGTCTAGAAAAGCGCTAAATATAAAACCAATGCATTGTTATTATCTTCTGCTTGGATATTTAAGTGAATTGTGATAGTTTGACAATCATTGGTCCAGATGACATGACGCTGAATGAAAAGATGTTTTTACATTGAAACATTCCAATCACTTTGTTTGCCTTTCTAACTGTGTCTTGTCTTTGAACCTGCAGCGAGCCGTCGCCTCTCCCACCGTGAGCCGCCTGACCGACCCCACCAAATTCACCGGGTCGCACAAGGAGCGATTCGACAACTCAGGCCGTGGGAAGGGCAAGGCCGGGCGGGTCGACATCGTGGACACATCTGGCTACGTCTCCGGATACAAACATAAAGGATCCTATGAGAAGAAAGTGACCCACCCACCGAAATAACATGGGAGCCCCAGACGAAGGAAAAAGAACATTTGACCAACTAGAATAATTTTGCTATTCTATAAAAATCAAGCACAAAAACAGTAGGTAAATCAATCTACAAGTATTATTTTGATTTTTTGAGTTTTGTGAAAGAACTGGAAAACTGTTTACATCCATTTTTGCAGTCATCACCAGCTGGTACATTCCTATCTAATAATGAGTTAATGCCAAAACACTGAAAAATGCTATGCTTTATAAACTGTACTGGTAAAACAAAAACAAAAAGTAATATATTAATCATTCAGCCAAAATACATACAATGAAGAACATGCCAAGAAAAACAAGATATATATATATATATTAGATATTGCACTTTTAATGGAAAACATCAATTACCAGATAGTACATTTTATATATAGATGGAGGTAGGTTAATCGTTGGTGCCAACATTTGATAAACATGTCCGTATTTATTGATTTTCAGACTAATATTTTTCTAGTGGAGGCTATTCAACTTTTTCCCCAAGGCCCAAATTTTTGTACAGCCATGTGTTCTGGGCCGGATCACTAATATGTAAAACACAATATCTTCAGTTACATTGATTATTTTAGGAGAAAATCAATGTCAAATCATTACAAATATTGGACTGGGCTACATCCAACCATGTATAAAGCACCACATAGTCGGACTTAAATCAGAAAAAACGATATACATTTTTTACAGAAAATCTTATTATCGAAGTTAATTGTATCTCGTTTGAAACTGAAAATAAGTTACTTTTTAAATCGGAGCCTCAGGGAATAAGAAGTTTTTGGAGAAAAGCACCAGTTTGACCAGCCCCCACAGCTTCCTGATTGGGTGCAATGAACTCAAATCCTTGATAGACAGCTGAGGCTCCTCCTCCTTGACAAAATCTTGCTGGTGATGATTATTTCAAGGAGTTTATTAATAAAAAAAGACTTAAATAGATAATTTTGCAGGGTCATATGGTAAAAAATATGCATTATTTTCAAAATGAAATACAATTTCAGATATAGACATCACCTTTAAGAATCAAGATTTGACAATGGGACATGCAAGTTCTCACTTGAGAAGAGACATTGTTAACATACTTGAATAAATGTTTTGCTTGTCCCATCGCCAAAATGTACCTGAACCAACACAAGAATTTACTTCCTATTATTCTAAGTTGAATAGGCCTGTTCCATTCCCTTTTCATATATTTTGTAATGTTAAATCCGCTTTACAACTTTTCAAGACTTCATTTTTACACATCATGTACCATCTTTTTGCGTATTAAACATACAGTAAAAGCATTTCAATTCTACTTGGACTTTTCCTATTCTATCCGCTGCCATCTACTGGTTTAAAACCACATGCCCAGCAACTGAATTGGTAAGCATCAGCAAAAAGGGGAAAAGATTGTAATTTATTTCCGTTTCGTATCCCTCTTCCTATAGTGGTTATAATTGTGGTAAGGTTGTGAATTTTTCTAAAAAAGTTGGAGGCTTCAATGGCGTCATTTTGTTTGGTTTGTATTTTATTCTCATGTGTTGCCGTGTTGTGCATGTTCCGTGGATATTGCATTTGATTCAGAAGCATTGAAAATAATGGTCATATCATATCATAACTGCTGTGCCTGTTGTCGTCATTGGACATAGTCAAAATAACCAAAACACAGATCGGTATTGCTTGAAATCAATGTTTTTATCAACATGTACAAAGCTGTAATACATCATTTGTCTTCTTAATACAATGAGGTTACGTCAGGCACAAAGTGAAAAGGGAAAAAGAAATGCTACTTTTGTATATGGTTATTTTTGCAGCCTAAATATGACTACCTGTAGCTGATGAAGAATCGTGCATTGACTGAACAAGCAGCATTTCACCGTCCCGCTACAGTAGTGCTCTCTGTGCTTCATTCCGTGCACCTGATGTGGAGGAAGTGTTGCCTATTTTTTCATATTTGCCTTTAACGTGCTATTATTGCCCCGGTGCATGCAGTGTGTTTTGTTCTTTAGAGTTCTTAATGTATGTTCATGATTTGTAATGCATTTAAAAATAATAAATATGCCCCTATTCTCTGCCACTGTGGGTCTTTAGGGGTCCTTTAGACAAGTTATTTTACATGTGATGTCACCATAGCGATGAGACGGAATGACAATTGTGATAAGAAAGGTTTAAAGCAGAAAAGGTTAAAAGAAAAAGAAAGGGCTGTTTACTTGCAAATGCTTTAATTAATGACTATTTTGATAATTGATTAGTTGAGTTTAGATCCCGAAAGCTTAGTGACAATGGTTTTTTTTCTACATCTGACCAAACCAAAGCTCAAGTGATGCCCTTGGAGAACATCTTAGAGAGGATTTGTTACACATTGCATCGTTTGATTAAAATACATTGTAAAAATATTCTTCTCAGCGTGTTTAAGTATATAAGCTTAAAAAAACAAATAAATTGGAAAACGATAACCAGTTGCGATCAACTTCTTACAGCCCTAGTTTTCAGATATTCAAAACCAAATCCAAGGAAATGGGTAAAGAATTAGATTATCATATTTCACTTCTCGATGGGGGTAGAATTGTCTTTCTAAAATTCTAGTAGTAAATAGTGCTAGTAAATAGATGCCCATGTAAATCTATCAGTAGTACCTGTGGTCCTTTTATACATTGTTCACTTTTTGTCAAGTCTGGTACACTAGGTGAGATTTTGGCTGTGCATCCTTTTATCACACAACTAACGTAAATACGGCAACTCAAGGAATAGCTCTGCCCTCCTGAAAAAAGTTGGAATCACCCGCTGTATACTGAAAACAAGTCCAAAAGACTACAGATCTCCTGTACGAATGAAGTATCACACCACCAATGAGTTATGACGGTATATTATGGAGTTGGCCATATCATATGAAAACTAAAGACTTTTAACAATTAAAAAAGGCTTGTATAGCAGCTACTCGTATATCCAGATTTGAGGATTAGCCACGGTAATTTGGGGCGATTCTACTACACAGACCAATACTAGAAGTATAACTAGTGTCATCTGTGAACTCTGCACAGGCTTCTATTGCGCTTATCGTCCCATGCCCAGACCACAATAAGAATCTCTGCTACGAGCATCTCTGTATCAGCAGCACAGACCGGTGACCTGTAACATTTACATGAAAACAACCACTTTCACGGCGGCAGCAGCAGCAGTCCAGGTTACAACAGAGAGTGCAGTGCTCCAGGCCTGAATCAGAGTCGTGGTGCAGCTGGATCGAGCAGCATCGTGAACAAAGCAGATGGAGCCGGGACTGACCTAAAAACCCACAATCTGCTGCTAATTCAGAAGAAGCACTAATCTATACAGAACAGAAAGACTTTCCTAACATCATACGCACACACCCAAAAATACAGTGGAGTTACAGTTGTGCTCATTCGTCTGTTGAATGTATTACTTTGTGTTACGTGGACATCTTTCACATGTTATGAAAGATAGATTTCCTTTGTCACTTATAGATAGTGGGTGAATCTATCTATTCACAAGGAAGGTTAGTTTTAGAATCCATTCAAAGACAGAAGACATTTTGGACAGAAGAATGAATACATTTCAAAGCAAAGATATGCAACTTCTGAGCACAACTGTATAAAGAGTTAGATAAGTTAAGAATGATAAAATATGCTTGTATAGATATGGGACAAATGTGTGTTGCTTTTTTGTTGTGAAATTTGTCATTGAAGTATTATGTATTTCACCTAACAACTTGGCAACCCTAATGAGAGCTTCATTCTGCTCTACAATTGGATAATCTGCTTGAAAATCAAAAACAATAAGATTGTTGATATCATGCCCATTGTATTCTTTATTATCTCTAGTTTATGTGATTTGTCCATCTTGGCCTTTTACAATTTGATTTAGTTTTAAATGAAAACATGACATACCGTCCCTTTACATAGCTACAACATGTTGGCATGTGGCTTTTTTAAGACATCAAGAGATCTACTCACATGATTGTTCAATAAATTAACAAATATGTACTGAAAGAAGAAATTTGCCAGACACGGCTTCATACATTTAAAAAAAAAAAAACCTAGCCTAAGCATATATCCTTAATCTTGCAGTTAAGGCCGTAATTGCAACATTCTGCACAAACATTGTACATTTACGTTTTACATAAATGTACAATGTAATCTTTTTCTGTTCAATTATCTTAGTGTTGCTCAAAAGCATACAGGAAAAATCCAACTCCTCCCTGAAAAACATTGCAGGTTAACCTCTACTCTGCTGGTTGCCAAAACATAATTTCACTGTATAATAGTACATATATTTATTTAAAGCCAGCATTTTAAGCAAAGCTGTCAAATATTACTGCTATTTTATATGGACTTTCAGAGGGAAAACCTGCAATATAAAAACTGTAGTTAGCTTACATATAGACACCGAGATGATAAAGAGGAGCACAAACAAGACCACCTCACCTGGGACTTACTCATTTCACTATTTCCTTATTTTCCGACCTGTGAACCTTCTCCTTTAGTAGCTCTATTTCTCTCCTCAAATCCTCCACTTCCATCTGCGCTTCTAAAATATAAGGATAATTGAAGAGAAACAATGTTTGAAAGGCAATGACGATGTTTGAATGGATAAAAAATACCTTGAAATTGAGCTCGAGGGGAGCTTCTGATCATAGACTTGAGATACTGTTTTTCCAGTTTGATGAGTTGCCTTTGCAGCGAAACGTTCTCCTCCAGGACCATCCTCAGCTGCTCATTCAGTTTGCCCTGATTCAAGAAAGTGATATTGGGGCTTTATCTGGTGGATTGATATTTGTTTTAAATAAAAAGTATAGTTTTTACAATAATCTTGCAGCAGTTTGTGAAGCAAAGTCAGAAAGGAAGTTAAAAATCACAACTCATCACAAATTGGCACAATTCACAATGTTTAAGATGAATGATTGTTAGCTAAATAAACAACACGCATGTTCTATTTTGAATAGCGAAATAACACATTTTTACCCAGTTTTGTTGTCTCCTGGTGAAGCAGTTCTTTCATTGGAACAAAGGGTTTAGGAGATGACTGTATACACATTCCAGCTCATTTGCTTTGTCTTTATAAAAGTATCAATGCATTCTCTTTACAGAGGTGAAACTAAGAAAATTAGAATATTGTTCAAAAGTTAATTTAACTTTAATTATTAACATGATCACAAATAAACGTTTACTATATCCATCTTTGTGTGTAATGAGTCCATTTTACATACGTTTGAATGTATAATGAATGTACAACAACTACAACAATCTGTCGTTATCTTATGATAAAACAGTGCATATCAGTATGTAGATATACTGACAGCTGATTGACTGATGCTGTGACAGAGGCCAAAAATACATCCCTGTAAAAACTAGTGATTGAACTAAACAGTGTTGAGAGCTTGGCACTATGGTAGCTACATGTGTTTTAATACATAGTTTTACATAATTTTGTGTGGCTTCCAAGTTAGGTACCCCAGCTTTAAGTGCATTTCAGTGATGCATGGTGACTTTAGGCGGACCACAGTGTCGTCCACTCACAACAGTAGCGTGAGCCTCCTCCAGCTGAGACGACAGACTTTGCACTTCTGTCTTGTGCCGTTCTTCCTTCTCCGCAGCTTTGGAGTCGAGTGAATCCATTCGTCCTCTTAAGTTCTTGATCTCTGCTTCCCGACTGGAGATGCTGCTTTCCATCAGAGAGAGGATCTGCACGGCTTGGGCTGGATCAAGACAAAGCGATTTCAGTAAAACGTACAAACAGAAGCCGCATTCCATCATCTGTGCTGGGAGCTCACACAGGAAGTTGTTGTTTTGATGCAGGGATCTCTCTCCCCTCCAGTGTTTATCCACGAGGTTCAGCAGCATCTCAAGTGGCTTCCTGTAACTGCCCTGACAGATTTACAAAGACAACAGCCATACAATAATAAATACTTGAGACATGATTTATTTAAAAAAATAAAAATAAAAAAAGGAGGAGAACAAAGAAGGGGGCTCATATTCCAGCAAGCACATGGATATTGGATTTTATCTAAATAAGAAGCTTTAAGAGATAATGCCAACTGGGAACTGACCCCTAAACTGGAGATCTATGCCAGGGGTGTCAAACTCATTTCGGTCAGGGGCCAAACAAATTCAATAAGACTTTGTTGGGGACTGAAAGAATAGGAGGGATTTAGTTTTCTTATACTTGTTTTATACATTATGATGGTATTTGGACATGACTTTTATGTGAGTTTCACTATTATTTACTTGGTGAATTTTCTGAAAGCAAAATGTGTTTGTTTAGATTTAACCACAACTGGAGCAAATTTAAAGTTCACATTCAGAACCCGCCTTTATTGATCCCAAAAGGTCAACAAAGTTAAACACATTGTTCAATATTTAACTATTTAACTTCTAACGATGTGTTGGGTTAAAATGTTTTAATAAAATAACATGCCCATAACCATCAATATAATTAAGTGAAGAAATGTATGTAGATTTTTATTTATGCATACCTTCTTGTTTTTATTCTGCTTTAACTTGTTTGCACCGAGCGCCAAAGCAGTTTCCGAGTTTGTGACTTCCTGTTACTCACGCAATAAAAAGGATTCGGAGTCAGATTCATTTTAGGGGCCACTAAAAATTGTCTTGTGTGGCCGGATTTGGCCCACGAGCCTGAGTTTGACATACCGGATCTATACCGTCTTAATTTTATTAGAAAACATTTAGTATTTTTGCATACTTAGCATACTTACATAGCCCTGCGAGTCCCAATAATGCTGATATATGTTGTTCCTTCACACACACAGTATACACAGTACTTGCTGGACTATAAGCAGTTTTTTCAAGTTATCTGAACTCTGCGGCCTACAAAGCGATGCGACCAATGTATGTATTTTTATTTTGTTAAGAGTGCCCCCGAGTGCAGGAAGTGATTTGGACACAACATATTGCTTCATCAGCTGTTGGTTAAGTTTTATAACATAATGCAACCCCGCCTGCGAGCTGCCTCAGTCCTGCATCGCATTTGTCCCCGTTCTGCAGCCTGAGTCCTGCACTGTGTGGCTTTGGTCCTCGTTCTACAGCCTGAGTCCTGGGTCTATAGCCCGTCCGTCCGTGGGAGCAGATCTCTCTCTCAATGTGGGCCTCCCCAAGGTTTCTCACTTTTCCTATTGGGTTTAGAGTTTGTCCTTGCCAATGTAGGAGGGCCTGTTAGAGCCATGTGAGGTCTAAATAAAAGGACTCAACATTCACTATTCATGGACATGAATCAACATTTATGGACCAATATCAATGTGTATTCTGTTTTAGTTTCTTGCGTTTGAACCCCTTGTTTTAGCGACTTCAACAGGTTTGTAAAGTCCTCCAAGATAACTACTGTTGTGATTTAGGGCTATCCAAGAATTAATTGCTCTTAATTGAATGGAACAGGAAAACCTGAGGCTTAATTTCAAATGCGGCCTATATACAAGACAAAAATACTTTTCAAATGTAGCTAGTGCGATTTATATACAGGTGCGCTTAATAGTTCAGCAAGTACCGTTTATATATTTTGTACACACACCCACCTTCTTCTTCTTGCCTTCTTGAGGCGAGGTCCCACTCTGGTGACAGCTGGAGTAGGTCAGTCTGGGTGGATGCAGGATTGGGTTCTGTGGGTTTGACACAAAGTCTCCAAGACGACAAGGACTGGGGGGCCGAATGTCAGCCAAGTATGAGCTAAGATGGGCCGCTTGATCTGAAAATATAAATTACACACTTTTTTAAAAATGTATAAGGAGCTATTCTGATAAGCTAATACTAGTACTTAAATATAAAAAAAGTCAAAATTTTTGTACTTTGAAAGCAATATTCAGAAAAATAATGTTGCAATCCTTACAAATTGTACCATAACATGCATCTATAGGTCTCCCATGATTTAAGATTTAAGTTACATTAAAAAATAACTATAAAAGTGTAAATGAAAGATGATAACAGCCCTCTTCGTTACCATATTAAATAATCAGATGCATCATAATGAGCACTCGCCTGGATTAGCAGTGAAATGTCCTTTGGCTTGGCGCCTGGTGTGCTTATAGTCCTTTATTTTTAGTTTCTCAAATAGAGGCTTAGATTTCTCTATGTAAGGGCCGAACGACACCTTGGGTTTCTCTGTTACTTTATGCGCATCTGCGGTTTCTGCATGTTGTTTAGTTTTCTCGTGAGGAATCTCGGATTTCCCTTGATCTGCTAAACAAAAACACAATTTCAAACAATAATAGTGTCATATAGTCAGAAACAAATTATAAACGGAATTATGTCGCCCCCTGCTGTGTTGATATTGTATTACCAGTGCTTTTTTTCCCTTTTGTATTAGATAGACTAATACATTCACTTATTGTCATGTGGTAATAAGGCTTTTAATAACAACCTTTTTGAGTGCCTTAGTCTTTTGATTTTGTTTTGCATATTGGCACTGACCCCTGATTGAAGAACACCTAAAGGACACACCAAAGCAGCGCTCCATAGAGGCAAATATTTGAGCCGTAAAAAGCTCAAACAAAACTTGTCTAAAAAGATTATTATTTGAATATTTGTGTGAAAAAAAGAAAACTGCAAAAATCTCTCAGTACATTTTAAATACAGCAGCAACTCAATATCCATATAAAATGCATCACATACTGGACTTTTAAAATAATTATCACACTGTTCACATTACACTGGGGCATGGCTGATTTAGTGTGAATTTATATTAAATAAATTACAGAAAATTATAAAAAGTATCTGGTTTAATATTTGTTAAAACATATTGGACAAAGTAGTAATCAGCCCAATTGGCTGATTCAAGGAAACTTACCATTAATTGCAGATGGGTGCCTCAAAATGGATTTTGCCGTGTCCTAAGAAAACATACACATTAATTAAGATTAAGATCAATAAAATCTCTAACTCTAGCATCAAAGAACAAGTATAAAATCTCTACATTTGGCATAATAAGAAGACACATGAATATAGGTATATAAGTATTGTGTATTTTAGTGCAAGTAATATATAGTTGTATGTTTACATCTGTACATTAGCAGCAGTAAGTTTACATCTGTACATTAGCAGCAGTATGTTTACATCTGTACATTAGCAGCAGTAAGTTTACATCTGTACATTAGCAGCAGTAAGTTTACATCTGTACATTAGCAGCAGTAAGTTTACATCTGTACATTAGCAGCAGTATGTTTACATCTGTACATTAGCAGCATGAGGCTTTGGGACACAGTGACTCAGTAAAGTGACAGTGACATGTGGTATTGCACTGACGCATGACATGTGAGGTCAGGTTTGCAGTGTTCGTTAGTCCTCATTGTTTGTTGTAAACAAACTAGGGCTGTCAAACTATTACATTTTTGTTGTTGATTAATTGCATAGTAATGGAGAATTAACTCACCATTAATGGCATTTTTAACATTCTATTTCAAATCCACTCCATTTGATGTTAAATGAGATTATCAAAAGTAATGACACATTGATTCACAACCTTTTACTTTTGGGCACAACTAACATAAGCTGTTAATGAAAGGTAAAATTCACGTTCCCCAGCTTTAATTTAGCGAGTTTAGTGGCGTTTCAGGAGGAGACACAGACACTTCTGCGGTGTATTTGCATGCACAGGTCACGCACAGATTATGCAAAGACAAACACACGACATGCAGAGAATAGCTCTGCGCGTGTATGGCCACATTACCGTAGCACCGTTCACCGTGCATTCTGAGTGTTGTTATGGATAACTGGGCGGGTCATTCGAACATGCATTAAAGCATTTTCAAATGTTGAAACTTTACCTGTTTGGGTGTAGAACTTCTTTGCTTTGTGAAATCCATTTTATTTTCTTTATCGTCTGAAAACTTAAAGAGGTAAGTGACATGATATAAAATGCAACTACAAATTCTTTCAATGGTTCCTAGTGTCCCCCTCACCGTCACAACTTTTATTTTGGTTTTCACAATTTGTTCTTTCTGCAAAATTTAACACTATTTCATCCGAGTCTTTGTTGATAGAGAGCCTCCGATAAATGCGGCCGACCAAGGCCAACCTCTGACTGATACTGAAAAGCAAGGAAACACACAACATTCAGTGAGTTCAATTATGTGTGTCTTAAAAGCACAGAGTGAACAGTTCCACCACCTTTTGTCCGAAGATTCTTTCACACAACAGTCCTTCTTTTGAGGGAGATCATCAGAGGGGAATTTCATAATAGCAACTTTACGATCAGTGTCTCTAACTGGACAACCATCTACAAAATATAACAGTTCAACATGGTTAGACACTTGTTTAAAGTTTGAAATAATTATGTTCATACCCAATTTTCGTAGTTTAGGCATCGCATGAACAATATATGGGCGGTAGTGTGGATATGTTGTTGTCAAAGGATTTAATCGGACGTCCAGCTCTCTCAATGCGGGCAAGTCAAAGAGAACAGTTAATTCTTCCAAAGAAGGAATGGCATTATAATACAAAATGAGCCTCTCCAAGGTCTTCAGTTGCTGCACTCCCTAGACATAGGATTTAGAATTATCATTAATGTGTACATTCTATACATAATGGTAAGAATGTATCCTGAATGACCATTTACCTCAATAGACACAAGTGCATTACAGGAGAGATCCAGAGACTTTAGACGTATAAAGCTTTTTAGTCCATATCCCAAGTGTTGTATCTTCTGCTCGTATGTGCCAGGTAAACTCAGAGATCTGACATCGCCTGCAAATTTCAAATACTGGATGAAAATGCATTATTGATACCTAGTTAGCATTGCCTTTACTTTCTTTATTTTGTTATCAAATTAAACAGACATGCGGGATGTTTAATTACAATTCAAGGTTTACATTCCACAATCGTTTAGAATGATTCATTTACACATAGAAGAAGTGGCAACCTTAGTAATTGTTTTTATTTTCCAGTAAAATTCATAATTGCTGTTTTGTGTTATGAGTGTTTTGTTTGTTATACTGTAAGATTTCTGATTAACAAAAGAGATGTCCTTCTGTTTCAATACTGTTGGTACAAAACACATACATCATCTATAACATTAAGTTTGCTATGTAAAACATCAGTATTAGGGTAACTAGCGCTAATTAACGCTGATGTTTGCTAGCTCGTTAGGTTAGCGGCATTATGGCCTAGCGACAAAATTAGTACTAATCCTCACAATCGATGCAGGATTGTATGCGATTCAATATTTCCCGCAGCTTAGTGAAAACTTTACCAAGAGTAGGGTGTTTTAGCTGAAGTTTATCCCTTATCCACTGCTCTGTCAGAGTGATCAACTCCGCCGCCATACTGTTTGAACTGCGGCTCCTGCGCTGCCTTCACGGGCAGTCGGAAAACCCCCAGTTCTAATTTTTTGCTGTGTAAAGCTAAATTATAAGTTATTATTTGGCAGTATTCGATCCATGACAAGTATGAAGACTTTATACATCATATACCTATTAGCTGACTAAAAGTAGATTTTTTTGCTGATTAAAACTACTTTTGGGCTGACTAACAAAATATAATTAAATACATTTATTGAGCCCTGAACCAGACCATAAAGATCAACTTCCCAAAAAAACGATATTTTGATTTGTGATTATATACCATTTTCTAACTATTAAATGTATGGATTTGAAAGCTCAAAAAGGCATCATCTTTTGACGCATGCGTGCTAAAGCCATATCCGTATTCCTCGTCACATGTCATAACAAACTTGGGTTCATACTTTTGTCGCACTTCACGTGTTTCCAAGTCTGCGTCTGTTGTGTTAGTTCTCGTCTATAAAGTTGAGTTAAATCACCTTTACTTTGACCACAACTGTAGAACATTTTAACTAGCACAATGACCTCAGCCTTTATAACTCCGTGTGGCAACATTTGTCTAACTGTAGCTGCATTTCACTCGTCTTACAGGTTGTTCAAGGTAAGAAACACACACAAATAGTCCAGTTATTGGATTTATTTACTTGATTGCACTTAGTTATATGCATGCATGTGGTTAATGTGGTATTGCACTGTCACAAATTATTATTATTATTATTATTATTATTATTATTATGTTATTTCCAGAACCACAGAGCCCCATCTCTTGGCTTCTTCATGCTTGGACTCTCAGCAATAGTGTCCACGTTATCTACCTTCAGTTCCTGCTTCAAATCTCTACCAAAGGAGGATCTGTGCTGGGCGTCTGAAGTCTTGGCTCTAACTTTGCTCTCTTTTGAGTTCCTTTGGCTGAGCGAGGACCACAACACCTCTTATATTCTCCTATGTGGCTCGTGCCTTCTGATTGCACTGAGAGACTGGTTATCAGCTGATGCCTTCTCATTTATGACCCACTGCTTGTGCCTATCTTCGCTGTCTTGTTGTCTCACAGTTTGTCTCTTCACTGGAAATGCTTTCGGAGCTATTGCTGCCTTGGCGTTGACTCTACCTTTGTCTATGGCGACTACATTTGCAGCTGGAGGACTTTTGCATTGGATTTTAAAAGGCGTTTTGTGCCTGGGCTGCTGGGCTTCCATACAAGCGCTTGGAATATTTTTGATTGAAGTGACAGACAAGAGTAATATAAGCATTTAGTTGTTTTCCGCGTTTTGCATTTCATCTTATATTTACAGTCTATGTTCATCTCCTAAGAATTTGAAGGTTCTATCTGCATTCAGAATTCTTCTAAGATATTGAGTCTTCAAGTCCCAAAGAAATGTGTGAATACATTTCTTCATAGAGAGTCTTCTAATTCTAAAGGGATTTCTTTTAGAATTTCCAACACTACACTGCTATTTTTAAGACTAATTTACAAATTAATGACTAATTAAATTAATGTGTTGCTTTTTTGGTTTTGAAGTATACATTATGAGGAAAAATGAGAAGTATATAGCTAATGAAAGAATACAGAAGGTTGTACGTCGAGAAAGTGCCATTTGGCAAGTTAGTTAGTTGGTCGTCTTGTTAATTTTTGGGATGAACTCAGGTTTATATCAGCAGGGATCTTTCAGGAGAACATGTGCCTTTTGTTATTATGCATAATTTATCAGGTATCATACCATTATAGCACTGTAAGAAATATCTTACCTCTATTAATTGTGCTGCTGCACTTACCTCCTGTATCACTGGCAGATGTACACACTGACAACACTGTAATAATGGTCCGCTTATTTAATAAAATCACCAGTTTAACTTAAGGAAAGCTCAAGTTATGTTTTAGTAACTTACAAAAGGGGTCATTTATGCAGCCATTTCTCCTCTTTACAGTCCACTCTAAGGATATGTTAACCTCAATGGACCTTAACTGTTGTAACATGATGAAAGTCTTTTATCTTTTTTATTTATTTATAATTTTTGTACTTCTGAAAAATTAAAGCCTTTACACACACATTCTGATTTTAGCTTACTATTACACCACTATTGGATCCTATTGACACAAAGGTTGCATTCATGATTGGTTGGAGCCAGTTGGTGCCAGTGAAGAATAACAATAGAAATTAATGATTTTAACGACTTCACATTTTAACCAAACAACAGTGAACATCTTTCTGTTGCAACATGTTGTAGTTCACTTTCTATACAGAAACATATTACCATATTTTGACAAATGAATTTTAAAATGAGGATCAAATGTGAAATACCACTAAACCTGTTCTACTGGTAAATTTAGCTTTAATACTATTAAGATTGTGCTTAGTGACTGTAGTGATGTAATGACTAACTTTATGAAATATACATTTCTGAATGATTGTGAATTATCATTTCCAGGATTATTATTTTTGAGATAAATAATAGGGTTTATGATTTAAAGTGCATAGGTTTTTTTGTAGGAATTAATGACACCTGTTTTAGATATAGACACTGTCGTTTTACACTGAACTAATGGAAAGCTAACACAATACTTTGACACTTTACTCCATTCAATCAAAGAATATTCTTTAAATGCTTATTACATTTACAACATGGATATCAAATTGTTAATATAAGTTTAACTTTAACCAGTCATAAGCACTTTAATCTCACAATCTTGACATCTCTTTAGTTTTGTTGATTCAGATCCCATAGCCTCCAGCTCAGCCTCAGGACTTTTCAGATATCTGCAGTGATCTATCGCTTTGGCCCTTTTCCATGTTATACTGGGCCTTGCATACCCTCGCAAGTTCTTAAAATAGCCTTAAAAAGGGAAGGTTTTGCCTCGTGTCTGTCCGCAAAGAAACATCCTTGTATTCTGCTGATTCCTCACAGAACATTGTGGGACACTGCAGAATCTCTCCCAGAGTTCCAGACTTCAGAGACACGTCCTCCTTTCACTGCAGCGATTGGAAAAGCTGCTGTAAGACTTCTCAGATCTCAAGCCAAACTGCAGGACACTTTTATTTATTTATTTATTTATTTATTTATTTGATCGGGACAACACACATTAATGAACAATCATATACAAGTTGTACACAAATTGTAAATGTGCCAGATTGTAGCAAAACTGCTAATTTACATCCGTAGTTCCGACTATTGAACTATTGGAAGTAAATGACAAAAAATTACTTTTTGCCATGTAAATGACACTTTTTCTTTATGATCTATAATTTATTCATAATTTTACTAGCAATTTAAAGGGAGACTTCTTGTTTTGCCAGTATTATTGTAACACTCTCTGCAACAATCTACATGTAAAAACAAAACTGAACACATAAATTATTATATTAACTACCTTTTAACATAACATCTTTTCATAAGACAGGTTTGTCACCAGAAATATAGGTGTGCTGTTTTAAACTGCCTCTTTGAACATATTTTACTCTTATTACCTGCATAAAGTTGAATTTTGTTGTTGTCATTTCAGTTTATCACAGACTTTTGAAATGAATTAAATTGGAAATACAACTTGATAGTTGCTAATTTTAATACAGCTTAAAATGAACAACTATCCATGATCACATACAGCAGTTACAGTATTTCAATCAGACAGAATGCAGACTGAATATAATTATTAAAAAAGGTTAAATCATGCTTGATAATTGAGCTGTGTTTATTTTAACTGTTGTAAAGAAAGATTGGTCTCTGGTTTCAGTCTTGATTCAGTAGAATTGTCTGTTAGTTTGTAATAGGAATTTATTTATTAATACTGTTCTTTGATTATATCCATCCATCCATCCATTTTCTACCCTTTAATCCATATCTGGGTCAGGGGGGTGGCAGTCAGAGATGCCACCCAAGTCTCATAGCACCAGCCCCTCACTGACCCTCTGCAGGTGGTGAGTCCACAGGAGGACGGCTGCTCTCTGAGTGTGAGCATAGCCTTGATCTTTCAGTGGGGGCAATCTTTGATTATATGTAAAATATTAATCAAAGGAAACTGGTCTAATGTGTTTTTGTTATTTTTAGTACACACATATTGTAACACGTGCTAATCTGAACGCAACTACACTGGTTGCCACAAAATAAATCCTGCAGCCTTCCTTCAAACAAGTACTGAGGCGTGTAGCAGAAGTTAATTAGCCTTTGAAACTGCCTGCTACCACTGCAGCAGACAGAAGGACAGGAGAGCTGCTGCACTGGGCATGCTCAGTCCAGACACAGCGGCAAAAGTGGGGAAGAGGAGGAGAAAGGGGAGACAAGGGGAGGAGAGAGGATCCATGCAGAGCTCCATGGGGACGTGACGGACATGACTGCGTGGACAGCAAACACGGGAACGGCAACAACCGGAGTGCGCAAAAGCTGAGAAGAAATTATGACGAAGAGATAAGGTAGAATTTGAAGTCATGGTCATTTGATTGTTCCATCGTTTTCCCCGATCAATTTGAATGAATGAGCTGTTGATATGTTTTGCAGGGGTTTCTGAGGCAGTGCAGAGATGTATGCATTCTACTCGCTCCTGGTCTACATCTTTTACACTGTCTTTAAGAAGGAGGAAGATGAGGAGGCTTTGGAGGGGGCATGTGGGACTGCAAATGTACGTAAACCTCATATTTGTCAACACTTCTCAATCTAGTCCAGTTCATGTGCATTCATATAGAAATAACAGCGGCTTTGCTTTCATCGCACCTGTGAATGCCACTGCACGCTGCTTCGTCTGCTCATTTTAGCATCGTCAGTGTTTGTGTGTGTAATTCTCTGACCCCAAATGTGTTGCCGAGCTCAGGAGGCAGAACACGTTTCCATGGAAACAGGGAGCAAGAGATGTGGCCACACCCCCAAGTTGGGAAAAAAGGCTTTTGCTCGACTTCGGCTTGACTTAAGTGAGTGTTGTGCATTTGTAAGCATCCAAACTGTTAATTATAATAACATATAATTTCTAAAGCTGAGAAAACTAGTTTCTTTAGTTACTTATATTCCATCTTTAGTGCAGCTTTTTCCAAACAGAAAAGTGAAACAGAGAGGACCACCCTCACTCAGCAAGTTTGATACCCCAGTTTCAATCTTTATGTTTAACACCTGATTTAGACTGAGAAGAGTCCTGATCCTGACCCATTTTAAGTTTGGTGATACTTGTAAGGTCAAATATATAGATGCAGTGATATTTAGGAGGCTACATTTATATTTGATGTGAGAAGTTTTTTGCTCCTTGAGCCAATGTAACTCAGTATTATACCTTCTTATAGGCAGCAGCAGTGACAGTGATGAGATGTCTCTAAGTGATGAAGATGCTGCAGGTGGCACAGATCTCCCAACATGCACTCCTTTGGCAGCGTTTTTGTCTTTTAAACAAGAAGCGGAGCAAAAGAGGACCTCACAGCAACAACTGGAGCCATCTGCAAAAGTACGTGTATGTGTGTATATGTGTGTATATGTGAGTGTGTGTGTGTGTGTGTGTGTGTGTGTGTGTTTATACGTGTGAATAAGAGTTTTGTCTGAAAATAGAGTAGTGATATAATTGTATGTGTCTCTTATCGCCTCGAGGTCACAAACTCTTCCCTGGTGGCTGCGATGTCCCACTTACTGACTTTACTTTTAGAATATACTCAAGTCAAGATAGAGATTATTTTAGAATACTTTTTATGTATTGTCATATTTGTGTGCAATGTAGTGCATTCTGTTATGTTGTTTAAATAAACCGCTCATTTGTCTGTCCATTTTCTTCATTTGGGACCAGGCAGCGGTAGAAGCAGAGATGCCCAAACTTATCTCTCCAGCTGGGGAATCCCAATTAGTTCCCAGGCCAGCTGAGAGACATAGTACCTCCATCATATCCTGGTCTTCCCTGGGGTCCCCCTATGGTTGCACATGTCCTTAAAACCCAGGAGACATCAGATCCCATCCCCTCACTCCTCTCCACCTGGAAGAGCAGTGGCTTTACTCTGAGCTCCTTCCGAGCTCAATACGAGTGACGTATTTCTGTCATTCCCATACAGTAGCTCTATTTCTTCACTGATATTTGTATCAATAATTGAAACGTTATGGCCTCATTTATTATTCCAGGTGCTAAACTGTGGGAAATGGCATGTGCGATTTGAACATGTGCATCAGTTTGCTTGTATCTTCTTCATAAACAACTGCCGTAACTTTGTGCGCCTCTGTTCGTTATAGCTGGCGGACTCTCCCCTTGTGGCTGTGATGGCGCACTTATTGACTTTCCTGGAGCAGTATTCGCACTTCCAGCAGCTGCAGCAACAGGCCGATCAGTACAGGGTCCAGCTTAAGAGACACCGCGTCCAGCACCGACGTCAGATGAAGGTCCTGAGAGCGTCCTATCGCCAACGACTCAAAGACAAGAACAGCATCATCACCAGTCTGGAGGAGGCTTTCTCTCAACAGGCCCAGAGCCCCCCCAGCGAAGGTGAGTCTGGGTCTGAGGGGGAGGGAGACTTTTCCAGTTGATTAAATTTGAGGGAGGAGGGGCAAGTGTACAGAGGAGGATGGGTTCGTGTGAAGAATGGTGTGATTTTTATATTCCAGAGGAAGATGCAGGATGTGAGCTGAGAGACTAGATAGATAAAGAACAGGAACAAATAAAACAACTGGGTGTTGTTCCTTGCTGATGCAGGAGGGTCCAAGGCAGGCAAGGCAAACTGGTCCTCAAAGGGCCAGTGTGGCTGCAGGTCTTCATTCCAACCAAGGTGGAGAACACCAGTCTTCACCCATTTCCGAGGTTGGAATGAAATCCTGCAGCCACACTGGCCCATTCTGGAACTAGTTTGAAAGTGATGATTCCCGAAATGTTTGGACATTTATGGACAGTGCTCATCCCACATAGGACCAAAGGTTCCTACGTGTTTGTCATTACTGCTTTTCCTGTGTTTGCACTGTTTGACTCTTTGATCTGTTTTTGAGGAATCAAACAACTTTGTAAAGTCCTCTGAGATAACTGCTTAGAGGCTATTCAAAATAAACTAATTTAATGTAATTATTCTGGACTGCGTAGAGTAAACTTTTTACTTTTCCTGTATTGTTGTCCATTTGAGGCTTAGCCCTATTTGCTCTGTTCATGTTGGGCATTTTTGCCCCAATTTTTTTTTATGAGTTCATAAAAATGCTTATTACTACATACGAGTTGTATTATAATCCATAATTTAATTTAAAACTTGCGCTCATTGATTCAGCTTGTGTATGAATTCAGGCTGTAAAAAGTACTGAGTAGAGACTTGAGCGTGGCGTTCGCTCTCCTCCACTCACAGAACGAGGCTGCGTCCTCTAGCCTCTACAGCGCTGCTAAACACAGTAGCATGATAGCAGGATTGGCTATAACTCCTCTTGCTGTAACTGCAGACACAGTAAACCAGCCCAAACGACACAACAGTGAGGAAGAGAAGAGGGAACTAAAGTGAAAAAAATGATCAAAGAAGAAATTAAGCCCGGGTGAACATAGCTAGCTTACATCGTATCCTCTGGAGAGACTTACAGTCTATGGGAGAGACCTGCAGGACCGCCTCGGACTATCTATGCTCGGACTACATTTGGACGCGAAACTAGCGGTAATCTTTGAGTTATATATTTTTGCGTTGCTTTTGTACCATTTTATCCATGATTGTTGTACAGCTTAAGTTGTGCTCATGCTAATGTTAGAATCAGATCGCAAATAAAACTAGATGGCTCCGTGGGATGAGAGCGTAGGGGAAATGAGAAGCCTCTGAGCGAGTTGAGTGGCGGTGCTAAACATTCAAAGCTTGCAGAAACGTGCAACAAAGGTGTGTGTTGTTCACAGCTTTTCCAATAAGGGGAAATCATCTGTGTTTTAGTGTTAATTGAAATCATACCACTACAGCACAAAACCAAACAAAGATGCCATGTTTTGCTGACCTCATCAATATTCCGTCCACACACGCATTGCACGTTAAAACTGATAGCTACAACATTGTGTGGAAGCGCAGGGCTCCCCGTACGCCACAATGCACCATTAGGTAGAACAAGATCGTTGTAGTGGTGGAGTGATTTCTTTGCTCTAAATAAAATAAGATCAAACGCAATGTGGTTTTCCCGATGAGGCACTTACCAGAACTGGCACATGCTCTGGTCCACGTGCACTGAGCTAAAAATAGCAACAGTTCAATTCCCAGACGTCCAGATGAGACATGATCATGTTTAATATTATCAGCTACTTTCACTGGCGCTTTCATGTCATCGTTCACTTTTATTGTCATTTGTCACACAAAACATAGACGTATGCTGTTGTTCGTGTGATTGGTTCAAACAGTGGCTATAATTATGGTTTGGCTGTTAATTGAAATCACAGATATGTTTTCCCCTTCTAACACAGCTCTGCAAGGTTCATATTTGCAAACATTTTCTAAAGCCTTGACCGTCACGAAATCATCTCTTCCTTTACCTAGTCCTGACCTTAACCTGATTTAGCTTCATCAGCAATCTGAGCTGCCTCCCCTGGGTCTGCTACACAGTTGAAGTGCATCCCAATTTTTTTTTTTTTACTGGAATTTCTTTAAAGCCTATGAAAATTTAGATACCTGTTTGTTAGATTATACAGACCAGTACTTGAAATCATGATTATACATTTTTTATATAAATGAACTGGATGACGATGATCTGCACACTGCAAAAAATGATTAAAATATGAGGTCATATGAGGTCATGAGGTTGCTTGAATCAAGTAGTTTTTATATTGATTAGACATTCTGTAAGATTTGCCAATGGGACAAAGCGATTTACGGTAGTCTTAGAGCTGTTGCTTTATTTTCTCATTCCAAGGGAGATATTTCTTGTATCTTTTAAAACAAGATCATGTTGCTTGCCCCCAAATCTGGTTTTTAAACCTGTCAAAATGTCCTCAAATTAAGATACATTTAGCCAAAGTTGAAAAATGTATAACTTATTTAGTGCAGTTTTTGGCTATTATTTTAATGACTTGCCTTTTTATTGATATTCTATCTATTCTAACTATTATCAATCAAGTAGCATACAAAAATAAATTAAAACTTATGCTGCAAAACTAAGCAGGACGGAGAATGAATTATTTAACAATGTAACTGTGATTAAAATACAATTGCCTTTCATCCAGTGGAGCAGAGGTGCATCATTTAATAAAGTTACAACAGAGCTGTGGTGGAGGCTGCACGTGCTCTGCTTCAGGATCCAGTATGAGGAGCAGAGAGCGTATAAAAAGCCCTTTGGGATCTCAGAGTGGTTAGACGTAACTGAAGCAATGCATGCTTAATGTGTGCGCGTGGGTTAGTGTGTAAAAGAGATGTATAGAGAATTAATATTGCACATGGGAATAATCTGGGTCACTGCAAAAACTGGAGATTTGATTGACCTTTTACAATAGTAGCTTGAATCAAAGTGGCACTAAAACTTTTCTTGCAACAATATGGTATTATCTGGCAATTTGTTTTAAAGAATTTTCCATTGGCTAGTTTCATCTAGTTCTAGCTTTCATCAGTGTGGGGCGACAGTAGCTCAGTTGGTAGAGCATTGGCCTTAAGGCCAGAAGGTCATGGGTTCAATTCCCACCTCTGCACCTTCTCCACCGACTCCCACTGATGACTGCTGTCGTTGTGTCCTTGGGCAAGACACTTAACCCCACTTTGCCCAAAGCCCCCACTGAAAGATCAAGGCTATGCTCACTCTCAGAGAGCAGCTGTCCTCCTGTGGACTCACCACCTGCAGAGGGTCAGTGAGGGGCTGGTGCTATGAGACTTGGGTGGCATCTCTGACTGTCACCCCCCTGACCCAGAAATGGATTAAAGGGTAGAAAATGAATGAATGAATGAATGAATAGTTTCATCTATCTGTCCAGAATATATCCATAAACAGTAGTAGTAATAGTAGAATTGTCTATGTTTATTATTTTCATTTATGCACTTCAAGAAAGAAGTAATATTTGAACTCACCGTCTGATGCATTTGTAATCCTGTAGCCAATTTATTGTGATTGCAGTAAATAATAACTATCTCTGGGCTTGTGGGAATAGCAGTATAAAGCTTTTTAGATTACTTTTGGTCATAATGATTGATCCATCATCCCACAAATAATGTCAATAATCAGGACAGATTTCATATATTTTTGGTGCCTGTTACCTTTTGTTACGCAGCAGATTTGAGAAGCTTAAAAATACCTTTTTTATTTAGAGCAATGTTAAGTATCCAACTCCTCACTCACAATTATTTTATATTCTGGAAATATTCTGTCGTACCCTTCTTGCACTGCCTGGGACATTGCATTGTGTTGCATGTTCTCCCTGCGTTTGTGTAGGGTGCTCTGGTTTCCACTAGAGACGTGATACAAATCTGTTTCAAAAGGTACAATGTTGTTTGTCTTGTCAGGTGAAGGCAGCTCTGGCAGTGGGAACCCGGCCGGAGTCCAGGGCCTGGTGGATTCTCTGTCTGGACTCCAGAGCGAGAAGAGTCGTCTGAGAGGAGAGCTGCGGCTGCTGCACTCACAGCTCGAGCAGAACGACAAAGAGCGATTCTCCCGGATACAGGCTTTCCAGCAACAGGTGAGGAGAATACATCTATGACCGTTTGGTGGCATGTTAAAAGCTGCACTAACTGACTTTGAGAAATTTTCGAATGTGAGCGCTGGGCTTGCTCTTTTTGCTCGCCCTCCCCGCACCTGCGGAGCTTTCGCCCCCCACTACCACCTCCCCCTCAGCCTGTGCTCATGCGTGCTAATTGTATACGGAGCTCACGTCTCACAATATGGATCGCACATTTGAACATGGATGGCGTAACCATAGAATGATTGAACCGGGAAGCGCAGAGGAACGGGACTTTCTTTTGGATAGCTGTTTCGCTGTGTAAGCAGAAACCGGTAACGAAGACACGGGACGTTTCAGGTTAGCCTCCGCCGCTTGTTTACCTCAGCTGTCTGTGCTAACGAGAGACTCGTGGCTTTTCTCAAGAAATTGGGGGCCAGTGGTCCGCTGTGATTGGTCACAATCTGCTCCCGAAACAAATTCTCTTCCTTGTTTTACAAAAACTCAATCTGAAATTAAATGACTCGCCAGCACAAATCTGCACTTTTTCTTCAAAAGGACGTATATCCCAATGCACTGCATGGATATGGATTGCATTTTCGTAATGAATACAAAAATAAAGTCAGGTATTGCAGCTTTAAAGCATGGGGTACATGACTCTCAAACTACACAAAGATAACATGTTTGAGATCAAAATTTTGCTTTTACAAGACTCTTTTCGTTGGTATAAACAACATAATATTTATTGGGGTGGTGGGGGAAGTTAGGTAGCCCAGCTTTAACTTTGGAAAACACAAAAGCTGCATTTAGTTTTTGACAGATTAGCGCCTTTTAACTTTAAATGAAAATCTAACATAGTGCTACTTTAAGTATTTAAAGGAAGTAGTGTGCTGCACATTCACACCAGCAGTACATTCCATTAGTGCTTATCAAGCAAGCTGACTGTGTTTGGCACAAAATCACTTGTGTACACCTTCGTTGCTAAAGGCTTTTTATCTTCCTGGTGGCATTAACTTAAACTCAACGTCTAAATGTAGCTGACTGGTGCATACGCTCCAGGTCATTCTGCTCTTTGCTAGTTATTGCTCTTGTTGCTACATTGTCGACAATTTAAACAAACATGTGAAAAACAAGAACACTCAGATGACAGAGACTTTCTCAATATGTGCACTTTCTGATCCTGTAAAGTCTTGTGATGTTGACTAGTATTCCTATTCTTATTTTTCACACACACAATCTTCTCTTAATGTGAAGTGACAACGACATCTGAAAGTTGAGTAGTCAGTCATAGCTCTGAGTGTTCTGCTGGTTCTGGTGTCTTTTGGATTTTGTAGACAAACGTCTACCTTTTTATATAGCAATGTTTCAGACACTATCATCAAAGAAATCATATGATATCATATGATAACATTTATCATAAAGTTTTGGCCTTAATCTGGAACAGAAATAGTCGTAGAAAATGGTACCCATTCGGAAAAGTTGCACATAAAATATATAAAAATCACATTTTTTATGACTTTTTTTTTTATGTTTGTATGACTATCTCCTGAAAGTGGCACCTTTTGAACATCTTTCGTATATATGGCAAAAAAGTTTCATGTTGTCGATATACAAATTGTATACAGCCTTTGTATATTTTCTAGTTTTACAATATATCTGTATGTCATACATATATGGATAATTTGTATATTTTCTATTTAATCATACCATAAAAGAGTAATAAGTGTCTAAAAGTGTAATAAGGGTGTAATAGTTCTTTCTCTTGTACGATCTTCATAATGATGAGCTATCACGTTACTCTTGTTACTTCTACACGGTCAGAGCTGCACTCAATTTACATACTGTAGCACCAGCCCCTCACTGATCCTCCTGCAGGTGGAGAGTCCACAGAACACAGCATAGCCTTGATCTTTCAGCAGACGGTTGAGTGTCTTGCCCTAGGACACAACAACAGCAGACCTCAGTGGGAGTTGGGAGTCACATACTTTCCGTTGTTATACAGGGTATAAGGCCCCGACTCCACCGGGCGCGTAAAACGGACGACGGATCCGTCCAAACATGTCCGTTTCATCTCCGTCTCCGTTATCTCCATGAGAGTGAATGGAAGTGGCTCCACTGCCTCCGCATGCGTCCGTCCAACGCACGTCGGACCTATTCCGTCAACGGAGGGTGCAAAAGACGTGGACGGACGAAATAGAAACAATCCTATTTGTTCCGTCCGTCGACGCGTGTCGGGTCCGTTTTCCATTGAAAATGCAATGGAATAATATATTTACAACATTGTTAAACATGTATTGATATATGCTGTAGTCCTTGGTTATAAGTATTTGTTAATGACAATGATTATTAACAAACGTGTGTAATGTTTTTCATGTATTAATTTAAATAATTGTTTCCTGATCGTAAATCTACCATTTATTTTTCGCGTAATGTTCATCTTTACATAAACCTCGCTCTTCTGTCCCGTCTACCTCCGAGGCGCTCTCTCCTCACCGCCGCGCGCTCCCAGACAGACAGACAGACAGACACGCACACACACACAGAGCTGCACTTATGAGAGACAGATCTCACAACACTGGATATGTTGGAGTTCTTTTCTCTCTCCCCTTTTTCCAATTGCTTTCAATAAGTTTTGCCTCATCCATCGCGACGTCCTCAATGCTTCAATATGCTGTGCTTTGCACTGATCATAGCCACAGCTCATTCAAATCACACACCGCTTCTTCTATTTAAAACTATAGCTCTGCCTGTTGCCTAAAGCCGCAGAGAGGCGAGTTGGCTCCGATAAAAGTGTATCATGCGCTAAATAAGTAGAAAACAAACGAAGAGGCTGGATCATAATAAACGCTGCAGTCACAGACCCAAACACACATGCACGCACACGCCTCCCACCACACACACACACACACACACACACACGGGCGCTCTCACGCACACGCTCACGCACACATGCACGCCGACAATACATAACTCCTCCATCAGCCAAACATTCATTCATTCACACAATGCCCAAACATGTCTCCTACAAAAATAAAGCAGGCTGATAAACGCACAGCCAGAGTTGCATGCTGCTGCAGCCGGTTTGACCACTGGTCCGTTTTACGGACGGCTGACGGACAGCAGCCAACGCGCGTCAACGGAGACGCGCCCGGTGGAGTCGGGGGGTAAGAAAAAGTGAAAATGTAACTCACTTGTTTTCGCTCAAGTGTTAGTGATAAAATGCCAACAAACCTTTCACAATTCTTCTTTATTTTTTCTACATGCTTTCCCATATACAAATCGACATATTCAATATTACTAAGAACTTTGTGTTGGATTTCAAAGCATCATCTATGTATTCAAACAAATCTTACATTATTTTTATTAAAAATGTAAACATGGTTTTCCATGTATAAATTGGAGTATACAATCTTTCTTTGGAATGTATATGTTTTCATACATTTCCAGTAAGTCCTATAAAACTTTTTTTAAATATGGGTATGGTACTTTTTCTTTCTAAAATCTAAATGCCAATGATGTCTGTTTGTTCAGATTGATGAACTAAAAGGATGCATAGAGGAGCGAGAAGAGGAGCTATCCCGACTGAGAACTGCCTCTGTAAGTGAAGTTTAAACCATTATAACTATGTGCTTTATCTGAGAAATCCCAACTACATCAGAAATGTCACTGCACAGGGGTGACACACATGTGTTGTTGTTGTTTTCCCAGAGCGCCACTGACTCAGAGAAAAGGGTGATGTGTTTAACAGCAGAAAACGAGAGTCTGAAACAGAATCTGAGTGTGACACAGGGGCTCCTGCAGCAGCTGTCCACCATCCCTAACCAGTCCAGCAACATGCTCATCAAGGTAATAATAATAATATTGCATTGGTTTTATATAGAAATCTATATAGAATGTTATATAGAATTATCAATAAACAGCACGCACCAGTAATGCTAATGGACCTGTCACTGCGACAGTCTCTCTCTCATACATAAAGTCATCCACTAGTTTTAGCATAATCATAAATTAATCTAACCCCTCCCCCTCTGGTGTTTGTGTGTGTGCCTGTGTGTGTGTCTCTGTGTGTGTGTGTATTAGGAAAATGAAAACCTGAGGAGCCGAGTGCAGCAGCTGGAGCTGTCTCTCCAGCAGCGTGCAGAACAGTTATCATCCCTGGAGCGTCACAGTGAAACGGCCGAGTGGAGGAGAGGAGAAGAGCTGCGGAAACGAGAAGACAGAGTCCGAGAACTGCAGCTTGACCTGGACCGAGAGAGGACCAAGGACCCGGTGATCAAGGTGCAACTACACAACAATCTGTCTTTAAGCAAATGTGGCAGAACTGGTACCGGTTTTATGATTTGAGAAAACCTTCAGTACCGAAACTAACTCATGACAAACCACTTCAAACCGTTACTAATGAACTTAGAAGCATGGCTAACCACTTCAAACCGATTGTCGATTGTTTTAAATTGTAATGAGATTCAGTAAGAAGTCAATGAAAGCTGTCACAAAAAAATAAAGTAAAGTATTTTATGTAAATAAATACTCAAGGAAAGTCTATTATTCTAATACTAAATACTAAAATAAATACTTGACACCTAGACTGTAAGTAACCGCATTCTTTGTTTGATTTGTTCAGTATGTGACCCAGACGGTTGAGGTGGAGTCACCGGCCACTTTGAAGCACCTGAATAAAGTCAGACAGAAGAATGAATTGCTCTCAGAGAAACTGGGCCATCAGAACGAGCGCTGCAAACAACTGGAAGAACAAATCCGGAAGTCTGACGAATACAGCTGCAACCTGCAGCACAAGGTACGAAGCAAGTTTCTCTCAATAACAGTATAAGCTGCTCAAATCTAATTTTCAGCATGCATTTTCTGTATTGATAGTTGGTCAATTAGGTACCTTAATTTGTTTGTATCAGGTAATAAAATGTACACATAAGGCCTTTAACAATCCAGGTGCTAATCACCTTAGTATGTGAGAAAAGGCCCCGACAAATACTATACAAATCCATGTATTATAGAATTATGATCTATATAGACATACAGACCTAATAACTGGATTGAAGTTGAAAGTTGAATCACTCTATTGAACTCCAGTCTGTGGCTGTGGGTCGGCCTTCTGCTTGTTTCAGTTGTGGCCCTCGTGATAATATTTGATCGCCTTGTGCATCAGTAACAGATCGATGTAATGAGCCATCACGAGGCTATAATTTAGACTGATGCTTGTTCAGAGCTGACAGAGTGAGTAATTGCAGTTCTGATGTCCACAGATCGCAGCCTACGAGAGAGAGATCGGCTCACTGAGGGCAGAACTCCTGAAGGAGATTGGACATTTGGAGCAGAGGAAAGAGGAGGCGGTGAGAGCTGCAGCCAGCTGCTCTGCTGAGAACTTTCAGAATCTCCAGGACCAGTTCTTCTGTGAGTCACATCACATTTCTACATTTAGCAATGGAACTTTAGTTTCATAAATAATACCTTTTTCCAAACAAAAAGTGTAAATGTTGACTCATCTGCATATTTTGCAAACTATTTTAACTATTTTTAAGAGTGGTCCTTTTTCACTTTATTACCTGAAGAAGCTGTTAAAAGATAAAGATGTGAGAGAGAACATAAGTTACATGTATGTGTAAACTTGTCATAGAACCAAACTGTTTTACTACATAAAACTATGACATTTTCTGCCTTTTCTATCTTAAAAATTATATTTTTTGTTCTTTCTTGGCCTTGAAGTGTAATGTTCTTTTGCCTTAAACCATTTATAGCATTTTTTGCTGTTGGTGGTTTGATTATTTCTTACCATATAAAACCTTTTGCTGTTATCACATTTTACTACATACAACTGTCCTCTTACCTGCAGGCTTACAGAAGCGTTTGACGTCTCTACCACCAACATTACGCTCCATGAAGACTGACTATGCCAGCCTGAGGAGCCAAGTCCGAAACTTTTCAGACTTTTATGGATCAGCCATCAACGACGCAAAAAAACAAGTATGAAACTCACCCACTCAAAGAAAACTGATCTTTTACAAATGAATTCAAGCAGCAAGCTTTTCTGCATTTTGTAGATTTCTGCTGCAATCAATGAGATGTCAGAAGCCAATAAAGATCTTTTGGAGAAATACAGAAAAGAAGTCGCTCTGAGGAGAAAGTACCACGAGCAGCTGGTGGAGCTTAAAGGTGACATTTGTTTTTCACAACAACTGTTCCCAATAACGTCTAGTGTTCTATTTCATGTCTGTTTAAGAAACCCAAACTCCTGTTACACCACCATGCTGTAACTGCTTACACACTATATTTTACAAGTAAAGACGCATTGAAATGTCTGCTGGAAGGATTGTTTATTTTTATTGTTATTATTAGTATTTGTTTTATTATTGTTATTAATAATAATTGTATCCATAACAATATGATGTGAGGGGAATAGATTGCTACTCTCAACACCATTACTGGTATCGTTCATGTATCGTCTCAGCAGATATTGAAACCATTGTGTCACGATTGGTATCAGAAATGAGAGATCTGGAATTGTGAATCCAGGTCCTTAAAGGTATTACTTAAAAGTAGCGCAGACCAAAAACTATTGACTTAGAGATGCGGGAAGAAAATTAAATAAATGATAGTAAACATACTGTACAAGTGAAAATTAGAATATCATTCGAAAGTTCATTGATTTCTGTAATTCAACTTAAAATGTGAAACCATAGACTCATTACATTCAAAGTAACATATACCATGCCCCTTTGTTTGTTATAATTATGGCATATTTCGCAAGTAGAAATCTTCTTATCTTATAGTCTACTGCCAATTTTGTTTCGCTATTTTATGAATACAAAGTACAGAAGTAAATGGACTTTTCCACCAGTACATATTCAGCCATGTCTTCATAGAATCTACACTTTCTTTGAACCATTAAAGTGAATGATATATTTAACATTGTCTATACCCTGTCGATGTTGTCCATTTTAGGTAACATCCGTGTACTGTGTCGTGTGAAGCCGGTTCTGAAAGAGGACCAGCACGAGGAGGGCCAGTCTGTGGTAGTGACTCCTGATCCAAACAACGAGTCCTCACTGAGCGTCCTCAACAAAGGGAAAGGACGAATCTTCGAGCTGGACAAAGTGTTCCACCCTCAGGCCACGCAGGAGGAGGTCTTTCAGGAAATAGAACCACTTGTTACCTCATGCATTGACGGATACCACGTCTGCATCTTTGCCTACGGACAAACCGGCTCTGGGAAAACCTACACCATGGAGGTACTTTGCACTGTGATATAAAGAACACATATTAATGCAAAGTTGTCTTTTTCTTCTTTTAAACACGTTAGAACATTAAAAACAGATCTGGAGTTGTTGTACTAATATTTACACTCTTACTCTAAGCCTTAAACATGGTTGGTGGTTTTACATTCCCAAATGAACCCTATATTAAACTGAGTCGGTCCAGTTAAAGTGACCCAGACCAACGAGTATGAATGAGTGAATACTATATTTTGTTCAGCTCGAAAAGGAGTGGGACGAAGTTAGGACTTTTAAACTCCAGTATGAATACGTCTTAAGAGATTATTTCACATTTTAAATCATGAAATGCCATAGTAAATATTCTCATGATCATGTTTAAAGCCCAGAAGGAGCTCAAACCGTTGCATGATATTTGTTCTTTCAGTTTAGTCGGCCGCGTTTGCTGACAACTTTTGTTGTTTCTTCTGCAGGGAAATGCCGAAAACCCGGGCATTAACCAGCGCGCGCTCAAACAGCTCTTCACCGTCATCGAGGACCGCAAAGACATGTGGACGTACTCGGTCTCTGTGAGCTCCGTGGAGATCTACAATGAAGTGCTCAGGTACTGGTCTAGTCTGGTCCCTTTGTTTATCCTTTATCACAGATATCACCTGCACAATACATGGCTGTTTCTATTGTCAGTGTATTCCCTCATTCTTTCAGAGAGATCGTGGGTTGCATTGAGACGCATAGGCTCCTATTTAATTATTTAATCTGAAATAATGTCTGAGAACTGTATTTGTCCTTTTGTTGCAAGCTTACACACCTACCATGAAACATATTTCTGAATGATGTCATAGTTTTATGTCAAGGCTATACTTTTTTCACAGAAATACATTGTACTACATAAAAATACATATAACACGACTTACAGCGTATTCCTCCTCTGATCTTAAGTCGTTAGATACATTTTCCTTCTGCCCTTTGTTTTATCACAAGCCACGGGATCAAAACGCGTCTTCATGAAAACATAACTTGGCCTTTGCTGTTCCTTAGAAGAAAGCCAAATTGTTTCACATTTATTTATAAAGGACTTAAAAGGATCTTCAACTGGCTCTGAACAAAAGATCACAGCTTTGAACGTTTTGCATCTCAAATATGTCATTACTTTAAACAGGCGCCACTTTCACTTTTAATGTTGTTGTCTGTTTGTCTATTATTGTTGATCTTATGTTTGAGGTTTTGAATTTTTGTTTGTGGAACAGGGCGTTTGTCAAAACAAAGAGATTCTTTCACTCTCATTAAACCTCTCCCTGTGCAAACGATAAAAACCTCCCCTTACTGAACCTGTCTCCTTCTCTCTATATGTTGTGTATTCATGCATTCCAAAAGACATTGTAATGATTCAATCTGTTGTTTTGCGTTCCCAGTATATGTTTTACTCCTGTTTGCTTTATAATAGTGATTTTATTGCTCTAAATTATCTTTATTGGAGAACTTTCTACCTAGTATTTGGCTTTTAATACCAGGTAGAAAGAGACAAGTTTTTATTGTGCTGTTTTGTCCTGTCTGTACAGCACTTTGGTAAGCCTAGGCTGTTTTAAGTGTGCTTTACAAATAATCAATCAAATCTTTATTTTTTTTTGCATACACCTTCTAAGGCTGTGATTGTGGTGTCATTCAGAGATCTTCTCAGTAAAGATGGAGAGAAACTGGACATAAAGATCAATCCGGATGGAACAGGGCAGCTGCACGTTCCGGGTCTGAGAGTCATCGACGTGAGGAACTTCCAACACATCAAGAAGGTTTGTGACACATTATAATGGATTATAATACTCTTTTTAATAATTTTTTTCATATTACAACATTGTTAATCAAAACACAGCTGGAGTTTGTCTTCATTCACACTAATATGAGGAACTTCTGGTAAAAGATGAGAAAAGACCGTTTCTATGTAATCAAATTCTCGTTCTAATAAGTAAGAAAGTAATCTTTATTTATGTAGTGCATTTTTACAGACCAAAGTCACCCAATGCGCCATAAGTTTTTCTTCTATCACTAGTTTTCCCTTTCACTTAGTGTTGGCCTCAACTTTTTCAGATAGAAGAGTGAAAAAGAGAGAACCACCCTCACTCAGCTCTCAGCCCAAAGCGTCACATAGAGACTCACAGGGCTAAGCTAAAGAAAACATATTAAAGATTCAGACTATTGTGGTCTGGTTTGTTCTGGCTTTTACTTGCGCAAGACTCTTTCAAACAACATATAATGTAAAAACAAAAGTATTGTCTTCAAGTTATTATTATTATTTTTATTTATTCTCCAGGCAACCAGGGAACACTTTCACATTCATTACTCAACAATTGATCAAAGGCTGAAGTTAGTTTTGGGACTTTCTTAACAACTGCACCCCTTCAATTAGGTTGTGCCATGTTAGATGTTTAACTATGAAACCAATGAGAGTTTGCTCATTGTGCCCATCTTTCATTCCATTAAATGTATCTATTTTATTGAACTAAAACTTGAAATGCTATGATAAATATTCTCATGATCAAGTTAGAGGTCTAAATTTGCACAAATGATGCATAATGGGTGTTGACGATGAGGCATTTGTTCAGATTCTGGGGACTGCGCGGCGGAACAGGATCACTTTTGGAACGCAGATGAACCAGCACAGCTCACGCTCCCATGCTCTGCTCTGTGTCACTGTGGAGGGAATCGACCTCGCAACCGGCTCCAAAACTACCGGTGAGTCTTATGTGCTCCGTTCAGTTTATAGTTTATTATCTTCTGCTGTAATGTGCGCAACGATGACACTGAAATTTCCTCACTGTGGAACCAATAAAGGAATATATTATCTTAGTGCTAATTTCCACCAGTTGTCAATTAACTAATTATAAATGTACAAAATTATGTTTCAAGTATATATTTGTGCATTAATTAAAGCAAAAAAAATAAGAAATAAGGTCTGCTAATGGAATGAGCAGCAAGGATCTTTTTTCAAGCACATTACCATGTTGTTTTTCTCATTCCAAGTGAGAATGTTAGAAACAAGAATTGAATGCAATGTTTTCACCTTCATGTCTCATGCTGCCTCAGACTAGGATCCTTCTCCCACTTGAAACATAAATCAGTATGATTAACCCATGGATAGTCTTATTTTTAAAACACCTTCAATTCTTTCAGGCAAGTTGAATCTGGTGGATCTGGCTGGTTCAGAGCGGGTGTGGAAGTCCGGAGCAGAGGGGGAGAGGCTGAAGGAGGCCCAGAACATCAACCGCTCCCTGCTGGCTCTGGGAGACGTCATCCAGGCACTGAGGGCACGGCAAACCCACATCCCTTTCAGGAACTCCCGCCTCACCTACCTGCTACAGGACTCGCTGGGGAAGGGCAGCAAGACGGTGATGGTTGTTCAGGTAAAGGCTACACCAATTACTGGGAGTTAACACTTTAGAATGAGCTCGACCTGGTTAGAACCAGTGCCAGGCAGATACTAAAAAAAGTACCCGGTACCAGTTAAACAGGGCCAGTGGAAACACTCTCAATCACAAGCCAAGTAGAGTTGGGCCAAGGAGGGCTGGTGGAAACAGGGCATAAGTTGTCTTTGAGCATAAATTGAATGGCCCAATCAAGATTTCAGGTTTACCAATATCATAGATAGAACCAAAAGAACATCCGGTACCTGCGCACCTGTCCAAAACATTTTTTTGAAAGTACCCATATGTGAGCTTGATATGATTAGTGAACATCCCACATGGGCTCATCCTGATGTGTTGTTGACATGGAAACTACAATCGTACATAATGCCCCTTAGATTATGTAGGCTATAGCCCTTACGGGGTTATTTTGTAGTACATTGTTTTCCAAAAATATTGAATTTTGAAATGTAACAACTCTCAGTACATGTTCATTCAACATACCGTTTTTCTGCTCTCTTGAAGGTGTCTGCTCTGGAAAGCAACCTGGGGGAGACTTTATGCTCACTAAAATTTGCCCAGAGAGTGTGCAAGGTGGAACTGGGCCCAGCAGCCAGAAAGATTGAATCTGGTGGACTTTGCGACTGACAGACTACCTAAGGTGCTTCCCCCTTTTAGCCATTACAGCAAGTAACATTTACCAGTCTATATCTGAATAAAACCAACTACTACTGCAACAACGTGAAGCAACAGCAATCTTGCACAAGGGCTCTCTAGTAGCACTTCATGTGGCAGATGCATGTCGACCTCTGATTGCATTTCTGATCCATACCAACCTTGAAGGTGCTTAACTGTTCTACACACAACAGAACAAACCATACTTTGTGCAGTTTGTTTCATGCCGTATCACCCGTAAATAGGTTTTATTAACTTGAATATCATGAGATTTGTAAATGTTGCCATCTTGCTTGAAATGTATGTAACTTGTCTGCTTTTGGTGCACTGTCCCTGTAATCAGGGGCGTAGCCAGACTTTGTTCCAAGAAGGCCTCCTCCCGTCCCCTTCCATCCGTAGGCGTTATGTAATGAAATCTGTACACTTCATGTAGCACTTTACATACAGTAAGTGTCTTGTGTGCTTTGGATAAACTTGTAGCAACTGAGCAAAGAAACTTGCCCTGACAGAAGTTGGTGGCCTTGTGCAATATGAACTGTGAAATATCCGTACTACAGAAGGCCACATGCACTTTATTATGAGGGCCTGTATATCTCGCTTTAGGGACTTCAGTAGATACTAGTGAATGTCAAACCAAAATCTATTTAATACCCTCTGGATAAAGTAGCAAATTACTCTTTCGTTATTTACCACTGTAAGAAAACTCTTTGGTATCTAAATAAAAACATAAACCCTTATATTTTACTGGTGTTCATTGAATTTACACATATTCAAAAAATATATAAAAAATATCATCACACACATTTTCTGTCTTTTTTTACAAAGACATGCAGTAATAATACAACAGTACAACATGAAGGAAGCCGTTTGTCCCTTGTGTTCAGTCTGAGTCCCCCTCGTCTTCTCGTGCTGCTCCTACGACTGCTGCCAGCTCCTCTTCACTGCCTCGCAGACGGTCACCTGTAACGGACCAGCCACAATTAAACCCTCGCCTTGATGATGTCACTAAACATAAGAGTGATTGATCATGCGAGTTATCTTTCTATTGCAACGATTAAAAGGACAATTGTTGAAATCACCAGAGTGTGTATGAAGCACTCACGTATAAGTTCAGCAATTGCTCTCTGCGTCCTCCTCTCCAACTTCTCCAGTTTTTTGGCTACGTCACGCTTGAGATCCCTGCGTGGAACAAAACAGGTCAATAATAAAAATCAGTGCTTCCTAAAGAGGGGTCCAGGGTTTGTAGTTTTCCATCCTAAATTTGATAATGTCTAATTTCAGGAAAAACAATGTCATGGTCATTTTGTCTCACCAGTCTGGTTTTCTTGGGGCGAGGTTGGCCAGATCCTGTCAAACAGAAAGTGTTCAATAACAGCTCAAATGACACAGAAATAGAAAAGTAAAGTGAAGACTTACTACTTCTTCAATAATGGGCTCAGGATTTGCAGCCTCTAATTGATCTTTTACTTTGTCTTCCACTACAAAGATATCATTTGTCATTACTGTATTATTAGCTACAGTAATGCTAGGATGATAGTAAATGGCTCACCGGAGGCAGGTTTGGCTTTTGGAATCTGTCGGTCTTTCAGCTCTTCATCCTCAGGTGTGTAGTTCCTCAGTTTAAGTTCTCTGAACAAACACAAATATAGTATGTGGATCTTCCTCAGTTAGTAACTTTGACTGTGTTAAATGCTCCAGCACCCACACTGGTACTGTATGGATAAGTGAGAAGCTTCGTTCAGGACTCCCTTGAAATAGAGGTTCTTAATTTCAATGGTACTTTCCTGGTTAAATAAAGGATAAATAAATACATGAATAAGAAAGCTAAATGGTGTTTATTTTTTACCATTTTACAGAGTGCAATATTGGTTTTGCTCCAGAAGGTGGCAGTGTATGATAGGGTGTTCTTGTTCCATTTAGCCGGTGGTCAGCACAACTGCTGCATGTAATGTGTGGAGGGGGTCAGGAATAAGGTTGTCTTTATGTCTACAAACAGGTCTGATTAACATGCTCCACCTGCTCCGCCACATGCACCAACAGCTGAGGAATGCTCTGCTCGAGGCCAAATTATGCTCCTTCGGCAGAACAGGGAAATTCTTGGCGACGTTCACTGTCATCTTTGCAAAAAGTGAGAGCGATTGTGCAGAGCGGTATCAGCTGTGATGTGTATGTCATGGGCTTCTGATGAAGAGAGGGTCCACCGCTGATGCATTCATCACACTGCTCCTGCCGCCACACAGACCCAGGCCTTGTATGGCTATGGGCAGGAATTCTAGTCATGTCTTTGGCAGACTCTGTTTTCCCCTGTCCCAAAAGACACTGATCTATCTTTATACACATTAAAATATAGGTTTGTGGTTTTGCATTTCCTGGTTATTTTATTTATAGGTTGTTACATTAAAGCCGCACATTGCCCAATTTGAGCAACCAGCATTAGACAATATAGTGAAAGGGTGAAAGCTTACAAAATACGGTTCTAAATTGAACGCACTAAGAAATTATTACAGATAAACCCTCATCACATAGTCCAATCACCAAAAGCCACTTTTCCAACATAGAATTATTTTAATAATTGTTTCAACTTGTTTTCATCTTTTAAATCTAATCACCTCTTGTCAGACCAGAAAAAACACAGCGGCACTCCCTCCATGTCACAGTCATTAAATATAAACAATGGAAAAAGGGCCTGTAGGACAGGAAAGATGGCTGCTCCTCAAACTGAGCTGAACACGCGTTTGAGCAGTGGTTAGCAGAAGGCAGGGTGTGATTCTATAATCTATTCTACACCATCCTGCCACAGATGGCGTCAGATAAAGGCACATGCACAATCTCAAGTTCCACTTCTAAGTTTTAGTAGTAGTAGTCGTAGCAAATTTAAGTCCCTCACTTGTGCTTATCTTCTGTATTTTCTTCCAACGCTGCCCTTTTGTTTTCAGGCTCGTCGTCGTCTTGCTCCTGTCCCTTTAAAAAAAAAAAAAAAAATCCAAGATCAAGTATGAGCCGTAATTGCTTTTCTTATGAGTTAATGACAGATATAACCTGTTCTCATTAAATGGCACATGTCAACTAGGCCTACTCAACTTACATGTTTTCCTCTTACTGAATATTACGGAGTAGTTACTGTTACTACACTAAAACCAGATAACCCTGTTTTAGAACTCACTGCCAGAAAATGCTACTAGTTTCTATTTTCAGCCCCTAATGTTTGTGCTCTATGGACAAAATACTACTACATCCTTACAAACCGCAAATGCATTGTTTGTGATCCAATTTCAGGCAATAAGTAAGTGAAATATGTGAGTAAATGGTCTTAATCTCCACCCAGGGGATAATTTCCTGATTGAACTTCCTGTCTACCTGCTAGAACAATCCAGTGGGACAAATCCAGTTCCGAGAGCTCT
Source organism: Knipowitschia caucasica (assembly GCA_964034765.1). NCBI lineage: Eukaryota > Metazoa > Chordata > Actinopteri > Gobiiformes > Gobiidae > Knipowitschia > Knipowitschia caucasica. The sequence goes on along the minus strand of OZ035829.1, from coordinate 25,813,819 downwards.
ACAAGCGGAAAAGGGTGTCATACTAAGAGAATGCGTCTGATCCATCCTAGTTTTCAGCTGATGTAAATACTGCATAAATAAATCATTTGTTTTTATACAATTATTCCCAACTATAGTTAAAATATGAACGTCTTTGCTCAAAGCAGAATTTGTAGACGCGCCTGTGACTCATGGACGCTTTCTATACACCAATCAGGCTACCAACTAGGGCTGCACCTTCTGAAGCGCAAAATACAAAAAAAACAATTAAGTAATCCACTTTGTAGTTACCAAAGTGAAAAATCCTTCAAACCCGACTCATCACCTTCAAGGCTGCATTTAAACAGCGCCCAATATAAGCTGCTGTTTGTGCAGTGACCCTCCTACTCATCTTTCTTATAATCTATATCATATTTCTGACCGGCAAACCAGAATCAACATTTTATTATTCCAAAATGCAATAAATATTCTTTAGTATCATGATAAATCTGCTGTGTCTAAGTGTCTAATCATGCCACATAGTCATGAAAAAATCTCAATTAGGGCTGCACGATATATCGAAAAAATATCTTTATCGCAATATTGGTGCGTGCGATATCCATATCACAAATAGACAAAACAGACAGACACATCAACATTCAACAAGAACATCAAACAAACAAAAAGTATATTAATATATGCATTTGAATGTCATTAATGTTGTGCTTATTTTGTCATTTGTCTCTTGCGTTTCAATGCAGATTGCAATTTTAGGTGAAAAAAAAAAATATATATATATATATCGTGCAACCCTAATCTCAATCATTCTAATGCATCATTAATCTTGAAGCTTTTCTGATTGAATTTATCTTAACATGACATTCAATAATCTATAGGCCATTTGCAGTTTTAAAACTACATAGAATGCTTGAGCAAAAGCTGCCAATATAGCCCAGAGACAAACATAAAAACACAGTACAAATTTTAAAACACATTAATTATATTTTACTCTCAAAGCAGGTTTGTCTATATATATATATATATATATATATATATATATATATATAAATTAAACATGTATCGTCTCGTCTGACCTACAATATCATATATCCATTTAAAACAGCACACACAAAGCAAACTATTTGTCTCCCAAATTGAAGTGATTTTTAGCTTATTTTCACAACAGAAATAATTGCAGTCTGATTTGCTAATTGCGACTGCTCAAATTGGTATTAATCTTGTAACCATATTTCCCAAGGACACAAAGATTTTTGAAAAAACTCACCTGAAAGGTTATATTCATATTTTATTATTATGAATGCATGTTTGCATTTTTCACTGCCAAGTGCCACCACTCCCAACATAATGAAATGTATAGCCCCCTGTGGACTAGTGTTGAAAACTAGCACATAAGCTATAACTATGAATTTATCATAACATCAACTATAACACTCTGGTTCGTCCAAAGTTATTATGTCAGTATTATTCAATTTTAAAATATAATATAGAAGGACGTTGTTTGTATTCAGTAAAGGGATAAATATGGCAGTGGCATGGACAGCATAGTTGATTTAGGTAAAACAAATAATGCAAATACAATAAATGAATAATAATACTAATACAGGGAGAGGTGGCTTCATGAGAGGCAGTGTATTCACTAAACATGTCCCCTACAAAGTGGGCTAAGTCAGGCTAGGCTAGTTCTTCTAGCTACAGAAACACGAGCCTTTTATAACCACAAGACGAAGAGCACAGAACAGCATAAGACTGGACACACACATAATCTCACACAAAAATCACAAACGCGTTCTTTATGAAGTTTATATTTCACTCAGAAACACACTTTCAGTGAGGCTAGCTGCTATGCTAGCTTTAGTTAGCACAGACAAATACCAACGTTTATATTCGCGCTGCTACTATATGTGCAGTTAGAGTAAATCTAATTTACAATACGTACGTGAAGCTGTTTACTCCGCAGGGCTTTTAGTCTCTCTTTTCTTTTCAGGGCCTGTTCCTGCAGAGAACCCACGCTTTTCTCCATGTTTACCATCTGTACCATAGACGGACCTGTGCCGATCTGTTCTATGGGAAATCTACTGCGAGGCTGATCAAGCGAGTGCCGAGCTGAGAGAGCTGAGAGAGCTGAGACTGAGAGAGCTGAGACTGAGAGAGCTGAGAGAGCTGAGACTGAGACTGAGAGAGCTGAGAGAGCTGAGAAGAGCTGAGACTGAGAGAGCTGAGAGAGCTGAGAGAGCTGAGAAAGCTGAGACTGAGAGAGCTGAGAGAGCTGAGAGAGCTGAGAGAGCTGAGACTGAGAGAGCTGAGACTGAGAGAGCTGAGAGAGCTGAGAGAGCTGAGACTGAGAGAGCTGAGACTGAGAGAGCTGAGAGAGCTGAGACTGAGAGAGCTGAGACTGAGAGAGCTGAGACTGAGAGAGCTGAGAGAGCTGAGACTGAGAGAGCTGAGAGAGCTGAGACTGAGAGAGCTGAGAGAGCTGAGACTGAGAGAGCTGAGACTGAGAGAGCTGAGAGAGCTGAGACTGAGAGAGCTGAGAGAGCTGAGAGAGCTGAGACTGAGAGAGCTGAGACTGAGAGAGCTGAGAGAGCTGAGACTGAGAGAGCTGAGACTGAGAGAGCTGAGAGAGCTGAGAGAGCTGAGACTGAGAGAGCTGAGAGAGCTGAGACTGAGAGAGCTGAGACTGAGAGAGCTGAGAGAGCTGAGACTGAGAGAGCTGAGAGAGCTGAGAGAGCTGAGACTGAGAGAGCTGAGAGAGCTGAGACTGAGAGAGCTGAGAGAGCTGAGACTGAGAGAGCTGAGAGAGCTGAGACTGAGAGAGCTGAGACTGAGAGAGCTGAGAGAGCTGAGACTGAGAGAGCTGAGAGAGCTGAGACTGAGAGAGCTGAGAGAGCTGAGACTGAGAGAGCTGAGAGAGCTGAGACTGAGAGAGCTGAGACTGAGAGAGCTGAGAGAGCTGAGAGAGCTGAGACTGAGAGAGCTGAGAGAGCTGAGACTGAGAGAGCTGAGAGAGCTGGAGAGAGCTGAGAGAGCTGAGACTGAGAAAGCTGAGAGAGCTGAGAAAGCTGAGAGAGCTGAGACTGAGAAAGCTGAGAGAGCTGAGACTGAGAAAGCTGAGAGAGCTGAGAAAGCTGAGAGAGCTGAGAAAGCTGAGAGAGCTGAGACTGAGAGAGCTGAGAGAGCTGAGAGAGCTGAGACTGAGAGAGCTGAGAGAGCTGAGAGAGCTGAGACTGAGAGAGCTGAGAGAGCTGAGAGAGCTGAGACTGAGAGAGCTGAGACTGAGAGAGCTGAGAGAGCTGAGAGAGCTGAGAGAGCTGAGACTGAGAGAGCTGAGACTGAGAGAGCTGAGACTGAGAGAGCTGAGACTGAGAGAGCTGAGACTGAGAGAGCTGAGAGAGCTGAGAGAGCTGAGAGAGCGGGCTTGCCTGTTGCTTATCCGCTGCTGCACAGGGATGTCTGTGGGTAGAAAAGAGGTAATTAATAGTTACCTAATGTAACTTAAGTTCTACGAATAGGTGCGTAGTCCCTTAGGACTTCGCTAGTGGGATATCACTCGTGACCCCCAGGTCACACGCCAGAGAGATCAAAATAATTTGCTCCTATCACCAGCCACCTTCCTCTATAAATTCCCCTGCACAAGGCCGCACCCCCTCTTGAACTCTGCCAAGCCGGGCTGGCCTGATGGGCTCGTAGCTAAGGGACTACGCACCTATTCGTAGATCTTAAGTTACATTAGGTAACTATTAATTCTACGTCATGGTGCTACGTCCCTTAGGACTTCGCTAGTGGGACACAACGCGGAGGCCGTAGGAACATGTACTCCCAGCAGGCCAGCGAAGGGTGATTGGAGCTCCGCCCGAGCAAGACCCTCACACAGTGAGAGGACTCAGGGCAGAAGAAGCAATGCGAGTTACAGGGCCACTCCTACCAAGGATACCCCCACGTAACACAGACCGTGGGTCACCCGTAGTCCCAGGACGCCTCTCTCAAGAGCTCCTGACGTGGACTACCTGACCGACCAAACACACATATAAGTACCGCACCTGTAGGATGCCTCTCCCAAGAGCTCCTGAACCAGGGCGGAAAGTCAACCGAAGGCCCCCTCAGAGGAGGGACCTAACGGTCTAACTCAGTCCGCTGCACTCAGCACGGAATGGGCCACCGACCGGTCCGACACATCCAAAAGATAAGACCGGACGAAAGAGGAGGACGACGCCCAAGAAGCCGCACGGCAGACGTCCTCGACCGACGCCCCCCTGAGAAGGGCCGTAGAGGCCGCCATCCCACGCGTGGAATGCGACCTGAAGCCCACCGGGGGGGCCAGACCCTGCGTCTGATACGCCCGCCGCACAGCCGTGGCGACCCAGTGCGCCAGCCGCTGAGCCGACAGCGGGGCGCCCCTGTTCTTGGGGCCCAGACACACAAACAGCTGACCACCCAACCTGAATGACGACGTCATGGCCAGGTAATGCCTCAGCATTCTGACAGGACACAGAAGGTGCCGCCGCTCCTCCTCGGGGGAGGCATGCGGTGGCGGATAGAAAGCCCTAATCCTGATGACTCTCGACCTAAAGGCCGACATGATGACCTTGGGGAGAAAAGCCGGATTGGGCCACAATTCCACCATGCCGTCGCCCTCTCCAAAGGACAGGCAAGACGCATGGACAGAGAGCGCACACAAGTCGCCCGCCCTCTTAGCAGACGCCAACGCCAACAAGAGGGCCGTCTTAAAAGCGACACACTCGGGACTCGCCTCCGCCGCCGGTTCAAAAGGCGGACCCGACAGCCCCCTAAGGACCACCCTGAGGTCCCAAACCGGGGGCGTTCTCTGGAGCGGGGGCCTCCTCCTGCGCGCCCCCCGCAGAAAACATTTAACCAACGGATGAGAGCGGGCTGTGAATCCCCCGAATCCGTCGTGACCCGAAGTAATGGCTGCCGCGAACACCGCCAAGGTGGCGACAGCCCTCCCCTTGTCAAAGAGCTCCTGTAGGAATCCCAGGACCCCCTCCAGCGGGCAACGCCTGGGATCCCAGGAACGGGAACCGCACCACCAGACGCTGAAGAGCCTCCACCTCGTGGCGTAGGCCCTCACAGTGGACGGCGCCCTCGCCCCCTGAATGGTCTCCACCACCGCAGGGGGAAGACCCAGGTCTACGAGGTTCCGCCTCTCAGCCTCCAAACCCAGAGCCTGCGGCCGATTATCGGGCGTGAAAACAGGGCTCCTCCCCCCTGGACTAGAGCCCCCGGCTCGTCCGGGAGGGCCCAGGGCTCCATCACCGCCATGCCCCTCAGGAAGGGGAACCACCGGGCATGCGGACTGTCCGGAGCCACCAGGATCACCGACCTCCTCTCCTGTTCGATCCTCCGCAGCAGGACCGGCAGGAGACGCACTGGTGGGAAAGCGTACAGCAGGCCCCCTGGCCAGGGGTAATGAGCCAGAGCGTCCACGCCTAAGGGCGGCTCGTCCGCGGCCCTTAAGGCGAACCAGGACGGGCACTGTGCGTTTTCTGCACTGGCGAAAAGGTCGACCACTGGACGGCCGAACCTCCGCCAGATCTCCGCAGCTACCCGTGGGGCCAGGCCCCACTCGTCCTGGAGTGGGTCCCCCCTGGACATCCTGTCGGCCCCCACGTTCCGGACCCCCGGGACGTGGCGCGCCTTGAGAGACAGGAGGTGAAGCGCCGCCCACAGCAGCGTCACCGTCGCCATGCGATGGAGAGCGGGGGACCTGGTGCCCCCCTGCCTGCTCAGATAGGAGACCACTGTGATGTTGTCTGAGCGCACCATCACGTGTCTCCCCTGCAGCTGAGGAGCAAAGTGCAGCAGTACTCTGTGCACTGCCTCCATCTCCAGCAGGTTGATGTGACGGGCTGAGTCCGACCAGCAGCCTCCTACAGAGCTCTGGCCGAGGACCCCGCCCCATCCTTCGAGCGACGCGTCCGTGAACACCTCCACGTGAGACACGGCGCAGGCCAGAGTCACTCCGTCCCGCAATAGACCCGGAGTGAGCCAGAACCTGATGTCCGATGCTGCCACTTGGGGAACCCAGATCAGCCTCCCCCCGTCCCGGGAGGGGTGAAGCCTGAGGCGCGAGAACCACCTCTGAAAATTCCTCATGTGGAGAAGGCCTAGCCGCACCACAGCATGAGCCGCCGCCATCCTTCCCAGCAGGGACCTGAGGCGCCGAGCGGGGACTCTGGGGCCCGCCAGAACCTCCCGGGCCAGACGGGTAATGTTGATCCGTCTGTCCACGGACAATGCAGCACGGAATGTCACCGAGTCTAACTGCAGACCGAGATAAATCATGCTTTGGGCTGGCTGCAGCTTGCTCTCTCCCTGTTCACCACAAAGCCCAGATGCTGTATGTGGGACAGGACCCAGTGCGTGTGGCTCACGGCCACTTCCCTGGATGAGGCCAGAATTAACCAGTCGTCTATGTAGGTTAAAATTCTTACCCCTGCGCGTCTGAGCGGCTCCAGTGCTGCCTCCACGCATTTGGAAAAAGTCCGAGGCGCGAGTGCGTAGCCGAAGGGGAGACGGCAGTACTCGTAATTCCTCTCTCCCACTGCGAAGCGCAGAAACCTCCTGTGTTCCGGCACTATGGGCACGTGGAAGTACGCATCTGTCAGGTCTATGGAGGACATCCAGTCTCCCTGCCTGACACACTCGAGGAGCTGCTTTGTGGACAGCATCCGAAACTGCCGTTTGGAAATGCACTCGTTCAACACGCGCAGATCCAGAATGGGACGCACCCCGCCTGACTTCTTTGGCACTAAGAAGTAAGGGGAGTACAGCCCCCTGGTGGCGTCCTGCGGGTCTACCTCCACTGCCGCGCCTCGACTCAGCAGAGAGGAGACCTCCGCTTGCAGTGCCTCTAATGATCCCCGTACCTGAGAGCGTGCTGCCCGTACGCCTCGGAATGGTGGTGGCTTTCTGGAGAATTGCAGCGGGTAACCTCTGCGCAACGTTTTCTCCAGCCATGGATTCGTCAGCAAACCCTGCTCCCTCCAGATGCTGTAGAAGTCTGTGAGGGGCGGAACGGGAGCTGGAACACGAGACGTCACTGCCCCGCCCTCTCCTGGTGTTCCTAGCAGGGAGGGGGGGTGGACGAAAGGGCCGGGGGGCCCCCTGCGTCACACCGAGAGCGCCGGGGGCGGTCACGTGTCCTGCAGGCCCGACGTCATAAGTACGGGACTGCTCATTCCACGTGACTCGGCTGCTGTGCCCCCCCCTGGCTCTAGCCTCATGGAGGGGGGGCGAGCCCCTGGAGTGGGAGACCCCGTGTTAGCCTTGTAGCTCAGAGATGCTAACACGCGTTCGGCCGAAGCACACACATCACATCACGCCTGGCACATGCGCAGGATCGCCGCTGAGGTGGTCCTCGCCTGTGATAAGGTGTCTCCACTGAGCGCCTGGCCAGAAGAGAGCGACCTATCCAGGGCCCCCGTGATGAAGGCCATGTTGTTCGCCACAGCGACGACCTGTGCCGCATTGGCGTAACATCTGTCCAGCATAGCCAAAGACGTCCTGTCCCGCTCGGAGGGAAGGAGAGGTCTGGTGCCGGGCCACACGGATGCGGAGGGGTGCAGGGCCATGCGGACCGAATCCTCGATGTCCGGGAACCCGCCGTTCCAGGACCAGTCCTGCACGCTGCAGTACATGCCGTAGCCCAAAGCGGGCCTCTTGGCCGCTAGGGGCTTTGGCCACTCACGTGTCGCGTAATGGACGATCGGGTCCATCCGCGGGCACAACGTGGGCTGTATCCGCCTCCTCCCTCGAGTGGTGGCGTAACCAGAGGTGAAGTCCTCCGCCCTCTGGGTCGGCTGCGGTGGCAGGGGGGCATCCATGATGGCCGCCGCGGAGGAGTAGAGCCCAGGCATGTGGTCCAGTGGGAAGCGGCCCGGCTCCGGGTTCGAGACCACCTCGTCCAGGGTGAGGAGGGAGCCGACCTCCGAAACCTCTCCGTCCTCACAGTCACCCCACTCCGCGGGCACGGGTGGAAGGTTGAGTGGGGCCCAGTCAGTCTCAGACTCCTCGTCCTGAGAGGAGTCCGGACGGGGCGCTGCAGCGGCGAGGAACGCACGCCTGCGTTCGCTCTCCTCCCTGGGGAGAGCGAGACACGAGGTGCAGGTGGCGCTCAACGCCGCATGGCCCGGGGTCAGGCACATGAAGCAGCTGGAGTGCTCGTCCGTGCGCTGGAGCCTGACTCGACACGTCAAGCAACGACGACGTCCGACGCCGGATGGCGAAGGGGAACTCGGACGAGCATCAGAAGACATCTTTTTCTCTGGAAGTGAGTACTGTGGTAGATCTCAATCGGCGCCAGAGTGAAAGAGGGGGTGCGGCCTTCTGCAGGGGCCTTTATAGAGGAGGGTGGCTGGTGATTGGAGCAAATTATTTTGATCTCTCTGGCGCGTGACCTGGGGGTCACGAGTGATATCCCACTAGCGAAGTCCTAAGGGACGTAGCACCATGACGTAGAAGTTATATATAAATATAAATACCGTGTAGTTATTATGTATAGGTGTGGAGTTTAGGTTTACAGATCTCAACATACAACAGCCTGCCCTTGCTCCTGCCCCCTTCTCCTTTAAGCTTATGTTGGTAGTTAATATACAATAAATAATCAAATTAATGATTATGTAACACACCCATGCCCCAATCACACCTCATTTGTACCAAAATAAGTATAACTTCTAACATGCATTAAAACGGTTGAAGTGAAACAGGTCAAACTAGGATGGTTTGTTGTAATAGATCCTTGGGTTAACTTTTTTATAATTGTACTTCCTGGTTGTGATTGGTGACATGATTCTAGTAATGTTTCCAGCCTGGGCAGAACTACTCAAATCTAACTGCCTATTTTTATTTTATTTTACCAAGCCTTAGTGAGATATTAAGTAGATTTTCTTCTTCCAGGTGGATCATTAAGACTATAGGGCCTCCTAATTGTCAATCATTCTGGGGATACTTGCTCTTCAAGTAGGACCAGAGAGTTTTGTTCAAAATGTGGAGAGGGCGGTCCTTTCCTAACATTTTGAGGATAATGCCTTAACTCATATCATAGATAGAACCGATTCTGAACACTACATTTTTGTATTGATCGATGCCATTATCAGTGCACCCTCAATGTTGCAAAACACAAGTCACTGGGGAATCCTGCTGTTTATCTTAATATTTATTTTCATGAGACTGGAACTACAAAATGAGAATACCAGAGAGGTTTGCATGACTGAATCTATAGGCCGTGTGGGCCACATGCATAGACGGTACAATAAATATTAGGTCACAATGTCATGTCCTTGTGAGGAATGTAGGCCGTCACCATGGTAACCCAGCTTCCTCTGCCTCATAGTGAGTTAAACTAGTATAATGACCAAAACTTCCCGAGTTCGAGTGTGGTTAAGCATTATATTTTGACAGGTAGATGTCCAACTTTCCTCTGCATTTCTGGGTGGAGTGCTTCTCATGACATGGGACTAAACACTAAAAAACGTTTGCAACTAAACTGTAGACTTTTATCGCATTTACTTCCACCTGTCTTAAGTCCGTTTCGAAATCTTTGGTTAATTTACTGTGGTCCAAAACAAGTGTGTGCTCCCAACTAAACTTAACTCTGTCACTGTAATTTAAGACATTGCACACGTGCCAGTCACAATGCGCTTCTTGTATGTGACCATTGTTCAGAAAAGTTGTGAAAACAGTCTTTCTGAATGATAAAGTAATGTGACAATACTATCCAGATACACCCTTTATACTGGGACGTCTGTCTATGGTAACAACAAAGTAGAGGGAGACTCCTTCTGCGCCTAAGGGGGGGCATTCTCTTACAAACATTGAATACAGACAGAGAAATAACAAGGTCACATAAAAAGATTCATATGAAGATGATGCACAACCCTTATCCCGTCTCAAGAGCTTGTTTCCCCAACATTATAAAAAGGATTTGTTACATTATACACTGACTAATCTGCTTATCTTACCTCATGTATTACAAGACTATTTCTTTTATCCACAGAAATGCCTATTCTTCCTAGGTACGAACATAATGCAAACAATAGATCTATGGGTCCAAACAAAACCACAAAGACAAAAATATAATTGAAATGGACATGCAGGCTTTGTAAATTCGCTGCACACTTTCTTTAAAACTAAAACATTACCAACACTTGTTCAGTCAATACTATTCTGATCCAGGGGAGTGTGTTGCCTAAGGACACAACTGCAGTATCAAATATTCAAACCATCATCTTAGCTCTTGTAATATGACTCCCCTGCCTCCTGCTCCTCCACTAAAGTCCAATTGTCATATTACTTGTGACATTGGTGTCTATTGCCACTATATGCATATGAAATTCTACACTAATTTCACTAACTGACAGCCCAATAATGTCTTAATATGCCTGGTATTATGCGTGCGTATGTCTTTAAGTGTAAAAGACAATCTACCTGCATGCCACTTCATCATTATTTGCCCACGTTTCCCCACTGCTTGTAGGAGAATGTGACACTTGAGTTCAACAGCGCGTATAGGTCCGTGCGTAAAGAGCGTTGTCATTTGGCATGTGTCGCTTCCGTGGGAACTCACTCCAGAAGGAATCATACAGCCACAACCTCGCCTTCGCCACAGACATGGGTGTTCCTCCAGACGCGCAGTCGCATGGCTTCTTGCAGTAATATTTAACGATGTTCGAGCGTGTTTGTGTTTAGCCGTGTTGTAATGTCACTTCACTAACTCGCGCGGAGAGATCAAGGAGCACTTTTACGCGTTTGTGTGCGCCTTGGGGGCAGCGCAGCGATGGTTCAGATGAGCGCCGCGGGTCCTCCTTTCTCCGGGAAACAACTTCACGCGTCTCCAGCACCGAATTGGGTATAGCAAATTGAATATGTTTTAAAGGAAAGAGGCAATTATGAGCAATCACAAGGCGGCAAGCGGCGGCATGGCGATGAAGGAGCGCCTTTACGAGCTGTGGATGTTGTACTACACAAAGGCAAGTACCTGCCACTGACACCTGTTGTTGGAATAGGTCATTTGACACCAGTTTCTCTCGTTTACTACACAATTATCGACAATAACAGCACATCCAGGCTTTAGTATATCGTTTTTACCACGCTTTTGGTTACAATTGAGTCATATGCTGGTAATAGCACTCGGTAATATGAGGAAGTGGAGTGTTTAGTTGTTTTATTTACATAGTGGCCACAGACAAAGTGTGGGCTACATGTGAAGTTTAAATGCTGCACAAGCATATTCATGTGCAGGCTTAAGGCTGTATATTATTCACATTATCTCAGTTTCTTTGTGATTTCAAAGGAGTTTGATTAATGGAAGCAAAATCTACCTGTGGTGCAGGTGTTCTGACGTTAAGCTAGGGCTACTTCCTGTTCCTGTTAGCATGCATTTTCCTTGTAAATGTCTCCTATTTGATGTCTTTTCTTAAACAATTATATGTAATTTGACATTTAATTGCAGTTCCTGTAAGTCTCGTTTACAATCCTTAGTGCATAGTTTTGTAATTAAAGGTTAATTAGCCATTAAGCCAAGAGAGAAAGAAGATACTCATAATGTGCATGTTTTCTTTAAATCCAGTTTCAGTCATTTGGTTTTTGCCTGGAGACAATGGGGTTCTTTTGCATGCATTTTGTTTGTTGATTCACCTTTTTAATTACTTATTCACCGAGTCTCTCCCAGGGACTTCTCAACAATATTTAAGTGGTCATTGAAATTGTTGTCAATGGGCTACTCTCAGACTAGGAAAGTGCCATAATTTGGTTTAGGGCTTTTGACAGTGATACTTACAAACTCTTATTCATGCCACATTTACAAATATAAATAATAAAAGTTAAGAGCTATGTGGATTATTTAGTTCTGCTCATAGTCATATCTGACATGGCCGTATGCAGAATAGCCCCCATGTAAATACTAGTCTTATGTCTTTTAAATGGCACCGCCTGTGTGACTCACAGACACAATAGGTTGCAGACAGGCAGCCGAACCGCTTTGAGAACAATACCCCGCCTCTCCTATAACCTTTCAAACTCCCACTTTAGATGCTGTTTTTGTTGTCCACCTGTTTGTCAAGTCCAGTCTGCCTTTCATATTTATGACATGTTGGATTTTCTCATCTCTTCTCTCCCACAAGGCTTTCAATAGTTCAAATATTCTGAACACACACACATTCAAATCATTAGTGAGGCAACTGCAAAACCTGTCATAGTAGTTACACCCAGTATTTTCTTTAGGGTTGTAATCTTCCATCCAGATTAAACATATAGAACATCCACATGCTCATTCACTCATTAAAATCACAAAGGAAATGTTATAGTATTAAATTTAGTTGTCATCTTACAGCTGTGATTAACAATAAAAGAGGCGCTACTTGCCCAGGCTTGTTTGTTAAAGAATCAGCTTCCTCTGATTGTGCAAGAAATCACATCGTGGCTGCAAAGACTTGTGGATCAGCTGAGCCCCACCAGCTCAGGCCTGTGAATCCTCTGTGGTGATTGTAAATATAGTGCTGTGCTGTCGGGCTGTAATCGACCAAAGAACATCGATAAGGTGGTGTGACAAATGCTCTCAATATTATTACGTATACCAGACCAAAACTGTACACACAAAACATTAATTCAATTAAAATGTTTGTATAGCTCTATCACAACAGCAGTCACCCCAACGACTTACCAAACACAGGAAATAGAATAATAACAAACACATAGGAGCCATTGGTCCATAGGGAGCAGGATGACCAATGTCCATAAATGTTCTGGATCATAAGTATCCTAAGACCCTCCTGCATCGGCAAGGAACAACTCAAAAAATTGGGAAACCTTTGGGAGGCCCACATTGAGAGAGGGATCTGCTTCCACGGACAGACAGGCAATAGATCCAGGACTCAGGCTAAATACATCTTCAGTTCCATAGCTTCTAATTTTTCAGTTTTCATATTGAATAACTAGTTGATCACATTAAGGAACAAACAACTCATTCATTGACTAAACTACTAAAGATGAACTCCCTTCTGTGGTGTTTATGGGACGTCTGTGAGGAGAGCTTTAACATGAACAGTGACTCGATCACATTAGTGGTTGTAGTGTTCTTGTCCCTATTAACTCTAACAGATGTTTTGACTGTGGGTTGAAGTATATGAAGACCCTGACACAATAGTGAGCATAACTCATGTCTTTCATCTGCTGAAGCTCAAACCAGCGTCACTGGCGGTGTTGCAGAGCTCATATCTAATCAGAAAATACTTCTCAGGGCGATGTATAAATGTGAATGCCTAACAGGCACAGAGTGTGATGTAATCTCATGAAGGCTTCTGACGTGTGCGATCCACCTCATGTGCCATTGATCCCCATGATCTCCCCGCGCACACAGCAGACAAACCTGATGTCACGCCTCACTCTAAGGTGTGTTTTATATGCCTGGAGAATTTGTTCCTCCTATTTTCGAAATAATTGTGAATGTGATTTTGGAAAACGCCACAGTTATTAGTAATTATGGTATTATACTTAATAAGAAGGTTTTTATGTTTTTAAACAGGAACCCCATGTTAGTGAATGAATGTGACAGCATACATTATTATTGTTATTATTATTATGAGCTCATAATGGTGGTATATTGAACTTGAAATACTGAGACTAAAGGACTCAAACAATGGGCCTCATTCACCAATATCTTCTTAAGAATCTACTTAAATTTAGTCTCAAGTTGTTCCCTAGTACTGTAGATTTCTAAGAAGACCCTATGTGGGATTCATCAACGCACTCGTAAGCCACTGAATTGTTTGCAGCTGTTCTCTTAGATTGATGAATGCCAACTCCTCGTAAGTAGAGTGCGCGTGCCAGGTGAGTCATTAGCATAGGTACTTAGCACTTAGCATAGGTAACCGCCCATTAGGGCCCTGCAGGGACTGCAGGGCAAAGCAAAGAGTTACGACAGAGCCAAAGAGTTAAAGTCACAAAATATTATGAGAATAAAGTCGAACTAGCAAAATTATGAGTTAAATCTAATAATATTATGAGATGAATTTAAAAATATTATGTATTAATTTCAATTTTAATCTAAAAATGTTAGGAGATTAATCTCAAAATGTTAGGAGATTAATCTCAAAATTTTTGGACCCTCGGAGGAGAAGCAGCGCGGCCCAGCGCTGAGACCAATGCAGACCTGAGGAGGGACCATAGACTGGACAGATCAGCCGTAATAGATCCATGGGATTTGTTCTTACCTCAGAGAAATTCTGGATACAAGAAAAATTCATGAATGCCACAATCTTCGTAAAATCGTCATAAGTAGGATTTACGTACACATTTGTTCCTAAGAACGGTTCGTGAATGAGGCCCAATTTTATTTATTTTGGCTGGTGCTATGTGTACTGCGCAGCCCTGACTGCCACCCCCCGACCCAGAAATGGATTAAGGGAAAGAACATGGATGGACGTATATTAAGTTAATATATATAAGATGAGTTATTAAATATAATTATTGAATTTTTAGTCCTTCTTATACTGTTCATGATCAACATAGTTTCATTTGGATTTGTCAGCAGAATGAAAACCAAAAGTGCTCAGCTGTGTATTATTTCCTATCGTGATTCTCTGGTTTCTGGTTTACAACCAAAGAAGAATGACAGAGCAGAGATGCTGTGCATGATACAATAGTCATTATGTGGAGACACTGTGGGATTAATTAGTGCTTGTATCAATGGCAACAGTCCACAGTAACTACCAAGTGTCACCCATTCACTTTCACACAGCTGTGAAACTCCTCGGTCTTTAATAGTGTCGTCTTGAGGCTTTGGAACCAGCTGAGCCCCTCATCTGGGTTCATTGGATTATGATACATTCTAATGTCATGAAGCAGTCTCACACCAGTCCACTCTGACGGTCTGTGACAGGTCTCTGGAGGGTTAGGAGCATGACTCACACCTCTTCCCCCTTGTGTAGCAGCGGTTGTGTTTACCAACACACGAGCTCCAGGCCTGTGTGCTTTCACTTGTGCAGGGGGCCGAGCTGAATGCAGATCAGAGCTGCACAGCTGCTGGCTTCATTACAAACAACTATTCACTTGTTATTGTATAATTAGCCATTGAAGTATTGTATACCCACCATTTAAATGTGTTTACTGTTTACCTTTTCTTATTTAGAGTATGTTCATGAAATACAGGAACTGCAGGTGGATTAACCAAACTTGTTTGTGGGAAACCTGTTGTGCGCTTTACTTCTCATCATCAAAACTCATTTCCTTTTTGCTGTAACTGAAATTTTGGCTTTTAGACAAAGTTTGGGTGAAGCTAATGGAGCCCATTATTTCCAAACAAAAATATTTCATCATCAAATATGTTAAGCACTTATGCTTTTCACATTTTACATTAGTAATGACTGTCCTGTTTGAGCACTTACATATGTAGGAGTCTGTAAATAAAGCAGTTAATGATTAATTGATTACTAAAATTGTTTACTAATCGATTTATTTAAAAAACTCTCTATATTGGGGTATTGAGACTTTCTCAGAATGTTAACATATGAAATCAGGCTGTACTGGCCTGTATTCATACAGGAGTTAGTTTGAGGCCTTAGAAATAATAGTTTTTGTTCAAAGCCAAATGGAGGAAGCTGTTTGAACTAAAAAGACGAATGCTCAATGTGTCTGTCAATCAAATACATCAGAATTACAATTGCTATATTTGATTTGAACAGATTCACTTTGTATCTAGTAGAAACACAAGATTATGTTCACAAAATGTGTTCTATTTTTTATTATCATAATTGATTATCTTGTAAATATCTAAATCACACACAGTGGTTGATTGAATGCATCTACACTAGGGTTGTCAAAAAATATAAAACCAGATATTATAATAGATGTTGTCCTGTTTATATGATTTTATAAAAATATGTAACATTTCAAGAGCATTTTCTGATCAATTCTATACTATATCAGAATAACTTGTTTACAATTTTGTGGACCCATGAATTATTTAGAGCTTTTATTTTAACATTGACAACACTAATACAATGACATACATGATTCCTGGGAACAACTGCCTTGGCGCTGAGGGCTGAAGACTGCCGGAGTCTGCAGAGGAAGGGCTTCAACATGTTGGGAGGAAATGGGCCCTAGTTAAAGTGAATGTCATTTCCTGGTTCCTCTGAGCGTAGTTTGAGCACAGTGTGTCAAACAATGAGAAGGGAGACACACATGTGCAGCTGATGGCTCAGTGGACAGACCTGGGCCCTGCTCCCTCTTAAACCATGAGAGATGGACTGGCTCATAGACCAATGCCACTGGGTATGTCTCAACATTATTTCAAACAATTATAATACTAACTGGAGCATATAGTTGTTTGTTGTTTTCCTTGTTGGTGTTGTTTATAGGAGACTGAAATTCATTGTAATTCACCAGAAATCCCTATAAATTCAGGGCTACTGTACTATTTTCAAGTTATTGTAACACAAGTTAGAGTCTAAGGTTGTTTACTTGATGGTGTTGTTTGTATATGTGAGTGACTGCAATTATTGAAATTAACCAGAAAGCTGTCCTAATGAATATGGCATTTTTTTTATAGGACTAATATTTCCAACATCCACATCTAGGCTTCTGAATAACACTGCCTAAAACTGAAATTGCGTGTGTGGATGTGAACGTGGATGAATAATATGTTTATTTGTATAGCTCATTTCATACTAATATATGTCCCCCAGTGTGCTTAACCACAGAAATGCATTTAATAGTGCATAACAGTCCATAAAAACATTAAAAGTCAATTAAAATGGCAGCAATCCAATGTCCTTGCAGAGACAATGCAACAAAACACAATTTCAAGTACATTTAAGTAATAGATTTCAAAACAATGCATGAGACAAATTTACCCAACATAAACTATAGGTTGGGGTATGTTGTACTTATTTTGCATTTCATGATGTATTGTTGCTTCCTACTTCTTACCTTTATGTCTTTCTACTGAGTAGGGTGCATCCTTTCGTTAATCTCCATGACGGGTTTTCTTTTCTTGTCATTAAATCTGTTGAATCCTAATGGACAAACAAAAGTGTAAAATATGTGGTTATGAAAGGCCATTTGGTGGAACATTTTGGACATGTGCATAGACTGTAAAAGCTATATTTAGTGCACCTATGTCCGGCTGTGCCATGGGCCTTTGAGTCATATTGTTGTTGAGTTCAGAGGGAAGTTCCTGATACTGTAGTGGTCTCTTTAAAATGCTTATTTTGGAGAAGCTCTGCAACAATCAGCTCCGCCTGATGTTGGGTCAACATTTCACCGAAATATTTCTTTGTGTCCTGTGTCTTCATGGTCATGTCACAACGTCATATGTTGTAAAAGCGGCAGAGTCTTTTCAGAGCCTCTGGTTGGATTGTGCTTCTCAGTCTGATGTAAGATCAGAGACAGGATGTGTTGTGCCGATTTACCCTGCGATAACCACTGTGGTTTATACACAGAATATCAAACGAGTCCCTTATCAAACACTAATTTGTTCTTTATAATTGTTGTTGATTGTGGTGTAATGATGCCAAATTGTTATTTATGTAGAATGCTCATTTACTTTGTAGTTTTTTGTTTTAAAGAAAGGAAATTATTAGCCAATGTGCTGTTCCTTTAGATGCATCTCTGTCAACATCCTGTTTGAAAAACAGGTCAAAAGGTGTAATTAAAAGTAGGCTTCATTTATAGCACTTTATAGAGTACTTTTGCACATGTTTTACAGCAAATGGCAAATAAACTGAATCAGATATTCATATTTTTTCTTCTCATTTCTTCCCTGGAATTGTGTTTTAATTATGTTGATTATGTTATGTTAATTACATGTTTGTGCCTCTCTCATGTGGGCTTGCTGTTCACACCTCAAATATAGTTAAAAAGTTAAAATATTTATTTTCACCAGTTATTTTGTTTTGTTGGGAAAGAAACATGTTACATTTTATTCGCTGATTACCCAGCTCTGGCTTCATTTATTTCAGTTTTCACTTTCCAGCATTCTCTAGTATTCATCATTCTCTTCACATTTGGTGATGGTAAGATAACCAGAGTAGATACACAAACTGATGCTTCATTTGTCTTCCTCCTACTTTCCTGCCTGGATTGTAAGGAAATTGCCTGGATTGCCTCTAGGAAATTATTATCATGCAAGAAAAACTTTATGTTGAAAATAAACATGGAGAAAATCCATAAAGCCATTGGGCTAACACAACTGACACACAGAGGCTGCCTATCTGTGTGTCCAGTGTAATCATGAATGCACCAGATCCACACTAAAGTTCACCCAAGTGTCTTGCATAAGGACACTCTGGCAGTTTTGCACCAGAGCCACTGTGTCTCAGAATGACATCTGCAACACTGTACTTGAAATAAGCACCATTGATAATATTATAGTTTGGGTATGCAAAACAGTTACAATTGTTTTCTTCAATACAATGCATGTTTAAATATGATGTTATTTTCTGCCCTCTACAAGGGCTCTGAAATGTTTGTAACAATTACTTTGTTCTGGACCACAATTCTATGAAAATCCTTGACTTGGAGTACAATACAAGCAAGCATATTATGTTCAAAAGAAGAAAAACAAAGTTATTGATTGAAAGTACCATATTGGTCAATAAGAACTGTCCTCACAACTGAAATGTCCCTCCTTTGAGAAGAATAAAGGTTCTCTTCTTGTATACTACTAAATAAAGCACAATGACTTCTCTATACTCACAATAATATATCCTTTCTTGGCCTATGCTGCAGAAAGATGTAACATATCTGCATCAGTGGCTTGAGGTGTTCGTGGCGTCTTTCGAGCGGCTCATAGATGTTGCGTCGTTGGAGCCTCGGAGGTGAGTTTTTTTCCACAGAAATCTCGTTCCGGTCCATTCTCCAACACCATATGCTTACGTTGTTTCCTCCCACACTCGGTCGGCCGCAGGGTGGAGGAGAGCAGCTCGGAGGTGCCCCTGCTCCCCAGAGAGGTCCTGGTCCTCCTCAGCAAGCAGCTATGGCACAGCACCTTGCAGCTCACCAACACGGCCGAGCAAAACAGCAGCACCCCGCACCCGCTGCTCCTCATCAAGTTCTTCATCATCGTGTGCAGGTGATAATAGAATAATATGGCCCACTTCTATTACAGAAATGGGGTGGAATTTTAAGGTTGTCAGAATTTTATCAGGGTCTTGAAAAGTCTTAAAGGGGTTTAACCAACGAAGTCAAACATGTCCTCAACACCGGTGTTCTGTCGGTTTGTGCCGCTCAACAAGTTGTGCTGCCTCAGCTGTTTATGATGTAATGCAAACCTGCGCATACGCATCTCACGGCAGCCGAAGCAAACCAAGATGGCAGACATACATTCCGTGAACTTTTTCAAAAAGTTCAACATTTCAAAAACATTACATTGTGGAGCCGTCTCAGCTTATTCGAACCATTGGTCCATGAGGGGAAGATGGCCAATGTCATATGATCATATAAAACAAGTGAATCTTTAAACAGTGATGTCATGTTCCTGTGTTGTCTTTTTAGTAGAATTATTACCTCTAAAATAGTTTTGGCAATTACTCTTGTGAGACAATTCAAGACATACAATACCTTCTTCCTTCCTTGTGATATAAGTGGGGAATGACATACTTAGATTTTTTTCATATTTCATCCATATATGTTGCTTAAGATATTACTTAACTTTCTAAAACATGAAATGCCAAATTTTTTGAAGGTTTGGACCATGTGATACTTGTTTCCTCTTGTCATTTAGACACATGTTTGAGCAATTCATATTTGCTTATGTCTAAGAGGCCATTGCTACTTGATGGTTTTTATTTCTTTGTCAGAGGAGAAATAATCAGCTGCTCGCTAACCTGATCGGCAGAGCGGGTCAATATCAGAAGAAATCTGACCACATTTCTGTTGATGTTGCATAAAGGGACAGAGCTATTAAATATACCTGTCATATAAGTGTCATAGATTATGACTTTATATCATATAGAAGAACGTTATATCTTCTCATCAATCATTCAAAAGAAGTAGACTATGACAGAACGAGACACAAAAATCATGTTTGTTCAAAGCCTTGAAAACGACATGTCTTTTCTTTCTGTAGGAATATGGAGAACATTGACCCGGAGAAGACCCCTGGTTTTGTTTTTGAAACCATCAAGCTTTTGGATTTCTGTTTGCACCAGGTACTGTGTAACTAGTGGAGTTTTTAAGTGTTATTCAAACAGCGCTCTCTCTTTATTTATGGTTGGACTTGGCTGCTCTGCACATCCACTCTATCATCTGAACAAGGCAGATTTAATGCCCTGGTGCTGCTGAAGAAATCTCAGAGAATTTATCCTGTTTATAATATATAGTGCATATAATCTGCCTGCAGAGTTAACAGAACAAGTTTAGAGTGAAAAGTGCAAAGGGCGTGTAGCTGAACCTCTGCTCTATGAGGAGGAAAGCTCTTAATTGTTGAATTTAAGAATTACAGAACACAAAGAAGCAAAAATATCACAGTTGACATAATTTTATTTGTGTCAGTGCAAAACATGCCAGAAAGAGAGTAAAAAATTGCTTCATTAAAGTAAACATAGCTTGATTTTTGTACATTTGGTCTGTCTTATTATTAGATTTGCCAATTCAAAGTTTAGTGGAATGAAAACTAGTTAATTTGAGCCTTTAATACATTAAAATTTGCAGAATTGGTAAAAAAAAATTCAGGGCTCTTGTAATCAGCTATAAACAGTTCTTCCACTCATGGTGAGAGATAGGGTGAAGTCAAGGATGGTCAACTTTTGTACTTTTCAAAGCAGTTTGTGTTTGTGAGCCTAAAATCAGCAGAGTGGTGTAAACGTTTGATCTCGGTCAGTTTATTAGTTTCTGTTGAAATCATTATAGTTTAAAAAGTGTAAACCTCCAACCACTACCAGTTTTTGTGTTACCATTCATCTGCTGTACTATGGAACTTTTCATTCTGCCAGGGTATGTTTTTTATACATAAACTTTTTAAAATACTAAATAGTGATGCAGATAATGACACAATTAATATTATTACAATATTAATTAAATTAAATTAAATAAAGCGCAGGTGAGTGCACTTCATCCTCATCTGATGGAGTTGAAGTTGTCTGAAAAAAAAAAATCTTTCTCACTACATTTCCGCCATATATTGAATTTAGTCAACAATTCATGTGTGTCTGAGCTTTGCAACTCGGTACAGGCTGTTATATTGTTAGAGCTGAAGTTGGCTGAATGATATTGTGAACCTGTGTATAAGATCTCAATAGTATTTTTTGGTTAGCAAGGCAGAGGGTGGGAGGAAACATGATGCAAAGAGCCACATAAAATGTGCAAGTCACCTTCTAGATATCTACCGTATTTTGCGAATTATAAGTCGCTCCGGAGTTGCGCCAGCCAAAAATACATTATAAAGAAGGAAAAAAACATATATAAGTCCTACTAGAGTATAAGTCGTATATTTTGTGGAGAAATATAATTGATAAAATCCTACAAGGAAAACGATACCCAAGGTTTAATTTTGTGCCCATATTATGTTTTATATCTTTTGAGTGTGACATCTGGTACTGTATTGGTTGCACTTGTGCAGCTACTAATACTTGATGGAGTCTAAACAATAAGTCCATAAACTTTGCTCTGACAACACTACCACAATAAATATACACATATTAGCTACATTATATAAGACGTAGGGTCCAAAGAACTAGAAAAACTTAGCGGCTTATAGTCTAGAAGTTACAATATATCTTTTTCAATATGGTACCTATACCTGTAATAGAATTGTCAGATGACTTATTTAATCCCTCGCTTATCACTTCTTATCAAATGTGCTCTGATGACTAAGAAATCCTCAGAGTTTGTTTGTAGGTGAATCAGCTAGTGTAAACCCCCTCCCCTGAACGTGTTTTTGTCCTTGCTCAGATAAAGAAAGAGGAGGACGAGCTGGACTCTCTGCCTCTGGTGGTTCAACACGGGCTGGTGCTGTGTGAGAGCCTGTATGACCCTTACCAGACGTGGAGGAGACGCCTGTCCGGGTGAGTCCTGCTTTACTGTCCCACAACAGAGATAAACACAGAGTCCCAGTACAGGCTTGAGGCTTTGTATCTGAACTCTGAACATTCAAGATTTGAGATTCAAGATTGTTTATTTTTGTCTCCTTTAGGAGAGATTTGGTTTGGACAGATGGGTCTGCTACATTTCAATACTAAAATGCATACACACAAAGACATCAACACACATGCTACACGGTTCACACACACATCATCTCCTCATGTCCTTTTTTTTCTGACCAATCACAGCTGCTGATAAGAGCAGCGGTAGAGCAGAGCCAGAGCGGCAAGGAAAACAGCTGAGTTTGTGGCAGTAAAGCGTAGATTTAAAGAAAACCGAAGGATTTAAGAAGAAAAAAGTTCAGGATGACAAGGGACACTAAAATCCCCACAAAATCCGACCTTTATGAAAGCTGTAGGTTCTCTGTCAGCTGAGGTTGAGCTTTTTTAGTTTACATTGAGTTCTATGGGACGTTTTTCTGGGTAGCCCACGTGAATTTAGTCTGCAGTACCACGGACGCCCCTTGTGCTCATGGGTGGGACAGCAATAAGCTAGTTATACCCTATCCAGTTATTATTATAGATCCATGGAAACCACTCCCCCTATCCTCGCCTCGCCTCTCCACCAAATCAAACATCCAGCATGTTCTTTTCTTTGTCACAACAAGGAGAGTGGGTGGCAAACATGAAATTGGCATTTAAGGTTTTAGAAAATCCGATAACTCAGGTACGCGCACTTGCGAGAAACAGGAAGAAGGTGAAGGGGGGTAATCTCATCCCATTGGTTCGTTGGGGATGAACGAATCCCATTGGTTTATATTTATTGGTCCGCTCCAAAATATTTTTTATCAATTTTTGAAGACTATAGGCATCTGGTCAATTCCATTACTATTTGAAAACACAAGATAACTTGACTACTTTTAGGGTTTATGGACTTTTTCGCACATCCATCCATCCATCCATCCATTTTCTACCCTTTAATCCATTTCTGGGTCAGGGGGGTGGCAGTCAGAGATGCCACCCAAGTCTCATAGCACCGGTCCCTCACTGACCCTCTGCAGGTGGTGAGTCCACAGGAGGACGGCTGCTCTCTGAGTGTGAGCATAGCCTTGATCTTTCAGTGGGGGCTTTGGGCAAAGTGGGGTTAAGTGTCTTGCCCAAGGACACAACGACAGCAGTCATCATTGGGAGTCGGTGGAGAAGGTGCAGAGGTGGGAATTGAACCCACAACCTTCTGGGCTTAAGGCCAATGCTCTACCAACTGAGCTACTGTCGCCCCTTTTTTTTTTTCGCACAATATTTAAAAAATTGCGTCTGGAATAAAAACCTGACTGAATCTTTAACACACTTTTTGAACAAAACTCTCTGGTCTTATTTGATGAGTCCGTATCACCAGAAAGATTGACAATTGGGAGGACTATTAGTCTTGATGGTCCAACCGGAAGTAGAAAATCCTCCTATATATCTTTAAGATTAAACAGATTAAAAAATACATAGAATGTGATATAAGTTTTGGAAGTTTTGGAAACAGCACAATATATCTTGTTTGGCTGTTAATTAAAAAAAAAACTATAATTTAATTTTACATTCAAATGAGGAAAAATGCTGTGCTTTCAATAACCACACCATCTCTGTATTGTATTTAATGCACTTTTTTTTCTTCCATTTTTGTCATTCATTGCCAAGTCCAATAATTTAAGTCTTTGCAATTGTTTGTCCAACTATCATTTTAATTTCAATACGATCAATATAGCAGCTCTACTTTGATTGGACCGTCCTTCCAAACAGACCGACCCCAGACCCTTCTGAATATATGTATGTATAACCAAATTAGGAAAAGTGTAGCTCATCAGGCAAATGCAGTGTCCAGGTTAAACAATGGCTTTACTTGCAGGGAAAAAAAAGTTTTATTTTTGCTGATCAAATAAATAGTTGAAGTTGTTACTGTATAAAGCAAATATTTCCAACCTTGTCGAAAGTCTGTTTTCATGTAAGCATTTCACGAGTATTGACAAAAGCTGTGTGTTTCAGGGAGGAAGTGAGCTCGATGGAGAGGAACAAGTACAAGTTCTCTGCATTGTCTTTACCAGAGGAGCTGCCAGCACTGTTCCACGGTGAGGCAGACATATTTTTGTTAAACACTTTTTTTCAACTCTGCAATAGTAAGTAATGAAAAATGATGTATGGTATTTTATTATCAATACCATTAGAGTGGACATCTGACGATATAGATCAATTATTGTCTGCTGGGCCACATTGGGATATCATAATTTTGTGGAGGGCCGGACCCTTTTTCACACATTTACCAAAACATATTCGCTATTATCTGTGAAAGCTACTTCAGTTATAGAATTATTTATTTGATAAACAAAATTACTTGAAGGTGTTTGTTCATTGTCATTTTTTGTATCTGTGGTTTTTGTTTTGTTTTTTATCCAAATTATATTTTTTTTTCATAGATAATGGGGTTTGATAATTGTTTTTGGTTTTGCTTGTATTCAACCAAAACTGGACAAATGTATTTTAGACTGATTTTGTTTTGCGTTCATTGTTAGTTGATGTATACAGGTGGATGTAATTTCCTGCTTAGCATTGCTGCCTGTCGCACCTCCTCCGGTGCCCATGGGTCAGCTGCAGGGTCAGCTGCAGGGTCATCAGCCAGGAACCACCAATCACCAACGTTTCGCCCCTTTAATCCTGGAACGTCTCATGGTGGCGGAGCAGTGACAAGGACGTCTCCTTGTCACTCCCTGCAGCTGGAGAATGTTATCCCCCGCAGCTGTCATTGAGGTTAGCTATACTTTCCCCAACTCCTATCCTTCCTCCTCAACCAGAGCCAGAAGCTGCCCTTTTCCGCCTCCTCCGAAAGCTCTCTTGTGGCCCTGCGCAGCTTTCCCCCCGTGACTCCTGCATCCCTCAAGAGCCGTATCATTGACAGCCCCACGAAGCCTCGGCAGCCAACTTCAACAGGGTAGATGGCGGCCTTCCATCCAGCCTCCCGGCACTCTGCAGCCAGCTCGGAATACTTGGCCTTCTTGCGCTCGTAGGCAGCCTCGATCTCCCCTTCTGATGGAACTGGTGAGTTCAATGAGATGCACCACTTTTGCCTCTGAAGACCAAACCACAATGTCAGGGCGGAGAGATGTGATGGTGATCTCCGTGGGGAATTGGAGCTGTTTGTTAAGGTCAACCCTCATGTCCCACTCCTGGTTGGGGGCAAAGGGCCGCGATGTCTCTTTTGGCCTGGTGTAACTTTGCCCATCCCCTTCCCTGACAAAGTTGGTGTGGCTCTTTGCTGGTGGTAGCTGTTTGTTACCCTGTCTGCACCTTTCCAGGACCTCGGCGAGCTTCCTGAGGACCTGGTCATGGCGCCACCTGTAGCGTCCCTGGGAGAGCGCAATCTTGCAGCCTGACAAGATGTGTTGAAGGCTTGCGTTGGGAGCGTTACAGAGTGAGCAGCATTCCTCATTGCCAAACCATTGGTGCAGGTTACGAGGACAGGGAAGCGGTCATAGGTTGAACGGATAAGGAAGCTGAGCCTCGCCTGCGGGATCTTCCACAGGTCAGACCAACTGATATTGCGGTCGACAACTCCCTCCCAAGTTGTCCATCTTCCTTGCCGGCCCTGTGAGACGGCCTTGATCTTATAGCGCTCTTCCTCCATCCTCGTCACTTCTGCCACCACCATCTCCTTCTTCTCCTTGCGAGTGGCCTTTGACCAGAACCGTGGTGCCTCTCCCCACCCTAGACCTGCTCTTCCTGCCTGGACTCTGCCCACGATCTCTCGATGCTGCAACCTGCTAACCGCATGGCCCACTTCTGCTTCTGCGTTCCACTTTCGGCCAGTGGGAACCTTGGCTTTTGCATTCCTTACAGACTCGTCGGTGGACTGACTCAGCTCGAGAACCAGCCTGGCCTTCTCTTGCATGTAGCCCACACTTAGGGACTGCAGTGGCAGTTGCAGCGCGTTCCTCCCAAAGAGGCCAGAGTCAGAGAGGCACCGTGGTAGCCCCAACCACTTTCTGATGGAGGCGTTGGCTTTTCCATCCATCTTCCTCACGGTGGATGAGGGGATCTCACTCATCTTCAGGGGCCACATCAGTCTCCTATAGAGTGTGAATTGGTAGCACCAAACCTTGTATTTCCCAGGGAGCTCGCTTTGGTCGATCCTTGCCAGGCCGTCTGAAAGCTGTTTCATGACGGTCCTCCCCATCTGTTTATCAGAGAGCTCTGCAGAATACTCCCTCCCCAAACTTCTGATAGGTTGTTCAGACAGAAGAGGGATTCTCTCTCCCCCGGCGACAAAGGTGGTGCTGTTGTTTATGACTCCCCTTCTGAGTGACAAACTACGGGATTTGGCGGGCTTGACCTTCATCCTGGCCCATGACATCAACTCGTCAAACCTTTTTAGCAGCCTAGATGTACATGCTGCTGTTTGGAGGAGACTAGTGACATCGTCCATGTAGCTTCTCAGTGGGGGAAGCCTCTGGCCAGATGAAAGTTTGATCCCTCCCACCATCTGCCTTGCCCCTATGAGAATGATCTCAAAGGCTGCGACAAACAGAATTGGTGAAATGGCACATCCCATAGCAATTCCCACCTGCAGTTGTTGCCACCCAGTAGTGAAGTCCTGGAGGGCGAGACACATCCGCAGGTCACTGAAGTACAGTGCTACCAAGTTCCTGATGCAGAGGGGCATATGGAAGAAATCCAGAGCGTAGCTGATCAGCTGATGTGGGACTGATCCATACGCGTTGGCGAGGTCGAGCCAGACGATGTGCAGGTCGGTCTTCTCCCTCTTGGCTCTCTGGATTTGGTTCCAGATCATTGACGAGTGCTCAATGCACCCTGGGAACCCTGGAACTCCTGCTTTCTGACAGTTGGTATCAATATAGCCATTCTTTAGCAGAAATTCGGTCATCCTTCCGGCCAGTACAGAGAAGAAGATTTCTTCTCTGTACTCTTAAAGCTCTATAAATAGCTTTAAGAGTAGGCCGTGGCAGCATATAACAAACCCTCATTGAGTATTGTCTCCCATTCCTTTAAATAGGCAAACAGATCACCGGCTGTCGGGTGTACAGTATGAAGTTAACAGCTGGAAAGGGTCTGTGGGCTGTGAATCGTGCGCTTGTGGCCCCCAGCTCGCAGTTTGCGATAGTTTGGTATAGACAGAGGACATAGCATATATATTTTTCGGAACCCCTTTAAAAAAAAAAGATCACTCTTAATTATAAATGAATAATTTCTGCGGTATTTTTGGTCATGTTAATCATACTATTGCAATTTCACACCAACCAATCCATTTTCCCAGATTACCCAGCTTTAGTCCATACCCTGAATATGCTAATCTTATCACATTTACTGCAAATAACAATGTAATACTAGCTAATAATCAGTTCCAAGAGTCAAATGGGGCCAAATATTTCTAATTACATCAACCCATTTGATACGTGAGCAGCACTAATCCATAAGCTCCAAATGAGAAGTCTGTGTTTGCAGAAAATGTGAGAGCGATTAAACTTTAACCCTTAATAGAATGTGTTAATTAGAAAATGCAAGTGACTAATCATGCTACGCCTGTCCAATTACTAAGACTTAGGATTTTGTGTGACGCAGACCAGCGCTTGATACTAATGTTTTGAATGTTTGTGCACAGAGAACCTGCAGAACAGCAAAGAGATCCCACAGTTCCTCATTCTGCGATTGGTTCATCTCCAGGGAGCTGTCATCAGCGGAGGAAAGGTACGGTTTTGTCAATAATTAAATAAAGTGACAGCATACAAGCAGAACAAAATTTGTAAGCTTGCAATGATAAACTAAAACAATGCCATCAGGATAATGACAGAAAGAAAAAAGACAAGAAAGGGGTTTTGGTTACATTCTGTTTATCAGGACACGTTATTAAATGAAATATTAACATACAGTAAAATAGAATACTTTTTTCCATATGCCTCATAGATCTTTTCTTTGTTGGCAACCTTTTGCCTTTAATTGGTCTGATATTGCTCATTATCTGTAAAGTTTTAGACAAAAGGAAAACATTTTATTTATTAAAGATGGCGCCATGGCAAGAGCTCTGGTGTGTGTCGTTGGTGCACACCGGGGTAGTCTTGCACAGTTTTTCCTATGTGGTTTTATTGCAAATGGCAAATAAATGAATCTGATCTGAATCTGATCTGATTAAGTACATATTCCAAATTCCAAAATATAGTCATTCTATGAATATAATTTTTTGTATTGATAATTGTAGAATGGAAATGTCATACCATCCCATCCCTTGGAAAAAGTCTACATTGTCTTGTTTTACTTTGAACATACATTTAACATACAGTACATATATATACAAAAAAAAAAAACGCACCAGTATGCAAAAGATATCATGATATAACTTTTACAAGACTGTCTCTGTGGACAAAAATAGTAGTATCTCAGTAAATAAAAATGCAATGTCACTTGAAATATGTTTGGTTCATTGTCAAGTCTTACTTGAATCCAATTATAGTAAAATCAAGAAAATAATTACTTTGTTCACACTATTTTTTTGTTGTGACTTTCTTCAACAAAAATGTTCTTAACATTTTTGAACAATACTTTAATTACTCTTTAAATAACATGAAATATTTGTACATTGCAGAAGAACGCCCTCCTGACCATCACCCCTAACGCCGTGGAGGACCTGTTCTCTGTTCTAAGAGACTGGTGCTGCCGGAGCCCAGGCGAGGGCAGAGATGGGGCCTTACCACGGCTGACACTGCAGACCCTGACCTCCATGATCCACCTGCTCCACGCCAGCAGCCCCTCGGAGCGCCTGGTGGACATACGGACCGTGCTCCACAGCTACTTCCACCTGCTCAACTGGAACCGGCCCCTCTGCACTGACCAACAGGACCGCGAGAGCTGGGAGGAGAGCCTGGTGTCGCTGCAGAGCCAGATGCTGAGTATGTCCTTGTATCTCACATCTCTATAATCCCAGTCTGCATTCTCCCTACAATAATGTTGCATAGTGGACTTATTTCTTTAGGCTCTTAATATTTTAAAGTGTAGTTATGGTTTTTACATTTCAGATTATTTTTGAAAATATTTAACAGTGTAAACCTCAAACATGGTAAGAATGCTTTTATAATTATCATCTCGACCTTTATTAAGGACTCTTATGCAAGTACAGGATCCATAGCTAAGAATAATGAATCTCAACAGCAATCATTCTTTGCCAGTCTTTGGTCACAGAAGACATACAGCTTAGTGTTACACACTTACCGTTCACAGAGGGCGAAACAGAGGGCGAACAGTGGGGGGCGAAAGCTCCGTGCGGGAAGGGCAAGCAGAGAGCGCGAGCTCATCGTTCTGATTCAAAAGTTTCTCAAAGTCAGTTAGTGCAGCTTTAAATATACTGGTACTGTTAAAACTCAAGAGGCATACACTTTTGACTGAGTAGATTGATGAACAGATTCCGTTTTATTAATGTGTCTTTCAGCTGCTATTCCTGAGATCCTGCAGTGCTCCGACAGACCCGTTCTGCAGGCTGTCTTCTTAAACAACAATTGCTTTGAACATATCCTCAGGCTGATTCAGAACAGCAAGGTCAGAGCCCTGTCCATCGTAAGGCTTATTTTTGTCCTGTTTGCTGCTTTTTCTGACAATCAACCACATCTTTCCATATTGTTGACATACTGTAGTTTTGATGATAAAGTGAAGCCCACTGCCTCCTGGGAGCACCGCCTGTCTAACTGTGTGTCTGTTTGTGCTTGCTGGTGTTCGCATACATGTGGCCTGCAGTTGTTTCAAAGTAGACGATTGGAGCAGAAGGTTGAGTGTGACATCACTACACGTTTGCTCACAGAGGTCGAAGTGGACAAGGTACTGAAGGCCTGTGTCAAACTGGTCTGTGAGCAGGAAATTCAGCCTCTTGTTTTGATAAAACTTCAAGCAGGAGTCTCTTCTATCAGGCGGTAGCATCGCCACATTATACTTTGAGTATCATTGGTTTGAATAGTCATAAAAAATAGTGTTTTCTCCTCAGGGTATAAATGTGCACTTTTTGTTAGAGAATTGTTGCGTGACAATCTATTTTTAATAATAAAAACACACCTTCATATCTATTTACATAACATATCGGTGTATTCTCAACCGCCATTATAATTATCATTTAGCTTTAAAAGGGCGTAGACTAACAACATATCTGACTAATGAGCTGTGTTAAATACTAGAGTCACATTAACATAATGGTGACATTCATTGTCCTACTAAGAAAAATGATAAATTCTTATGAGAATTTATCATTGCAGTAATGCAGTAATGCAGTTATATCTGATTACATTATATCTCTATAGAAGTGCATGTCAAGGCAAAAAATACTGTACATGAAAATATGCGATTAACTCAAATTGTATCTTACGTCTCCCGATGTCTGGCTGAATTTCCTGTTGACAGTGTTGGGGAAAGTGTTGCTGTGCATGCGATGGTGGTTGGCAAAGTGTGTTCACATTTCTGCTGCGTTCATGGGACTAGGGGTGCTCAGAGAAGTTTTTGTGTTTTTTTTTGTTTTTGGGTGACTTAATTTTGTTCTATTTTTGGTACAGCTGTAGGTTTTTACATGGCTGCACCAATCTCTAATCAACAATGATTTTAATTGTGTGGCAATCCTTAAGCCTCTTTTGTGTTCACAGTTGTGGTGTGGGAAAAGCCACTGCACATTGTTGTATATTTCACTTGTTCTGCACAGGAACAAGCCCAGTGCCATGACGTAATGCCATTGTTATATTTGCATTCTCATTTTAATGTAGGTTTTGGAAAAAGCATCTGACAGTATTACCGTGCATGCCTTAGAAGTCCTCACTGCAATAATGAGCAACTCACCCTCTGCAAAGGTAAGGTTAGAACGTGTATTTTTAGTAGTTGTAAATGTAATTAGTTGATTGCATGTTGATGCATGCAAAGCCATTATCACTGTCTCCTTAGAAAACCATTTTCCTCATTTTGTCAATTAGAAACCTCATTGTTTTAGCTTCCAGCTGATGGAAGTGTGCCAGCCACAGCTCCCTCTCCCTATGGGATTGTTTCTCTAACCAGTTCCTGTCCTGTTCCCACAGGAGGTGTTCAAGGAAAGGATTGGTTACTCCCAGCTGTTTGATGTGCTAAAAAGTCAAGGCCCGCCCACCAAGCGCCTGCTGCAAGAGCTCATGAACATGGTAGATTGATTATTGACCCCTGTTTCAGAGGGTTTGGTCTAATTATTACATTCAAATTACACTGGAGTCTTATACTAAAACTTTTGCATGTTTTCCAGGCTGTGGAAGGCGAGCATACCCATGCCCATTATTTAGGCATTGGCAACGACCAGCCTCTGCTGCTGCTACTGCAGTGGCTCCCGGAGCTGTCAGCACAGAGGGACCTACAGCTGCTCGTGGCCCAGTGGCTGGCCACTGTGTGCGGAGGCTCGCTGCCTTGCAGGACTGTGGCCGTGGAGTCCGGCATGGTGGGGGCTCTGCTACAGGTCTTGTCTCAGCCTCAAAATCTGGACAGACAGTGTGCAGATGCACTGTTAGGCCTCCTACAGGACCTGGGCTCTCTGTGTTTAAGACCAGAGGAGCTGAAGGGGCTGCTCAGGATGCTCCGCGTAGACCAGGACAGTGGTGCGGCGGGTGGGCGGGCTCATCCGTACTGCACGCGCATCATCAGAGTGCTGTCTGCGATGGCTGCCAGAGAAGGCAAAGCCCACGCCCTTCAGTACTTTGACCTTTCGCCTCCTATGGCAGGCATCATGGTGCCCGCCGTCCAGCGTTGGCCAGGAAATAGCTTTGCTTTTCATGCTTGGCTTTGTCTTAATATGGAGTTTCAACGCAGTCCCTCTGAGCAGTCAAACTACCGTAACTCCTACCCTACCTCTGGTACTCAACCACAGCATGACATTGGCAAAGGACCCCGTAGGAAACAGCTCTATAGGTATGACGACGAAGTGAGCATAGTGCTTTGTTTGTGCTGGCAATTCAACATGTTTTTCTCTAAAGCTTATTCACAGCAAGTGGCACTGGACTGGAGGCCTTTTTCACCCTGGAAGGAGTGCTGGTGGTGGCTGTGTGCACTAAGAAAGAGTATATGGCCGTTGCTTTGCCTGAGTATCCTCTGACAGACTCATGCTGGGTGAGTCTTCCTCTGACCCTCGTTTTACTCAACTGAATTGTTTTATTTGTCTATTCAGCTAGTGTCACAGCAGCATATCTATATGCAGTGGGACAAAAAAGTATTTAGTCAGCCACCACTTGTGCAAGTTCTCCCACTTGAAAAATGAGTGAGGCCTGTACTTTTCATCATAGGCAGTGTTGTGCCAGTTCACAGCTTTTCTGAACTAGTTCAAGTTCAGTTCATACATGCTCAAAGTGAACAGTTCACGTTCAAAGTTCACAATTTTAATTCTGAACTAGTTCAAAGTTCAGTTCATTTTACTATTTTTTGTGAAATAGTCAAATAAATACTTTTTTTTCACACTACGAGCTATATATATATATATATATATATCTCCTATATATATATATATAGGAGGTATATATATATATATATGTCCTGTACACCCACAGGAGGAGAGCCTTATGACTACAAAACAGACAAGATTTACATGGTTTTTCAATGGGAGCAAAACGGAGTTGCTCCATCTCTGCTCATAAACTACAGACAGTAATGCGCTGCAGTGCGTGTGTCTATACTTTATGTCAAATATAAACGGTGTAAACTTTGTCGCTAACTCACCCTGTGTTTTCATCTCGACTCGGGCGCATGTGAAAAGCACCAGCTCACAGCGCCGCACCGCAACACAGAGTCGGGGTGCGTTCACAGACGGTGGAAACCGTAGGATTTTTTTGATTTTGGCGGAAAAACTGCGAGAATACAGGAGGGAGGAACTTTCTCTCGTTGCATTTCAAAAGAGAAAACAGATTCCAACGTTCATAGTGATGTCTGCCGTTCATGACACATAAAATGAACTAATTCACGTTCAAGTTCTTTTTTAAAAAATTTGTTGCGTTCAGTTCAACGTTCACAAAAAAATGAGCGTGTTCAATGAACGCGTTCTTTTGAACTCGTTCACGCACAACACTGATCATAGGTATACCTCAACTATGAGAGACAGAATGAGAAAAGAATCCAGAAAATCACATTGTCTGATTTTTAAAGAATGTATTTACAAACATTGAAAAATAAGTATTTGGTCACCTACAAACAAGCAAGGTTCCTGGCTCTCAGAGTGTTACTCCTTCTTTAAGATGCTTCTCTGTCCTCCACCTGTTACCTGTATTAATGGCACCTGTTTGAAATCGTTACCAGTATGAAAGACACCATGTCTACAACCTCAAACACTCACACTCCAAACTTCATTATGGCCAAGACCAAAAGAACTGTCGAAGGACACCAGAAACAAAATTGTAGACCTTCACCAGGCTGGGAAGACTGAAACTGCAATAGGTAAGCAGTTTAGTGTGAACAAATCAACTGTGGGAGCAATTATTAGAAAATGGAAGACAAACAAGACCACTGATAATCTCCCTCAATCTGGGTCTCCTTGCAAGCATGACAATGATCCCAAACACACCGCCCAGGCAACTAAGGAGTGGTTTTGTGAGAAGCATTTCTAGGTCCTGTAGTGGCCTAGCCAGTCTCCAGATCTCAACCCCATAGAAAATCTTTAGAGGGTGTTGAAAGTCTGTGTTGCCCAGCGACAGCCCCAAAATATCATTGCTCTAGAGGAGATCTGCATGGAGGAATGGACCAAAACAGTGTGTGAAAACCTTGTGAAGACTTACAGAAAACATTTGAGCTCTGTCATGGGCAACAAAGGGTATATAACAAAGTATTGAGATGAACTTTTTATTGACCAAATACTTATACTGGATAATTTTCCACCATAATTTGCAAAAAAAATCTTTAAAAATCAAAATGTTATTTCCTGGATTTCTTTTCTTCTCATTATGTCTCTCATAGTTGAGGTATACCTATAATGGAAATTACAGGCCTCCTTCATCTTTTTTGGGAAAACTTGCACAATCGGTTGCTGAATACTTTTTTGCCCCACTGTATATACAGTATATATTGTTTTATATATATCTATGTATATGTATTACAGTCAACTTAACTCTAAACACTATTTATTCTACTGTGTCTGCTTTTTAAAATCAGCATTCAGTCGCTATTGTCCATTTATCCGGTCGGCGTCCATTTGGCCAGAATTTGGTCAAAATCTACATTGATGGGGAACTGCGTAAAACCGCACAGCTCAGGTTTCCATCTTTCGGCGAGGTACGTACAAGCCTTTTGTTTGTTTTTGCTGCTGAAACACATTGCATTCTTCCTCTGTCCCGCTCTGCATCCTTGTTTCTTCTTTCAGCCTTTTACATCCTGCTGCATCGGGTCTGCAGGCCATCGGACCACTACCACTGCCACCTCTCCCACTCTGGCCCCGTCCTCCCCTCCTCCCGCAGACTTCGCCTTCCCCACACACGGACCGGCCCTCATCAGGTCTCAGTCTTTCCCCGCTTCCTTCGCCGGGGGTCGTTGGGGGGGAGTTGGGGAGTCTGCGGTCCACACGATCACTGCCGGGCTCCAGGACACTGAGTGGGGGACGCCAACCTCCCTGGACGGACTCTTGGGCACCGCGTTTATCTGTCATGAAGAGCTCCAGCCAGCGCAGACCAAAGCACTGCACTCCGCCGGTGGGAGCGATGCCAGAAATTTGAGTTACATGTTGCATTTTACATGACTGACCTCTTTGTGTGCTGCACAACTTAGGCCCAAATCACGTGTCCTTATTCAAAGCAGAAGGGGAGATATCTGAGCTCAACGGCAAACTTCTACTGTACTATACTCCACAGGTGAGGATTGTGTACTATGAACACTTAGGACCACATAGAATACTGGTTATATAAATAATCGATCCTGTTTTTATTCCCTTTTATCCCTTTTTATTCTGCTGTAATGTGCGCAATGATGACACTGAAATATCTCCTCCATAGGACGAATAAAGGTCTCTCTTATCTTATCTTGTCACCATAGAAAATACTTCCCTTTCACTATCATCTAAATATTTGGCCTTCCAAGTACCACCACATACAAACTAACTTGGTCTTAAATATGACTACAACAGTTCTATAGTAGATCTAAAATGTTACCATAGTAATGTGGAAGGGCGATAGTGGCTCAGTTGGTAGAGCATTGGCCTTTGAGCCTGAAGGTTGTGGGTTCAAGCCCACCATAAGACCTACTTCACGACTCCCACTGATGACTGCTGTCGTTGTGTCCTTGGGCAAGACACTTAACCCCACTTTGCCCGAAGCCCCAGCTGAAAGATCTCAGCTCCTGTGGACTCACCACCTGCAGGAGGATCTGTGAGGGAGTGGTGCTGTGTGTACTGGGTGCAGCTCTGACTGCCACCCCCTGACCCAGAAATGCATTAAGGGGAAGAAAATGGATGGAGGGATGTCATTGAAAGAACAGAAGGACAAAAAACTTGAAATAACATCAATCAATCAATCAATCTTTATTTATAGGGCGCTTTTCCTGCACAGGGCAACACAAAGCGCCTCACAGTCCACACCACACAATGCACAAATCATCACCATTAAAATACAATTAAAAACACATATGTAATTAAAAAGCATTAAAATCACATAAGTAATTTAAAAACATAAGAATCACACAAGTAATTAAAAACAATAAAATAGTTAAAAACACAAAAAGTTACAACAATAAATAACAAGGTGTGTTAAAACGATAAAATTCTCTAGTTGTATGCACAGGAAAAAAGAAAAGTCTTTAACATGGATTTGAACATTGACAGAGAGGCAGCCAGTCTCACATCCTCAGGAAGACTGTTCCAGACTTTAGCTGCATAACCTAACCTAAATAATCAAACTTCTGCGTACGTTTACCACAACTATTGCATTTTCTTCCTTAATGTAGTTATAAGAAAATCACCCTATTTTTGTATATATGTTATGTATGGTCTTATACAGTTACATACATTCGACAAAAATAATGTTCACCTCCGTCATAGCACCTATTATTTTAAACCTTTAATGGCACAGTCAACTCTATGAATTGAATAAAATCTGAATTAAATCATGGTTTTCTCCTAATACTCTGACATACAGTATAACAATAATTAGTAATGTGATACTATTTTTGCTAAGGTAAACACATGACATGTAAATAGGTCTTTTTACTTTTTTGTTTTATTCTACAGAAAACATCCAAGTTCAAATTCATAATTTCAGTCCTGGTCTGGGTGTGCCAGAGAACACCAACAGGATAGGGAGTGGACACAAATAATGACAGAGATGTTAGCCATAGTCATAAACCAGTATAAAATGTTGACTGTCTGCCTCAGTTAGAAAAGTTTAGTAAGTGAAAATCATTTTATTGGGTTATACAGAAGGTTTTCTCAAGACTTAAACCGTTATCTTTTTTCCGCAGGCCTTCAAAGGTCAGATATGTCTAGATTTGGCTCCTAATCACCAGTACGATGGCAGGCTGACAGGTCACCGCGTTGTCAACTGGGACATCAAGGTCATTTGTGTTTCTGCTTTTTAAACTCACTTATTTTTCAACATCAGAAAACATGTGTGATGTTTTCTATTTTAGGATGTTGTGAATGTGGTCGGAGGCATCGGCGTGGTGTTGCCTTTGCTGGAGCAGGTGTGTGAAGCAGAGCAGGTTTATAACGGAGGCCAGGAGACTTCAGACCTTCTTGGACCAGAACTTACCTCTGCCAAGGGGCCCTCTGGGATGTTGCTGCCACTCAAGAAGTCCTCCGGTGCGTTCAGATTATTCTCAGGCAGTTTAAATCAAATAACATTTATTTATAAAGCATGTTAAAAAAAACAGTCAAAATATAAAATGTATCCCAAAATAAATACAAATGCAAAAAGATACACATTTGGGCTAGCACTTCTCAGCAATGAGGTTGTGGGTTTGAAACCTGGTCAGCACAGGGCATTTCTGCATATTCTCTCAGTGTCTGCATAGTGTCCTCTGGGTGCTTTCCCCTTTCACTAAAAACGTATGTAGTTCCTTAATAGCTCCTGTAAAATCGCTCCCCAACCCCGCCTGGGACCAGGACTCCCTTGGAACAGAGATTCTGAAATCTCAGAGGGATTGGTTGAATAAAGGTTGATAAATAAAATATAAGATAAATGTCATGATAAAATGCCAAATGCCTGTGAGAAATGCTTCATCTCAAGTTTTATCATCATCCAAAGTCTTTGTTTGGTTCCTTGTCATTTTATATCTTTTATGTAGACACATACGTATTGTATTGAAGTGTGGGGGAATACTTACCAGAATACAATTAATCCTCTGATGATAATACAGAAAAGAGCTGAGCGGATAATTCACAAGGTTGGTTTTCTAGAACTCTCATAACCTATTTAAGCCGTCAAAATTTCTTAAATTTCATGATCTGGTGGCTGAGTGGATAGCACTCTCGCTTCTAAGCAAGAAGGTCATGGGTTCGAGCCCAACAGGATCAGGGTCAGGGAACAGGGTGAGTGGAGTTTGCATGTTCTCCCTGTGTCTGTGTAGGTTTCTTCCGGTTTCCCATACCACTAAAAAACATGCACAATAGGTATGAATGTAAATGAGGGAGTGAATGGATGGTGTTGATTGGAGGCTGTTCTGTCATCAGTGGGATTGGCGTCTTGGAACAAACTATCGTTTGAATATTGTAAAACGCTTTGTGTGGCTTTGGTCTGTAAAATTCCCTATGTAAATAAACATTACTTACTTTCTTACTTACATCAATAGTTTTATATAAAGTATTCAACTTGAGAGGCTCAAATAACTTTTAAGCGCTTTCGTGTGTCTGTATGCAGAGTAAAACTCTGGAACAAACTGGACTCAAAACTCAAGCAATGCCAAAATATGAATCGAGTGAAACCATTATATAAACATCAAACCGGGTCAAAATATAAAGATGAAGATTTATTTATATTGCTCTTGTACTGTAATGATTAACATGCTCAATGCTTTTTTCCATTCTTCTCAATTTACCATTGTTGGTATGTTGTCCATTTACTATTGTTAGTGTTGTGTCCATTTACCATCGTACAGTAGGTATAGTATCCATTTACCATTGCTGGTATTGCTCATTCCTAATATTTTTGGTATAAATTGTTGTGACAATGTATTAATCATTTGTTACCTGTGGTAAAGCCACCATTAAGTAACACCGTAAAATCCTTGTATAAAAAAGCTGTGAAGCTTAACACATCAATCACTGATCGGGAAATTGAGGTGGGACTAAATAGGGTATCATCTTGCCACTCCCTTTCAGACAGAATTAAGTATTGTGTCTACATTAAACAAATAATAATTAAAAAAACCCAATATATATATATATATATATATATATATATATATATATATATATATATATATATATATATATATATATGTATATATCAAGCATATGTGATATTGTGGCTTTTATGTTTTCTTGTACTAATTAATAAAATCTTTGATTTTTTTTTTTTACTCCCTACTTCAGAGGGACGTCTTGAGAGGAACAGTGTCGCTGCGTTCTTGTTGATGGTGAAAAACCTAATTCGTCATCACCCTGTCAATCAGGACTGTCTGCTGCAGTGTCATGGGCCCAGCATCATTGGAGCCATGCTCAGCAAAGTGAGTTTAACCCAGAGGAGGCTCTCATTATTTATTTTGTGAGTCTTTATTTTGACACACAATAACTTATTTATTGTTTATGCTATTAACATTTCAATACCAAATTATTAAAATGCCAACGCCAATTTTC
Source organism: Knipowitschia caucasica (assembly GCA_964034765.1). NCBI lineage: Eukaryota > Metazoa > Chordata > Actinopteri > Gobiiformes > Gobiidae > Knipowitschia > Knipowitschia caucasica. The sequence continues at coordinate 25,775,014 of OZ035829.1, read as the reverse complement.
CTATTGTTTCCTATAGTGTTGAAAGTCGTCCAGAACCTCACTCCCATCTTTGTGTGGAATGATAGACAAATAGCCACAACAATTGTAAAGCGCTTTGTGACTCTGGCCTGTGAAAGTCGCTATATAAATAAAGACGACTTACTTACTTATAGATAGTCAAGCCGGATTGCCATGAGTATCTATCTGTGCTGACAAAAATCATGAAAAGTTTGACTGTGTAATTATTCATAAAGAGATATTCCTCTTTAACTAAACAGTCTCCAAGTCTCTATTCAGTTTAGTTTTGAGTTCATCTTCTAAAAATATTTGTATTATAATTTTACTAAGAAACTAATTTGCTACGGGTGATATGTCAAGGAAAGAAGTAGTTATTCAGTTGCTCTTTTACTGCAGACATCAACGGTATAAATGCATGACACCAATGAATGGTTTTGCAAAGCAAATGTGGCCTTCTATTCACTGGTCTCGAAAAAAACACAGTCCATAGCAACATATGTTGCTCACTGAACTGAGTGCTCTTCATCAGTGTCTAAGTGTTTCTAATAATAGTGGCTTGGTCAAGCCTCGTTCACATATCTGCATTATACTCTGTTACACCCACACTAATTTGTTTCTCTTAGGTCCCAGGAAACATGATGGACATGAATGTCTTAATGGCATGTCAGCTGCTGCTGGAGCAGGTCTTCTCTGAGGGCAACAGCGCATTACTGCAGCAGCTCTACCACCACCTCCTCTTTGACTTCCGGATCTGGAACAAAAGCCACTTTGCTGTTAGTCTTGGTGAGGCACTTTGTTTACTTTAAATACATAAAGTGAGCATTTAGCAACATTAAATTATGTTGCTAATTACTCATTTTATGTCTGCAGCTCAGGTACAGTATTTGTCATCCGTGATAAACAAAGGAAAACAGCGGTTGAAGAGGAAGTATGGGGTACAGTATATCCTGGACACCATTCGGACCCACTATAGGTCAGATTAAAACATATTTGAGATCTTTTAAAATTAGTCTGCAGATGCAGGACCCCACAGTGAATGTGTGTGCGTGTGTTTGTAGTGTGGAGAAAGATGGCAGTCCTCTGTCGGATGAGAAACAAACCATACAAACCTCTCTGTTCGCGCTGCTCAAAGACTTCCTCAAGTCTCCGACACAACCGGAGCTCCAGAGCTTTCTCTCATTCATACTGACTGTTGGAGAGGAACGGCAGGTCGGCTATTATTACACATCTGTATTTTAAGATAAGCTTTGATTAATATATAGCCTTATCATTCAAACTTTTCTCCGGATATTTCTTCAATACTTCACCCCAAGAAACCTTTTCAAACTGTGCATGTCTTCCGATCAGGTGGTTCGGGCATTGGACGTGCTGTATGATTTGTTGAGAAGCACTCCTCCACGTGAGCAAGTCCAGGCCTTTCTGCTGGAGTGGGGAGTGGAGCAGCTGTACAGCCTGCTTCTCACGCCCAACTTTGGAGACGAACCTAAAGAACGAGTCTTTAGGGTACCAATGCTTTTTACTGATAATGGTTAAAGTATGTACAACAAAATACTCATCCTTATTTTGTTTAATTTTTTTTAAGGTTTTATACAAAATTCTCAAAAGTGAACGCATTTCTGAGCGCAATAAACTCAAGGTTAAACTGAGAGATTTTGGATATGTTGGGCTGGTTTATTGCCTTGAAGATTGTCCTGTTTCCATGACTTCAGTGAGATGTCTGTACGAGCAGGTCCTCGCTACAGGTGAAACTATCTTCGCAGAACACTGGCTTCAGAATATTGTATCCACTGAGCTTTATATTTATTTATCTGTCATGTCTATATTGTTCTTTTATATCAGATGCCACTCCTAACTTTAGAGACCTCCTGGCTGTGGTCTGTCTTTCGCATCGTGCAGAACTTACTGTGAGGTTAGATGTTTGTAGAAAGGTAAGTCTCACAAACTGTTTGGACATATAACTGCATTTTACTGATTTTTACTGTTTTCCCCCTACATTTACACACTCAAAGGGCTTTTTCAATCATGTATATTGTCCTGTAGTCAAGTCAAGTCACTTTTGTTTTGCTAACTTCTTTGCTTTGAGAAAAAAAACTAAAAAATCACTTAGAGCTGACTCAAGCAGTAGTCTGAGCTGAGCCTGCTGGGAATTTGATATGACCAAGTTTCTGCTGATGTAGCGTGAAGTGGCGGTCGGACTAGATATGACGTCATGAGGCTCATTCCCACCTACTTTTCACCCCACAACCCACAAGCTGGTGTACCAGAACAACTGGCATTTAACCCACCTGACGACCTCGTCTTTTTTTAGTGTGAACACTGCGACCACATATTGACATTATTTAATAAAACCAAAACTGATAAACTGTTTTATAGCCCATTACTTACATGTGGGTCAGATAAGGTTATAAAACTACACAAGTCACACAAGGCAAAAATCTAAGTAAAAGTTATTAATATAGCTATGAATTAAAATATATAAATACATTATATATACAAAAAAAAAAATCAATACAGTATGAAGACGCCTGTAGATACTCACCTTAATAGATGTCAGATTTTTTTAATTTCCCTGTTCATGTGTAATCCTTTTGGCATTTGCTCTTTCACAAAATCCAGTAGTAAAATATCCTTCCTTGTTCAAAACCTCTTTATCAGTAATGTTTATGGTTTTGTTCCAGCTCTTCCACCTCATCCATTCCAACGTGGACTACGTGAAGCAGCTCTCCAAGCAGCCGGGCTGGCAGGACGTTTTGACCAAACTTTATGTGAAAGAATCGTACGAATCGCGCGCGGCCAGCATCGCTAACTCCAGCTCGCAAAACTCATTTGAGCGCACGTACCGTCCCCCTCTGAGCAAAGAAAAGTCCCTGGTCATCGAGGACCCAGACCTGTTTCTGAGCTACCGCACTTCCCAGGACGTGGACGATGAGGAAGAGGAGGAGGAAGCACATCGAGACCTTTCTGAAGGATGTTCAGATTTGTCTCAGTCGCCTTCAAGTGGTGAAGGAGGGCGACTTAAAAACTTTGCTGGATCTCTTCACTTTAAATCCTTTGATTCTGTGGATCAGGAAAGTCACTCTTCTTCTCAGTCAAATGCAGTTGATATAACATCAGCCCGTCCTGATGAAGAGGGGAAAGATTACCATCCCCTCTCTCCGTTTGGGACATCACCATTTGACATAGACCTGGGGACCATGGGGGACCCGGGCACTCCCACTGGGACGCCCTCCCCTCTGGAACAGAACAAGCCCTTTCCCCCTCTCAGACCACGGAAGAGCTCCAGTCTGTCCAACATCCTGGACGACACCAGCTACAACATCGAGCACACGGGAGACACCATCTCCAACACGTCCAACCCACAGGTGCAGACAACACTAAGAAAGTTTGGATTATATTCTATTTAGACCGACCAATTTGGGTTTTGTGTGGCTCAGTTTGACTAGCTGAGAGGCTTATTTTAAAGGCTGGAAACAGCTAGGGCATTTTTCAAGCTTATTTTATAATTATTTTCTTGATATCAATGGGTGAATGTTAATTTTAAAGAAATTGAGGAGAAGTAAACATGAACGGCCAAGTTGATAATCAAGTTTATTTATGAAGCACAATTGATTCAGTGCAATCCAAAGTGCTTCACAAAGATGTAAAATCCTACATATTTACAAACATTATACAACATAAGAGGAAAAACAACCATTACATTTAAAAGAACAACACTCAATGTAGAATGTAAAATGAAAACTCAATATTTAAAACTCAGACACACAGCTAAATATAACAGTTTTCAGCCTCGACAATGACAGAGATGTACATATTTAGGAAGACTAAAGATGTTTATTGAATTTAGGTATGAATATTCTTTTTTTGGTAGATTTTTCTGAAGCTTTAAAATGAGCTACAACATGCCATGGAAACATTTATATTTCAAAGTCGGAAAATATTGGTTCGATATACTGTATATCGGTCAATCTCTAATGAATATTTACAGTTCTTCAGCAGTGCCCTTGACAACGAGCAGACAGATAAAGGTCCTCTATAGGGCTTGTTTCCATTTCTTGTATTACAGTTAAAAGTATATTCAATTATAACTTAGAAAAGACTTAGTGCTATGAGCAACATCAATTATATTTATCTGGAGGAACATCCATCATCTTCTTGTCTCATAAAAATAGTTTTGCCTCTTCGGGAATGTTCCATAGTCTGATATAAATGTACTCAAGTCAAGTACAGGGGATTTTATTGCCAAAAATACTGCTTGTTTCCCAGGGGAATGAATGTTATATACTGTACTATGTCCAAAAAGAACTGTTTCTCGGTTTCTCCATAAAGAAAAGTATTTTTAGTGTCAAGAAGAACAAGCTGTAATAACAGTAGAACAGCCGTTGTAAGAAGGTCCCTTTGTTCTTACAGCGGCTGGTGCTAGAAGAAAGTTATTACATCTTATGAAGTGCGCAGTGGGCTTTAGTGGTTTGCTCTGTTGCATTTACAGCAGACACCAGAAGAAGAGCTGTGTAATCTTCTGACCAACATCGTGTTTTCGGTGTTGTGGAGCGGCAGCGGGGCTGAGGTGAATGAGGACGTGGTGTGGAGAGAGAGAGGACAGGTTTTCTCAGTTCTCACTAAACTGGGCTCCTCCTGCCAGCTCGTCCGGCCTCCCGATGACATCAAACGCAGGTGAGTGATGACGAACAACAATACCAACAGAACCAAATAAAAACTGGTTTGTAGCACGTGTCGTGTACACATACAATACACAATGTGGCTGAAATAGAACCAAATTGCTGATTTGAGAATATGAAATACAGTCCTATTTATAAGGACAAACAGAAAAGAGTTCTTGAGCCTTACAGATTCATACACTGTGACTGTAAACATAAACTTACAGATATACTTTGGTGCATTGACTCCAACGCACAGGGACTGGCCTCCTGCTGATGCCCAGATTAAACATGGGGAGGCAGCGTTTCAGATTTTTGCAGCAAAAATTCTTCATGGAATTGGGACAGGCTTCTACTCTGACTATGTTCAAATTGAGGTTAAAACAATTCTGCTTAGCTGTGCATACTACTCACAGCACTCACATGTGTAAATATTTACCTATTTACAGTATTTAGAGTGATGATAGTAATCACATTCTCATTATAAAAACATGTTCTTTGTTTTTTATGTGCAAATAAAATACCCCTATGCCTTCCTTTTATAGTTTCATAGTTATCTTCCAATAACATAATTAGTTAATTTCAAACCATTTGCAGCAGTTAAACTTGATCCACTTTCTACACATTCCTTTATGAATTTTAAACCAAAATGAGTGTAGAAGCGCTTTTTACAACTTTTAAGAAACCACCCTTTTGGTTTATTGGACAAAAGTAAGTGAGATGATCAAATTAAATACGCAGGACATTTTTAAATAACTCTATTTAACTTCATGAGCTGATTTGCACTGGGGAAAAACATATGTTGCGAACAGAGACGACTAAAATGTATTGTTTATTAGAAACTGTTTTTCTTTCAGTCTTTTGGAGATGATGCTGGAGTCTTCCTTGTCGGATCTGAGGGAGGCCCAGGGGGTGTCTTTGCCGTTCTGTCCCAGCCTCCTGCGACTGCTCCGACTGCTCCAAGATTTTTTGTTTTCTGAGGGCACCGACAACTGCATGCTGTGGAGTGAGAAGGTATTTTTATACCGAGTTTCATTAGACGTCACACTATTCAGGAATTGGCTCATGGTGTGTGTTTTATTAAAGCTAAGGAAACAAACTTTTGTTTCATAAATATTACATGTTGTTTGTCCCAACAGAAAAGCTATGAACAAATCAAAACAAAACATGTTGTCTTTGTCTTATTAGAAAACATGTTATTTTTTGCACTCTTCGTAGAGAGATCTTAGTGAGTCACTATTTTACTAGTGATGGAACTGTTTTCCAGGAACTAGTCACATGGGGTTTAGGTACCCCAGCTTTATAGGAAACATATCGTGCAAAAGGCATTTTTTTTGGTTACAACATCATCATAAATGCACGATTTCAGGAATTTTAAGTCATAACCAGAACGATTTTGGAAATCCTCTCCAATTTATTATTATTTTAGTCAAGAGCATTTCTGCTGTCAAATTGGATATAAATGCATGCTTACATTACTCATGTGAGTCTGTTTTAAATGGTTTTTATTGGGGTTGTTGTTCCCTCAGCTACCAGAAGAGGGACACTGCTTCAGGGTCTTTGTATTTTGTATTAGAATTTTGCGTATCACATCTTTTCTATAAACATACGTTATTTCATCCTCCGTGGCTGCAGCGTTCCGACCCAGGGCAGCTCCGGCTGCTTTGTAATGACAGCAGCTTTGACAACAACGTAGCGAGCACCTTAACATGGTCATAATGTTCCCAGGACCATAGACGCACAGGACAATTCTCTGCTTGTTGTGTGCGTGTCTTTGCATAACCTGTGCACGCAATAAATACACCGCTGCAAGAAACAGAGCTGGATTATAGAAGCCTCAGGAAGTGTCCGAGTCTCCCCCGTGTCTCCTCCTGAAGCGCAAATAAACTCCCTAAATTAAAGCTTGGGTGCCTACATTTTCCCTTGCATTAAAAGTTCATGTTTGTTTTGCCAAAAAGTGAAATTTTGTGAACAAATCAAACAGATTTAATGACAGCCAATGGCTGACATTATGCATTTCCGACTTTTTTAAATGTCCCATTCTCATCCCTATAACAAACAATAATTTTGATCTGTGGTCATCTCCCTCACTCTAGTGACATGCTTATTACTCTCTTGCAATGTAGACCAGTGGTTCCCAAAGTGGGAGTCCTGACCCCTACTGAAAAAAATATTAATGATAACAAAGAAAAGTGGAACAAATAGTCTGAGTCTAAGAGTCTATATTAAATTGGTAATTTTGTCCCAGACATCAAGAGATGACAGCGTAAATCAAAATCAAGTTACATAGCTTACATCACACGCATCGACAAAATGTCTAATGGCAAAAGCTAAAAATTTTTGGAGGCTACATATAAATAATACCTCGAACACACCAAACAATTTTTTGGTCCCAGTCCAGCCCTGATTGGAATCAATACATGAAAATTGTTGATGGAAAGCTAAGGCCCTCGATCTTACTGGTGAGACTTATTCCAAGGGGAGGAACTGTTTTAAGTATATTTATTACAAGCATAGATGATGCAATATGATACAACAGGGTTGTATGGTCTAAAAAGTCCTTTCTTTTCAAAATGAATTGCAATTTAAGTAGTAGACGTCACCTTTAACTGCCCACAAATAAGCTCATTTGTCAACTCCACTTGTTGAAATTGAAAAAATGTTTACCCTCAATTATCCCTGAAGACAAAGCAGCCGGGTGTGGCTTGTGTCAGTTACTCCCTGTGTATAGGCTCAGGGTGGAGAGCTCTGACCACTGGTAGCACAAAGTACACGTTTAAGTGCACATACTTAAAGCATTTGGTTATTGTTAAAACCATGAGGTGTGGAACAGGCTTACCGTGGATGACTGCTTTACTGACGGTTGCATTGGCTATTGTTGCAGATCTTCGAAGGGGTGGTGAACTTGTTGGACAGGTTGCAGGCTTGGCACAGTACGCCCGGCACGCCAGGAAACACGGAGCTCAAGGAGATGGCCCAGATCGGTCTCCGCATCATCACTGGTTACATCCAACAGCAGAATACTCAGGTCAGAAGCACCAGCTCCACGGTAGAATCAAAACATTTTTGTTCAAAGATGTTGGGATCAAGACAGACCACCTCTTAACAACATAGCAACTATGTGTCATTTACACGTTCAAATTTGTTTTTGTAGTGATTAACTCCCTTCTCTGACCATGGCCACCTAGCCCCATCCCACTGTAATCACTGTTCTGGTTCTGTGATAATCAATCAATCCATTCAGATTTTCAAAACCTGTACACAAGATGTGTTTGGACCAAAAACATAGTAGTAGTATAACACACACACACACGCAAAGAAAAGATGCAGGCCCTAACACTGTCCGACCCTACACCTCTCCCCATCACTCTCTTTCCACCTCATACTGAAGAGTATGAGGTGGAAATGGTATTCTGCGGGATTTCTTATTACCGGGAACTGAATATTTAATAATGAGCCACAGATTTCATAGATGAATATACTGTATTTATAGGAAGTGTGGTATGTCCCCTTTATAGACAAATGGCATGGAGAAATCACATGCCAAATTCCATGGGGAAATAGCTAAAACCGTACTGTGGAGCATTCTATATATAAAGCATTGCAATATATTTGTTAAATATAATATTTTGGAATATTTTAGCCTAGGGAACAATACTTCCATGGAGGAGACACTGTCACTGTATGATTCATGTTTGTGGAGGTGCAAGCCCATTGTTAGGGCATATACAATTTTATGTGACGTAAATAAAAACCCACAATATTTATAATACTAAATGTATAATAATATTTATCAATATGAAGACACATTTGGTTCTGAACTTTTTTGGCACCTAGACGTATCCTTACCTACAGTTTGCTGCATCTAGAACCATTTATAAAAACACTAACATTTATGAACTCAAAAGACTAGACCAGGGGACCTCAAGAGCATTTTCTCTCGACTTTCGTGATTTTGTTGTTGTACATAATTACAAGTATGTACATTTTTCACCAAAAACGATTTTGTAAGTGCCAAAATGTGGCGAGCGCTCAGCACATAAATCAAGCCAGGAAAAACCACTGTAACTATGACAACGGTTAGCATGGATGGCAGCAAGAATGTTAACAGTTGTCATAGGGATGGTTGCCATGGCAATCACTATGGCAACTGTTACTAACACAACTGTTACCATGGCTGCCATTGGTATGGCAATAGTCACCATAATAACCGTTGCCATTGCTATAGACACTGTTGCAATAAGTATGGCAACTGCTGCCATGACAACTATCACTAATGGAACAATCACCATCACAACTGTTAACCATGACAACATACAAACAATCGAGTGAATCTTGTTTTAATGCAAAATTCTTGCGGCTACTTTTTTGGAAGTTTGTTTCCAGTTGCCATAGTGATGGTTGTCAGGGTAGTTGCCATAGAAGTTTCCATAGCAACGGATGCCAAGGTAACAGTTGCCATTGCAATGGTCACCAGTGCAACAGTTGCTATGGCAACCACTATGGCAAGTTACCATAAAAACCATCACTATGGCAACTGTTGCTATGACAATCACCATGGCAACCATTACTATGGGAATAATCACCATTGCAACTGTTACCATAAAAACAGCCAGAAAACCTTTGCAACCGTTGCTGTAGCAATCACTATGGCAACTGTTACCATGGCATCCATCAATCAACTGTTCCCATGACAACTGACAGACAATCTGGTGAATCTGGTTTTGGTGCGGTTGCTATGGTAAAGGTTGCCATAGTGATGGTTGCTAAAATTATAATCAATGACTCGGAAACCATCAAACAGCACAGAAGAGTCTTAGTTTCAACAGCATCTAGTTACCTGTGTGAATTTTAACGACACAAATGTGAGACATACCAGTTGGTAATTTTTAGCAATTGGTAATCAGCGCATGTGCTCATGTGCCTTTTGGAGCCGGGAGCCTCCCCCACTGGTAAATACTGGTAATATTTTTATTAGTGATGTGCGAAATGAATCAAGGCTTCAAAGCATGTGTCGAGTAAACTGTGGCTTGGAGAGTGGTTTGGTGATGTCAGCGATTGTGTGTGTTGCCACAGATGAAGTGTTGGAACCATAACGCAGGAGAAATATTTTAAAACAAATTTACCTCCTCATTGCAGCCACTGAAAATAAAATCTGTACATCACTGATTTTCATATGCTCAATAACATGGTCAAAAGACTGTTCCTCCTCACAAATAAAGCTGACATTGAAAAATTGCGAGATTTTGCGAGATTTCCACCCGCGGATACAAACAAACCACACGTGCCACTTGTATGGTGCTGAGATCGCCGACTTCTTCCTCCTTAAAGAACTTTCCTGTGTTATTTTGGACACACTTCGTCTCTGGGACAGAAAAACTGAGTGAGCGGTCGGAATTAGCTGTGAACTGACCATGTGCTGACGTTTATATGACGGGGAGATGAGAAAGGTGCAGGGCCGTGTTCAAACTTATTGTTTTTTAATCCACTATCATGCATCAGAAAGACAATATAGAAACACTATTCCCATGCAAATACATTGATGTCCCTTACAGCTAGCTTTGCTGCGTTGGTTATGAGCCAATGTTTATGAATGATCAGTTTTCTATCTGTACATTTTGTATCTGTACATTAGCTCCATCTGTACATTAGCTCCATCTCCACTTCACACAGCAGCTTCACATTGGGCCTTTTTTCTTTTTGCTGTGCTGTCATAAATAACATGATGTAGTTGGGTTACCTATTCATTTACTACTAACTAATATTATGATTGTCCGTTTTCTGTTTATATTTGAACATTTGTTAAATGTTTTTTAATATGTGCTAATATGTTCCTCCTTTATCTCTCAAATAAATAAATAGATGTCTCCTGTGTGACAACAATAAAGTTAATCTTATCTTAAAATACAAGCCACAATGAAAGGCTCGGCAGCGCACTACAGGTTAGCATTAGCTACAAGTTAGCTTGAATACATATTCCAGTTAACCATCTGTAAAATCAGACAAAAGGTTTTATCACAACTGCATAGCTTTTTACACAGCTTCAGTTGGTCTTTGGGAAACCTAAAAAATGAGCATGCTTCATGTAAACTTTGATGATAACAGCCGAATACAAAGCAGAGCATTTTGCACCATTCATTTAAACAGCCTCTTCGAACAGCTGACGATTTGTTTGTATCCGAGCAATGAACCGGAAGTGATTCTGGGACGAGACTTTCCAGCCCCTGCTGCACTAATTAACTTCCTTGAATAGGCACAGGTGTGTATTCAGCAGTAGTGACACCTAGAGGCAGGAGGTATAATTTGGCCTCTACAACTGGAATATATTATCATCACATTTCTTGATTCTCATCTAAAGCATTGATACACACAGTTATAAAACACTTTCCTTATACAGTAATGCACAGGCCACTTGTAGCAGCTGGATAAAACTACAGAGCTGTGCATATTTATTCAAGTTGATAAGAGCGTTGGGATAAAAGTGCTTCTGAAATACCAGGCCTTGTATGGATTTCTGTTCAAAGGCATTTCAGTCATTCCTCTGAGGGAGTGTTCATAAAGAAGGGCAACTCCTCGCTGGCCCACGCGGCTGCTGCTGTCACTGGTGGATTGTGGGATTGTAATCACACAGCCACAATTGTTCTCTCAGCAGCCGAGCAGAAATAAGTGAAGCATGTAATGAGATGAGAGAAAGCAGAAAAGAAAATGTTTGGATCCATAGTTTTTTGCACATTTTTGTGAAACTAGCTGGTAAAACCTTAGCTCTGCAATTCCTAAAATGGGCCTTACACTGCAATTATTATTATTAAATATGAGGTAATAATTGCTTGAATTTAGTGGTTTTTAGTTTTTACATTCTGACTGTCTTTTAACAAGATTTGCCAATGGGACAAGTCATCTAAACTTATTTCAAGTTTTTTTCATCTGTTTCTCATTCCAAGGCAGGTTTTTATTGTATCTTAAACAATAAATTAATAAAAAGTAAATACATTTGCTTGTCCCATTGGCAACTTTTGTTTTAAGGCAGTGAAAATGTGCATGCATTAAGATACATTTTGCCAAACAATTTTTGACTTATTTTTCATCACTTTTTTCAGCGTATGTAATATGTTCGGCAACCGAACATATTACATACGCTGAATGAATGAATGAATAAATGAATGTCTTTTCTTTTATTATACAGCTATTTGCCAGTTGTGGCACAGCAGTTGCCACAATGCAAAGAGTGGCTTACATCAAAAGTGATTTGTGTCCACATCCCAGTGATTTAGCCTCAGACGGGATGCTCATGAAATATCTATTAAACATAAATTAGACATTTGTCCCATATTTACTGTACGGCACACATTTACGTAGTGTACTGTCTTCAATGCTGACTTAAAAAGGATTTCACCTGTAATCTATGAAATGTCTTTGGGAATCTGATTCTACTCATACATTCCCCATTCCCATTTTTTTTTCATACCATTTAAGAGATCAATGAGGAAATGTCCGTGTGCAAGTTACAGAACAGTTGTAAAGAGGGGCCCACAACACAAGATAAGATATTAGGCAGACCTGTAAAGAAGCCGTGCCAGCAACATTTCAAAGAAAGTAAATTTATAAGCCGCAGATTTTCATGTTGTAATGTAGCAGAAAGCCGACATGATTTAATGATACAGTGTTTAACAGGGCGCGACAGTAGCTCAGTTGGTAGAGCATTGGCCTTAAGGCCAGAAGGTCGTGGGTTCAATTCCCACCTCTACACCTTCTCCACCGACTCCCACTGATGACTGCTGTTGTTGTGTCCTTGGGCAAGACACTTAACCCCACTTTGCCCAAAGCCCCCGCTGGAAGATCTCAGCTCCTGTGGACTCACCACCTGCAGAGGATCAGTGAGGGGCTGGTGCTATGAGACTTGGGTGGCATCTCTGATTGCCACCCCCCTGACCCAGAAATGGATTAAAGGGTAGAAAATGGATGGATGGATGGATGGGTGTTTAACAGGTTAATTGTTAGCTTCCATGCCGGTACTCATAAGTCAAAATAATAAGTCCATAAACTCTGCTCTGACAACTCTACCACAATCAGAATACACATAATTGCTGCATCGCCATAAAAGCCTCTTGGGGCAAAGAAAATCAAATAGCAGCTTATAGCCTGGAAATGTCAGTAAGTAAATATAAAGTTTAGCACAACTGCCTTTACCAAATTGAGCAGGAGTCTGTGAATTACAATATTCACTACTTCTGACATCCTTTCACGTCTGCTCTGTAATTCTTCTCCAGATTGTCCATTTTAATCTTTCTTTTTGTCTCCTTGGTGTAGGTGTGTGTGATGGCCTACGTGAAGCTGCACAGCCTGCTTCAAACCGTCATGTGCCTGAGCTGGGAGGAGGTCTGCTTCCTCCTGGGGCAGCTGGGCACCCCCCTGTGGCCTGGAGGACTGAAGGACGGGGAGAACGGAGGCTGTGGTGACATCTTCTCTCAGCTGGTGCCCATCGTGCGCACACTGCTGGACCAACACGCTGACCCGGTCACCATACAGAGGCTGCTGCCAAACCTCCCAGTCACCAACGGAAGCACCACGTTTGCCCAGGACCTGAAGGCCTACTGCCACACGGTGGAGTGGCAGGGCTTTTATCAGCAACAGGTTTGTGAAGGAATTATTTACTATGATCACTTTTTATTAAATTTTGGTTTCTGTATCAAACTGTTGTGTTGAAGAAGGAGCTGAGTTCAAAGCCAAAACCCTTGAAGAAGATGACAAAGTCTGGGATCGTGTCATAAATTCCGACAGAAGACATGTTTTATTGTCGATGGTAGAGACAGCACGAACAAAGCAAACAACAGAATGCAAGTGTATTATACAGAGCGGAGGCATGGAGACGTCCAATCAGCAGCTTCCACGGTGCCATGTAGCTTGGCCTTCAGATAGACAAAACAAGGGAAAAGTACTGGCTTCTGCACATTGATAGAATGATTTGTTTAACTTTAACAAAAGTTGCTTCAAAGTGTTATGAAATCTCACACCCTTACAGATGATCATGAGATTTGGGTTATGACCAAAAGGACAAGATTGCAGATGAAAGCGGTCAAAATGAGTGTCCTCCAAGTGGCTGTGTGCTCCCTTAGAGATAGGGGGATCAGTCACACGGGAGGAGCTCGGAGTAGAGTTGCTGCTGAGGTGGCTTGGGCTCCATGGGGAGATGTTCCGGGCATGTTTCACTGGAGCAGGACCAAAATGCTGGATGCATGGATGGATGGATGTATTTTGTATTTATCAGCCATGAACTATATACTAACTTTTTGTATTCATCTTCCTGGTATATTTGAGTTTTTTTTACTGATTTCTGTCAGACCTACTCATAAATGGTATCAATCTCTGCATAGAGGGATATTAAATTTCAAATACTGCCCTGACTTTGTAGGTAAATATAAAGATGGGCAGATGTGGAGGATTGTGTGATAGTGGAATCACCAAATGTCAGGTTTGGCCAATTCCCATCCCAACGGAGATAAAGAGATCCTTTATTCTTCCTACAGTGGACGAAATGTCAGTGTTGCATAACCAGTTACAGACCAGTAGGAATTTGGAGCACACAGCACAAAATAAGTGAACAAGTCGTAATGCAAGAAGTTAATATTAAAGCTGCACTAACTGACTTTGGGATTTTGAAGCCGCGGACTCGCTGGCCTCGCTCTTTCTGCTCCCCTCCCCGCACCCACGAAGCTATCGCCCCCCACACACACCCACTGTTGGGACGGAGTTAGCGTCTCCCAATATGGATAATACATGGACATGGATTTGCACGTGGATGGCGTGACCATAAAACGATAGAACCGGGAAGCGCGGAGGAACGGGGCTTTCTTTTGGATGGCTGTTTCGCTGTGTAAGCAGTAACCGTGACGAAGACGAGGAAGCTTCAGGTTAGCTCCTCGGCTTGTTGTGCTAACTCAGCCGTCTATGCTAACAGACCTGTAGATTTCTCACGAAAGTGGGGGCTAGTGGTGCGCTGTGATTGGTCACAATCCGCGACCCGAAACACATTCTCTTCCTTGTTTCATCAAAACTCGATCTAAAATATAATGTCACGCCAGCACAAATCTGCGCTACTTTTTCTTCAAAATGATGTATATCCCAATGCACTACATGGACATGGATAGCATTTTCGTAATGAATACAAAAATAAAGTCAGTTAGTGCAGCTTTAAATAGACATGATATAAATTGCACAAGTTGACTGAAACATTGGAATCTCAAGCGTTATAGTTAACATTATGGGATGCTAAACTGTTGAATTACTGTCCTGTTCTGTCATCTTGATTTAAATAATGATGATAAGATGAGCCAAGCCCCCGGGCAAAAGAGACCCAAAAAATATACCACAGAAAACTGCATCATAATAATAATAATAATAATAGATTTTATTTATAATGCACTTTACATTTCAGGGAAACCTCAGAGTGCTACAAAAACAGGGAACATCCCCAAGATACACAACATAAAAACAATACATCAAATATAACATCAGGAAAAAATAAAATAAAATAAAACATAATTACTGTACATATCTAGAAGGCCTGTTTGAATAGGAATGTCTTTAGGCCTTTCTTAAAAGCCTCCGCACTTTGTGGGGCCCTGAGGGTTTCTGGGAGGGCATTCCAGAGCCGGGGGGCTACTGCCTGAAAGGCCCTATCTCCCATGGTGGAGAGTTTGGTCCTGGGTTGGTGCAGGCAGTGGGAGGAGGTGGTTGAACGGAGACTTCGAGAGGCGGTGTGTGGTGTTAGGAGTTCACTGAGGTAGGCAGGGGCAGTTCCGTGTGTGCATTGATATGTGAGGAGGCAGAGTTTGTACTGTATTCTGTGTTTGATGGGCAGCCAGTGGAGTGATTTGAGGACGGGTGAGATGTGGTCATATTTGCGCCTCCTCGTCAGGACCCGGGCAGCACAGTTCTGGATGTACTGGAGTTTTTGCAGACCCTTTGCAGAGGTCCCGACGAGGAGGGCATTGCAGTAATCCAACCTGGAGGAGACAAAGGCATGGATCAGCTTCTCAGCGTCCGGTTGTGAGAGGGAGGAGCGGAGTCTGGCAATCATAAAACATGATTCTTTTAAAACATGTCCAAAGATTTATAGTATTATAAAGTACAATGGTACTATGAATACCTTAATGGCACGACATGTTTAAGAGCCTATAATAAACAGACTCCTTCCCTTCGTGCCTGAGAAGGTTTTAATCACCGCTCCGTGTGACAGTTCAGGTCAATCAATCAGATTTGTTTTGGCTGATTTCATAAACGCATAATAACATAAGAGCATAGCTTTGGCATCCACTGCAATTTCAATACCACATGGCAGATCAAGGTGACACTGGAAGCATGCATAGTGTATATACTTGTATTTCAGTGTTGTGGACTGCGTTTAAAGAGGTCTAATCTTGTTCCAGGTGCAGCCGACCAAAGAGCAGTACGAGCTGGACACTTTTGGCCGGTGCCACGACATCATGTCCAACTTTTGGAACTCGTGTTTCGACGACCTCATGAGCACAGCCTTCAGACGAGACAAGGACCGGTCCGACAGCAAGGCCAAGTTTCAAGTAATGCGAAATTTCATACCACAATAGGCCTTTATATTTACTATAGAGATTTACTATTCAATGATTGATGGCTGGGACAATATATTTTGGAGAGGGACAGTTTCTGTCGAATAGTTGTTAGTCTTTTCAAACAACAATCAAACAACTTTTAATTATATAGCACAGATCATACAGAATGGAACCCAAAAAAAAAATATTCACATTTATTGCAACATTCCTATTTTAAAGTACCACCAGGACTGTATTTTAAAACACTTGGAGAATAAAAAATTGTAAAGTACATTTTTAGATTTAGTTCATGTTTTAACTTTTTTTTCACCATCCATGTGTATTCCTTGCTTTATTGCCTCAATTATACAATGAGTTGTGCAAATATTTAATAGCATATATCTTTACAGTGAAGTTGCATGGCGCCGTAAAGATGGCGCCGTGGCAAGAGCTCTGGTGTGTGTCGTCTGGTGCACACTGGGGTAGTCTTGCACAGTTTTTCCTATGTGGTTTTACTGCAAATGGCAAATAAATGAATCTGAATCTGAATCTGAATCTGATTGAACAAGAAGAAGAACATTCTAACATTAACAGACATTATTGTATTTAAACTACTCCTGTTGAACTCCTGTTGTATACTATTGTCCCTCTTTCTTTCTAATACGTCTTGTATATCTTTTGACACCAGGAAGCCATCATAGATCCTTTTGTGAGGAAAGTGAAGAGTGAAAACGTTCGGTACCACAGCATCCAAAAGCAGCACTCCAGCCAGCAGGGGGTGGTGTGGCAGCACTGGAAATCCCTGCGCAGACTCTTCTCCAGTGAGAGAGGAGCCTGGGCCCACAAGTACATATTTATTTATTCATTTATTCATCTTTAACAATATGAACAGTATCTCACGGTTTATACTTAAAGGCCCCATACTGTTCTCTGCTTTAAACATTACTACAGTGCTATTTGGCCTTCATACACATGCCCAAAGTAGTTAATTGATTCCCTCAACCTTTAGTTAGAGAACAATCTTTCTCTTTCATTCTCGAGAGGAGGTGCTCAGCAGTGATTGATGGGGGAGAAATAAAAAAAGACACACCCACATACGTGCCTGAATCAGGGTCGAGTCCCAAGTCACTTTAACAAGGACTGTTCCAGAACTACAGTTACCTTGAAAATGGACTTACTCAAAAGCTGATCTTGTAACCTGGTGTTATTCTCACAATAAAAGATGCTAACGAGGAGCATAGATCTGTCAGTACAATGCAACTAACTTGCTGTGTATTACTGTTAACTAAATAATTAGGGTCCGAATCTGGATCGAGGACATAGGGCTGTAGAGCAGAGATCCACTCGTTTAATTGAGATGACGTCGCCTCTATGCAAGAAATGGCTAGAATTTAAAGTTTTGACTGTTGTAAGAGCATAATATGTGACCTTTGATGAGTATTTTCTTTTCCTTAATTTCCCCTAGTGAATCTAAATTATTCTAGTAATCATCTACTGTATAAAACTATGCATACCATATTTAATGCTTAATGTCGATGAAAAACCATAAATTTTCTTGTATCTACAGAGTCCAACCAGCGGTGAAATGGAAGTTGTCCAATGCAGAGACCTACTCAAAGATGCGGCTTAAACTGGTGCCCAATTACAACGCTGACGATCACAGTGAAGCCAGTGCGCTCAGGGACAATATGGGTCAGTACTTTAGACTTTTATAGAAATGTTGAACAGTATACAGTATATACAAAGATATGTTGGTTTTGATGAATTTTAGGAGCTGAAAGCCCTCGTAGTACTGACCCTCTCCCGTTGGCGGTGGCAAAAGAAGCAAAAGTGAGCGACATGGAGGATGACCAGCTTGGAGAAGATGACCTTATAATTTCAGATAAGAAGTTAGTACTGATGGTTAAATTTTTACACACGTCATGACTTTATTTTTATGTACATGAAGTTTTAAAGGTAATCCAAGCGATCACATTTACGTGCAAGGAAAAAATATCTGGTTTTGCATTCATTCAATGTGATAAAGGCACTTCTACTTATTATTCCATAACTAAGCTTTGGTCCTTGTTTACTTTGTGGTTCTTGCGCTAACTACCTCTGTTAGCGCAAGAATCTCTATGTCATATCTGCTCCTTGTGCCAACCTAAAGATCACATTAAATTGTATCAAATTTCCAAACAACATAGAATAGAATCAAATACCTGAACTAAATGCAAATGAGAATCTGGCAATATCCATAGCCTCTGTTGACTACGCTCTCTACCAAAGTTGACAGAGCTTGAGGTGTTTTACATTGGGCCCATATTTAGACAATTTAGTTTATCACATCGTTCCTGTAGATAGTTGATACTAGCAAACATATATCAAACAATTTTTCTCATTCCAACATTGCATACATAATTAAACTGTAAAATGTGCTTACCAGTCTAGTTTCATGTTTGATTGAGTGTATGTTTATGTGTCTGCAGAGGGGAAGGAGAGGACGAGAGCCAGAAGGAAAAGCTGGTTTTATCAGAGGACTGTGAACTCATCACCATTGTAGCGGTGGTCCCAGGTCGATTGGTGGTCACAACGCACCACATTTATTTTTATGACGGAAGTGGCGACAAAGAGGAGACAGAGGAGGGTGAGAATGCATCAAAAACATTACTCATGTTTAGAAGTTGTATTATTTGTTTATTGGAAATGAGATTAAACCACTTTTAAACTAAATATTTTCCATATCTCCCACCTATAAACATGCCATGTAGAGCTTTTTTACTCAAACAGCAATTATAAATGCAAAATATAGAATATATAGAAGCAGCAAATGCGAGAAACATCTCTGGAGGTAGCAGCGAAGATGTGAAAGACAGGAGAGTGGCCTTGTGGAAAACACATTTTTACTGGACTTTGCAGTAAAAAATGCCTTTGGAAAAGCTTAGTAAAATCAAATAAATGGTCAAAACTTGCCAATATCATCTTTCAAAAACTTACATTAAAGTCATACGTCTGCACCCACTGTATGTGGCTAGTTTTAAGTCTTGTGTTTTGTTCAAAATACATGCATGCATTTTTAGCACAAATTCAATCCCTCCACAAAAACAACTCAACAATAATAAAATTGCGGAATATTTTTAGATTAAGATTAAGATTGTTAGATTAAGAAATCCTTTATTTAAGGTCCTGGGTTCGAATCTTGGAGTGGAGTTTGCATGTTCTCCCCTGCGTAGGTTTCCTCCGGGTACTCCGGTTTCCTCCGGGTACTCCGGTTTCCTCTGGGTACTCGGGTTTCCTCCGGGTACTCCTGTTCCCCCTACCACTAAAAATATGTACAATAGGTCTGGCATGCGCCTCCTGTTCGGCGACCCTGCTCCCATCTCTGTGTGGAGTGAGAGGACAAATGCCCAAAAAAATAACCATTGTAAACCGCTTTGTGACTCTGGTCTGTGAAAGGCGGTATATAAATAAAGATTACTTACTTACTTACTTATTTGTCAAAGCAAGTAGCAAATCTATCATCTCCAACTTTAACATATCAAGCTATAAAGTTATAGAGATCATACATTCATGTTCCTTACTAAAGACTCTTTTTGAACAGGAATTGGCTTTGACTTCAAGAGGTCTCTGACGCATCTGCGAGAAGTGCATCTGCGGCGATACAACCTGAGACGGTCTGCGCTGGAGCTGTTTTTCATTGACCAGTCGCATTATTTCATCAATTTCAGAAAAAAAGTAAAGCCATTAAACGTGCCTTTGTTGTTGCACTATTCAAAATGTGTAAAAACACTTTTCCGACAGTTGATTTGCATCCTCTCTTTAGGTGAGGAACAAAGTCTACTCCAGGATCTTGGGTTTGAGGCCACAGAACCTCTTCTACTTTGGTTCCCGTTCACCGCAGGAGCTGCTGAAGGCGTCTGGTCTCACACAGGTGCTTGTTCATCTATTTTTAATATTTGCATTACTTTCATAGTGTTTACTTTTTTCACTGAATGTGTGTGTCTACAGAAATGGGTGTGCAGAGAAATCTCCAATTTTGAATATCTGATGCAGCTGAACACCATCGCAGGAAGGACGTACAATGACCTGTCCCAGTATCCTGTTGTATGTATTGTTTTGTCTAAATTATTAGGTTATTTGTGATTATTTAAGACATATAATTGTTATAAGAGCATAAAATAATAATAGGGGAACATTTTGGATGCGAAATCCAGTTATTTCCATTGGATCTCAAAGAGGTCTGTTTTATGTATGTTTATATTGCGTTAATTTGATACATAATTAATTCATAATTTCATAACTTTGTTAAAAATGACAAAGAATTATGTTAGCGCTTTAATTTATTGCCTATTTGAGTGTATTTTCTTATCTAAATCTCTTATCTTTAATAACACTAACCCTTTATATTTCTTCATTCATTTGTTTTATGTACTTCACAAAATTAGATTTGAAAGAAAAAACTAAAAATATTCAAATATTTAAACTTTTTCTGATGGAAAATATTATTTCAAGACAGTCAAGTTGAATACTGCCTGTGTGATGAATTGTTCAATTATGTGAAAGTAGTTTTTCTCATTATACTAGTAACAGTTAAACTTGTTGCGTCCTTAATAAGCGCCCTGTTGAAACCTCTTCTTTCTGTTGTGTGTGTTTGTAGTTCCCCTGGATCTTGTGCGACTACACGTCTCCAATACTAGACCTGGACGACCCGGCTGTCTTCAGAGACCTGTCTAAACCCATCGGTGTAGTGAACCCACGTCACGCACAAGATGTCAGGGAAAAGTAAGTTATACCTCACTCTCATTATCCTTTTCAAACACAGCTTGTGTGTTCTAACAGATAACACATTATCCCACATCTTAACTTTATGTAGGTCCATGAACTTTTAAAGCTGGGGCCCCTCACTTTTTTGTTTCACATAAAATACTTTTGTTTGTCCCAACAGAAAGAATCACAAAAATCTGACCACCACATCGTTGTATGGTCTCTTTAGCATACTTGTAAGAAAGAGCCCTGTGAGTCACTATTTGGCGCTGATTGGCTGAGTCAGGGTGGTTCTCTCTTTAGTTACCTTCTCTCTCTCAAAGATCAGCGAACAACGGATTTAAATTGCTCTTATTCAGCTGAGATTTCAATAGTTTGAATCGTTGGAAGTCACAGCCTCAATTAAGCCAGAAAATCATTTTGTCAACATCACTTCCACCAATATAAACATGTTAGCAGAACAGAGAGCATTAGGAATCTGAGGGAAAACTCTGCGTTAGACTAATCATTGGCAAAATAAGTGAATAGACCGATATAAAAGCATAGTCATGGGTGAATTGAAAGAACTTACAACTAGGTATCCTGGTCTTTTGCATCAGTTGTGGCACCAGCACAATAGACACACTTTATGAACACAAATAGTTTAACTAAGGGATGATTTTTGTATCTTTACACTTATACCTTTCAATGTATTGTGTATTGTGCAGGTATGAGAGTTTTGAAGACACCACTGGGACTGTGGACAAGTTCCACTACGGCACACATTATTCAAACGCTGCTGGAGTCATGCACTACATGATCAGGACGGAGCCCTTCACCACGCTGCACATCCAGCTGCAGAGCGGAAAGTAAGGCCAGCTTCATCGCTCATCTTTAACTTCTGCTTTTGGCAGGTTACGCTATATTTCTCTCAAATTTCAGAGATCATGAGGCACTGAGCCTCATGATCTCTGCGGTGACTTTGCTTCTCACTCGGCTGTACCACACTCACAAACACAATGCACTCGTCCATGTGCGACGGAATATTATGTGAGTCTTTGTGACATCAACTGCAGTGAACACACGTCTGTGCTGCTCAGGAAAGCCTCTATACTGTGATTAACTAATAAGTAAACTGGGACGCTTGTCTGTTTTACCAATGCAAAGTAATTAAATCATTATTTTCATGACACATTAAATTGAATTATTAGGAATTTACACATTCTAAGAAGACAACACCTTTATTTGTTCACATTTTCTGTCAAAAATATGTGTTTCTTACATTGCACATTGTGAATGGAATGTGATTAGGAGTAGAATATTTTTTATAAATTATTCTGAATTTTTATATTTCTAAAAAAAGCCGGAGTAAAACATTTAAAGAAGAAACAAAGTTTTGTGTATTGATGTATGAGGTCAGGACAAAGTCATGAGTTGTAGAAATGTCCTCTCAGGTCAAACACACGTGTCTGTGCTGCAGGTTCGACTGTGCTGACCGACAGTTCCACTCGGTGGCAGCAGCGTGGCAAACCCGCATGGAGAGTCCAGTGGACGTCAAAGAGCTCATCCCAGAGTTCTTCTACTTCCCAGAGTTTCTGCAAAATATGAACGGTAAAAAGAAGACTTATTATAGTAACTTACTTGTTCAATTAATTAATCATGATGCCAACTATGGATTATTTTTCTTAACTTCAGAAGAAACTTGATAGTCATTTAAGACAATACATCTGTCATTGAGTCAAGTCAACTTTCTTACCACAACTAATTACTAAACAATTATTCAAGCTAACGAGTCAAAACCATGGAAATTGAGGACTCCTGACTTAAGGTGATTTTAGATCATCCATAAGTAATGCATGTGTGGTGTGAGCATAGACTCAACAGACAAACATATGATCACAATCCCAAAGTGCATGTAAAAAGAAGTGTCTGAATGTGTTGTAGTTTTTGACTTGGGGAAGTTACAAATGTCCCAAGAGCCTGTGAACGACGTGTTGCTGCCGCGCTGGGCCTCGTCCAGAGAGGACTTCATCGCCAAACACCGGAAAGCTCTGGTTAGCGACATAAGAATGCACTGTTCATGTAGTAGTTGTATTGTTGCATTTAACAATGCAATACATTCTTTCTCCACCAGGAGTCTGAATATGTGTCCAGTCACCTGCACAAGTGGATTGACCTGATCTTTGGGTACAAGCAGAGAGGAGAGGAGGCAGTGGAAGCTCTCAATGTCTTCTATTACTGCACATATGAGGGTAAGAACTGTGCCAAATCATTCCAGAGGAACTAACTGCCACGTGGTGAAAACAAAAGAGGACTCGGTATGCAGGAATGTCAAATAATAAAATTATTTAATTCAAAAACAAGGTGAAAAACTCACTCAAAAAACTCAAAACGGAAATGGAGGATTTTGAGCAAAAACACAGAGACGAAGACATTGACAATGGACCAGCAACAAATGGGGAAGAGCACAGGTACATGTAGACACAAAGAGACACAGGTACTTGTAGACACAGAGAGACACAGGTACATGTAGACACAGAGAGACACAGGTACATGTAGACACAGAGAGACACAGGTACATGTAGACACAGAGAGACACAGGTACATGTAGACACAGAGAGACACAGGTACATGTAGACACAAAGAGACACAGGTACATGTAGACACAGAGAGACACAGGTACATGTAGACACAAAGAGACACAGGTACATGTAGACACAGAGAGACACAGGTACATGTAGACACAGAGAGACACAGGTACATGTAGACACAGAGAGACACAGGTACATGTAGAGGACACAGGTACATGTAGACACAGAGGGACACAGGTACATGTAGACACAGAGGGACACAGGTACATGTAGACACAGAGAGACACAGGTACATGTAGACACAGAGAGACACAGGTACATGTAGACACAGAGAGACACAGGTACATGTAGACACAAAGAGACACAGGTACATGTAGACACAGAGAGACACAGGTACATGTAGACACAGAGAGACACAGGTACATGTAGACACAAAGAGACACAGGTACATGTAGACACAAAGAGACACAGGTACATGTAGACACAAAGAGACACAGGTACATGTAGACACAGAGAGACACAGGTACATGTAGACACAAAGAGACACAGGTACATGTAGACACAAAGAGACACAGGTACATGTAGACACAAAGAGACACAGGTACATGTAGACACAGAACTAAGTATGTTAAAATTTCACATTTTAAATTGCAATTATTGTGAGCAAAAATACTAGGATTTAACAAATATTCAAAATTGTTCAGAATCTTTAGAGCAGCAAAAATTTCCTTTGTCTTACATGTGAAAATTCCTCTACCAAGTTCATCATACATGCTTGAAGATGGTATAATGCTGTCTGGACCATAATAATCCAAAATAACATTTGCCTATGGGGCAAGTAAATAAGAAACCTATTGTTAACTTTTGCAAACTACTGTGAGTCACTACTTGATGCTTTGGGCTGAGAGCTGATTGGCTGAGTGAGGGTGGTCCCATCTTTTTCACTTTTCTGTTTGATGAATCTGATATAAAGTGTGATAATGTGACTGACGCCAAAATATTTAAAATTTATTTAAAAAACGGTTTGAAAGTGTGATACCCCAGCTTTAAAATATGTTAAAGGAAACCAGTCCGGAAAACGTGGTCACATCAGAGACCTGCTCAGACCTGTGATCAAGTTGGTATTTAGAGGAGATGGACAAAAGCTGTGAAAGTTCATTGTGCATTTCAAAAAAATCTTGTCATTTACACAGATCACTCTTTCATTTCCAGGGGCAGTTGATTTGGATGCTATCGCCAATGAAACTGAGCGTAAGGCTTTGGAAGGAATAATCAGCAACTTTGGACAAACTCCTTGTCAGCTTCTCAAAGTAAAGTGTTCCCAAATGTACCATTGAACTTGACGTCACGTATTTGAGATTTCAGAGCTAATGTGGTTGTGTTCGCAGGAGCCACATCCTCCCAGGATCTCTGCAGAGAACGCAGCCCGGCGGCAGGCCCGTCTGGAAACTCTGCCTCTGAACATCTTTGACCACCTGGATAAACTCAGGCCCTTTAAGGAGGTGACATCATATATTTTGAGGAGATATGAAGTTCATGCATATTATGTTAATTATCTGAATTTCATTGAATTCATTATTTTATTTAAAATCACCACAAAGGATATTCATAGAAACAAAAAAACAGGGATCTGTTTGAGAACCCTTTGGAGCACAAACAAATGGCTGGACTTTTGTGAAGTTGGAGCTCTGTAGTTTTGGCCTCTGATGAGAATCTCTCATTTCTGTGCACAATTGTATGTTTTGTTTGTGAGTTTGGAGTTCCAACTGGTCCTGATTCATCCCACAATGTTTTGACTTGAAATAAGGGACTTACATATTTATTTTTGCTTGTCATATTTATCAATCGGTTGGCACAAAAATATAAAGTGTAATGATAATAATGATAATTAAAATCCAGACATTGTTTAAGATGTTAAACAATTGAAGTATCATATATAACATATGCCCCAAGAGAAAGAGTAACAAATCAGACCACAAAATGCTGTCTTATTGCCAGGTAATCAATCCAAAAAACAATCAATCTTTATTTTTACAGTGCTTCTCCTACACAAGTGATTCACAGCACATCACATGGGGCTTATTAGATATGGTGTCTTTTGATCACATGTAAGAAAAAGACCTCTGAATCTTAGGTTGAGAACTTTTATGACAAAAATCATGTGAAAACTAGTGATATAACCGATGGGGTTTGAGAGCGGTTTTATTACATACTTTCATGTTTCCGGTTTGAAAGCCTAGCAAATCAAAGAGAGTGTAGCTATAGAATACAAAGAAAATGGCAATGAACTTAAAATCAATAGAAATTGCAATACCTAAATTAAAATAAGGACCACACAACTCACACAGTGTACAAAGCCAGAGCATCAAAGTTGGTCTTAAGATGCAAAAGCAATTATTCTATTGCTGAAAACTATCATTTATCAAGAAATCACTCCTATAACTTCAATCGAGCTGCAAACCATGATACAATTAATTTTTCTGTCCAAATACCTTATTATCTTTGATTTGCATGTTTCAGGTGGTGAGCGATGGCCACGCCTTGGTCCATGCAGTCGTACCAAAGAATCAAAACCACTCATCCCTCATCCACGGTCCAGACACACTGGTGAGGCCACGCACAAGAACGAACAAATCATAAAGCACTTACTTATTGTAACATATCTGGATGATTCTAAGTGACGACTGTGATGTGATTTTTCCAGGTGACCGTGAGCTCCAATGGTTTGATCGGGACTCATAACTGGCTTCCATTTGACAAAAACATCGTCAATTATTTTACATTCACTACGGACCCCACCTTCAATAATCCCAAGTGAGTGAAAATTTTGTATGTGGTGAATTCTGTGTTTTGGCTTCTCAATGATGAAAAAATGCCACGAATATTTCAGTTTTCATCTCACGAACACAAAAGCGTGTACAAGAGGGCTTAAAAACTGCAGCCATTCTAGCATATGACAATTTAAAGGCCTACATTTTATTTCTGCGTTTGCATTTTTAATTTTTAGTTTTTCTCAATCAGACTAAATCAACATTCGTTCAGTCCACATCTCTTTTCGAAATGTTTTGACTTTAAAAAGTCAATAATGAATATTGGCTCACCTACAACTATATCTCAAACTTGTACTGATACACGTACACGTACTTGTAATAAAATGTTCAAATAAACTGGTTAAATTAAAGACAGGAGACTTACTGTATTTGAAAAATTGAGCTCTTAATCATGGAGTTGTTTTTAGATCCATCCACACTAATATCAGGAACTTCTAGCACAAACATGTTACTCTGCCTCTTCTGTCTAAAATCTCCTCAATAGTATGACTCTTTACAAAATAAAAGTTTTGCCTCTAACTCAGTTTTGTCCATTTCTGGTCAAGTAGGAAACACCCCCATCTAGTGTCCATGTATTCCTACATTTGTATGCATACCCATAGCCACTAGATGGGGATGCTATGTTTTTTCTTGCACAGAACTTATTTGAAGACAGTTAATGTGTTTAAACAGACAGAAAACATGAAAAAAACCTTTGTTTTTTTAATCTATTGAGTAAATTGACAATGGCATTGTGTCACAGCAGAAGACATGTTATTGTTTGTAAAGAAGACAGGACCAGCGTGCTTGACAGTCAGCACATTCTGTCTATAACAAGATTTACCAGTGAGACAATGCCATTTAGTCTAAATTCAAGAACTGTTGCTGTATTGTCTTATTCTGAGGGAAACATTTCTTGTATTTTGTTAAAACAGGATAATTTAGCTTTTCCCATTGCCAAATTATGTTGCAGTCAAAATGGGCTCAAATTATGACATAACAGATCAGAGACTAAGACATGATCCGTTCACTTTAAGAAATGTTTGACCTCAAACAATAAACTACTTTGCACTAATAACCAGAACCCCGTGTGTGGTGTGTTACCCAGGATGCAGCGGTTCCTGTCGGGGCCCTTTGCTCCTGGTGTGGACATAACCAGACAGGTGCTGGTGGTGTCCAACGACGGCCGTCTGCTGATTAGCGGGGGACACTGGGACTGCAGCCTCCGCGTCACTCTGCTGGGGAAGGGCAAGCTGGTGGGACGCATCTGTCGCCACATCGGTGAGATCACATTACAGCCTGTGTTTACTTGTCAGCGTTCTTTTTATTTTCTATTTTTTTACATAAGAAATAAACTAGGAGAGTAAAACTGAAGTTAAGTAAAAGGGCCCTTGTTCAGAGGTTTTCTCCTGCCTGCCAATAATTGAAACAAAATCTCCCGGCCGCTTTTTCCCCACTGTCATGAGAACCAACCTTCTACACTCACCACATTTTCTGGGAGAAGGTCTTCCCTCTGCTCTGCTGGGAACACAGCAACACAGAGGTTAGAGCTGTTGCCTCACTGAAGGTTCTGGGTTCAGCTCTCAAACGGCATGGATCATGTCTGAGTGGAGTTTGCTTTTTTAGTTACAGTACAACAGTCTAATTTTTGTCTCAAATATCTATTGTATCAAGTTAATTGTAAACAGTAATAAAACTAAGCACAGTTATTGTAATTAGTAATATATTAAGTAATTTTTATGTTATTTTTATGTCAAACTCATTTTTGGCAGGGGCCAAATTTAAAAACACAGGATCTGGTTGGGGCCAGAAGTATAACATTGGTTTTCCATTAGTTTATCATTATTTTTTATGGACAAATTAACTCTAATTTACATGAGTTTGGATATTATTTTCTAATATGTTTGGATTCAATCACAACTGGGCCAAATATCAAGAATGAGATGTTTTGGAAGACTGATAGTTAGGTATAAAAATAATTAGATAATTGGCCTACATTAGCTTCTAATGGAGTATAATAATGGAGTATGCCATAGTAGCCTGTGTCTATCAACGCTTACTGTAATAATAATAATAAATCATTTTCAGGGGCCACTAAAAATAGTCTTGTGGGCCGGTTTTGGCCCATGGGCCTGGGTTTGACACGCCTGATCTAGACTTTGTAAATATGCTATACTGAGCAATACCAATATATTAGTATTTATTGTATACATATGTTCCTCCCGCAGATGTAGTCACCTGCCTGGCTCTGGACCTCTGTGGAATCTACCTCATCTCTGGCTCCAGGGACACGTCCTGCATCGTGTGGCAGGTGCAGCAGCAGGTGTGTTTGGACACTGGGGTTTAAGGACTTCAAAACCACAGCTGTTGTTCTGGTCTGGAGTCCCCTGAGCTCTGTCTGACACTCATGTGCCCCCAATACATTACTCTGGTTTGTCCCACAGGGGGGCTTCTCCGCGGGCCTCTCCCCTCAGCCGGTGCAGGTTCTCTGTGGACATGACCAAGAGGTGACCTGCGTCGCCATCAGCACTGAACTCGACATGGCAGTTTCTGGCTCAAAGGTCCGACACTACACCAGTACTAACTCTTACAGAAGCAAAAGTCACTAGTTAGGAATAGGTCTGGGAGGATAACCGGCCAATTATGTAGCTAACATATTAAAGTTCTACATTATCAACACTGGGAATATGGGATTTGACTGACTGCAGCTCTTTTATTTCACTGAGTTGGTGGAAAAAAACAGCTCTCCTAGCTGGCTCATATTGGTCCAATAATAAATAATCTCAATGCATTCATGCAAATCCTCTTCTCACTTTTACTGCCCTCAAGTCTCTGTACAGTGAAGGAGGGCAGAACTTAAAAAGAAACTAGCACATTCAATCCTTAGTTGTTTTTAGTCAACTCCACAAATCTGTTTTACTGTGGTAGTTTTGATTAAGATTTTCAGAGTAAGAAATCATCCCATTCGTCATTAAAACAAGTGAGTGCGTTTACGAAGCATTAGAACATGGAAAACTGCAATCTTTTTCAATGGGTTTATCAAATTAAAAAACAATTGTAAAAACATTACTTCCAAAGCATTACTTTTTACTGCATATTTTGACAGTATAATCCAGATTCTATCGTGATTTCAGTTCCCTAAAGTAGTTTGTTAGTTGTTCCATGCTCAAAAACCCCCATTCTCACCACACATTGTCCTCTGAAGGCCGACACAAAACTTGGCCTTGATCTAATAAACTTGACTGTTTAATATGGAGCAGCAATAGGAAACCTAATGGAACAGATGTTGTCCGAGCAAAAAGCAGAAAAATGTCCAACACAAGTTTCCAATAAAACAAAGAATTCTTGAGGTCAAGAACAATGGCATTTATTTCTTCCATACTTCTATTATATGAACACATTTTACAACGCTCTCGACAAAGGCATTTCAGACCCTGTCCTTAGTGAATAAGGAAATGAGCTGTTACTTCTATTATTACAAGATGTTTACTGGTTTATTGTTAACAATCGCTTCGCCAAAAAAGAATCAACAAATAATAACAATCGGTTAAACAGCACTCATCAAGTTTATACCAATGATTTAATTTGCCAGTTTTTTTGTGAGGGAATAAAATAATGGGAAAATTGTTTTGTATTCCATGTTGGCCTGTAAAACAACCAGAGGGCGTTGGGCCTGATCTGTGGGAAAATTGATTCATAAAACGTGGAGTTGGAGCCCTGAGACCGTAGAAGGGCTTGAGGACTGCTAACATTTATAACAGAAATAAATAAAATAATAACAGAATAATATTAAGGCACATTTTGTTGGATGCCAGGTTGTTGTATAAAAAAGTGAGGTCATATTAATCCTGCTGCTTTGGCGCCTAAAGGTTTAGATTCCAGGCCCAGAAGTCCTTGGCCACAATCCATTCTTACTATCATAAATATGTATTCGTTATGAATAGATTTGGATCTTACACTTTAATATCTTTTAAATGTTATTGTTGATTGTCTGACAGCAGCTTGCACACTTAGACGCTCAAACTGTCTCTCTCTGCTTCAGGACGGGACCGTGATCGTGCACAGCATCCGCAGGGGTCAGTTCCTCCGGAGCCTGCGTCCCCCCGGTGACAGCCACAGTCCAGCCCACATCGCTGAGCTGCAGGTCGGGATGGAGGGCCACATCGTGGTGCAGACGGCAGTGGAGGAGTGCTCCTACAGGAAGGTACAGCGGCTCAACATCATCTGCATAGAATGAAGATCCAGTCATGTACAAACTGCAGTGATGAGCTTTGTCCTCAGCAACAGCATGTGGTTTGGGGTTCAGGCTTTAAAGGGAAACCTTCACATGGTTTAGTGTAAAATGGTTTCACCTCCATGTAAATAGAAACCGTTGTTTTTGACACATCCCAGTGCACCCAGGACCACAGGGAATCACATTATAGTGAACTATGGCAAGCTTACCATCCACATGGAGCAGTCTAAACTTATTGAAACATCATTTTTACAAAGACATCTTTGTTCTTTCCTTCTTCTTTTTTTTACTAAAGGAAACATTGATGATAAGCGCTTCTTACATACACAGCTCATTACTGGTGTCCCTCGTGTGACTTGTGTGTAGTTTTATAACCTTCTTCACCTGAAAACCGAAAATTGAATTACCGCTATATGTGTGTTTCCACTGAACACACCTCAGCAAAAAGACTTGGTGGCAGAAACAGGTTAAATGTTGAGCCGTTTTGACACGCCAGCCCATGTTGCTCAGTGTGACGGGAGCCCTGGGGGTTTTGGTCAACATTCCTGTGACTTTGCTTTGTGTGATTGTGACTATAGTCGAGGCCATACAAGTTATATTTGTGCTTCTTAACTGATGCTGACGTTAAATAGAATGTAGAACAAAAATGATTGATAAAACACATTACACTCATTCTTCGGCAAACAGCTCCAGCTCCATCCAGCCGTCTGTTTCGTTTTAAAGTCATCTTTTCAGCCTGGGCTCTTTTAACTATAAAAGTGTGATGAATGTGTGCTTCTCTTTGTCCAGGGTAAATACTCGGTTCATGTTTACTCGGTCAATGGATGTTTGTTGGCCTCACTGCCGCTGGAGGAGCAGGTCTCAGCTCTGCACCTCATGAACGAACACGTCCTCCTGGGCACGGTCAAGGGAAGCCTCCACATCATGCATCTGCACAGGTGACTACAAATGTCTTTTACACTGACCATCTATGATACTGTGGCTCATTTTTATATGTTTAGCACAAGCTCTGAATCTATGGCATATATTGGTTTTATATTTTAAGTGGAATTACAGAAATAAATGAACTTTTCGCTCTTATGGGTCCACCCTTCTTAGTTACACATCCACACAAACCAGTTTGTCAGAGGCAAATATACCGTACAAATGAAAATTAGAACTATAAAGCTAAATCGCTACAACCCAATTGTATTGCACCTGGTGTCTCAAGATGGTATTCCATTAGAGTTTAACAATTGAATAGACAAACAAATTGTACAGACATTGTAGACAACCAGCTTTACTGTAAGTACAGATGTCAACTTTTTGTTGTGGTTGATCAAAGCCGTAAAAGTAGAGACTGATTGTGACAGTTTGGCCCCCAGGATACAACATTACAAACATTATAGTCATCACTTTCCACTTCTGTCACTGTATAATATCATACCTATTTATACATAAGATTTTATATGCATACCTTTATATGTATTTTTTAAAAACTTTTTATTATTTGTTTGCATCATATGCCAAATCAAGTTCCTAGTTTGTGTCTTCCTGTTACTTACAATGGCAATAAACACAATTATGATTCTAAAACTCAAAACACCACACACACACACACACACACACACACACACAGACTAGTCACTTATGTAGTGGAGATTTATAGCTTAATGACAACTTTTATTGGATCGCATGATTTGTAAATATATAGTTAGATACATAATATTAAATGATTGAGTTTTTAACCATCACGCCAATACCAAGAACTAGCAAAGAAGAAGAAGCAAAACATGAAATGATGTAGAAAATCCAATACTTTCCTTCTTTCATGTACAAATCTTTTTGCCAATTGTGTGAATGAGTTGCATTCTTTTATACTGATTATGTGTGTGCTGCAGTCTGGAGGCTGCGGTCGTCCCTCTGGCCCTGAAGGTCCCCGTGAGGAGTTTGTCCGTCACCAAAGAGGGCAGTCACATCCTGGTGGGACTGGAGGACGGCAAGCTGATCGTGGTGGGAGCAGGGAAACCAGAGGAGGTGCGTGTGCTTTAGGACTAGGACTGTTTTAGAAACCATGGATTTGAATGGATCGATCAAAATGGATGTTGAATACATGTTGAATGCAGAGGTGGCAAAGGTACTAATGGTAGAAAGAGAGAGAGACTAGTATTTAAATCAACTCTTTTAAAAGTAAAAGTACATCATTCATACAAGTAAATTAATAAAAGTACATTATACTTACAGTATCTTTTGTACTTGTAAGTAAAAAAGTTAATTGCACCATTGTTGAATAATTGACATTGCTAATTGTAAACATTATAACATGACCAGTGAGGATACCACTAATTAATACTGTTTAAGCGGACAATTACAGATTCCCACCATAGAAACACAGACTGAGTACAAACTGGTAACTTTGAGATCGTAGGGGATCGTAGAGGTCGCCTGTGTAGATACACCCAAATAATGTTACGCGCGCAGTCAACGCGTACGCGCTGTTAACGCCTTCTGTGTAAAGTCCCTGAAAGACAGCAGACCAAACTGGCCAGCTTTAATTAGAGGCAGAAAGCACAGGACAAAAATGTCGGCAGAAGGATGTTTGGCCACGAGACTAAACCAACTGTGTCGGTTTGAGTGGGACGCTCTGAAACATTCTATCCTCCAAAGAAATGTTATTGTTTTGACTTGGCATTTTGAGTTGGTATAACGTTTTCATCAAAACCAGAAAGTAACTTGAGCTTTTAGCAATCAATTAAAACAAAACATGAATTTAATAAATGTAAGTGAAAAATGTAAAAAAAAAATCATTAATCAAAAAGGAAATTCTACATTCAAGACACGTATGAGCTAAGGCTGTAACGATTATTTTGATTGGTTATTGATTTGTTTGCTGATTTTTCTAATTGTGATCCGAAACATCAGTAACTATTATGATACACTTTATTATATATTATACTATTATACACTTTTGACCAAAACAAAGCTCAAGTGATGCCCTTGGAGAACAATAGTTATCCACTGGAATAAATGTGCGGCAAAAAACATGAGTTGAAATTATTTAAAGGGTATTTAAACACTTACTGTATTATGAGCACAAGCGATAGCGCCAACGTTGTCAAACAGCTGAAAACGACTCCATAACTGCCACTGAAACACGAATAACTTGTTTTTTGTCTGTTTTTTTTTTTTAACCCTGCAGCGTGGATTAACAAGTGCTTTGTTCTCAGGTTCGCTCGGGACAGCTCTCACGACGCCTTTGGGGCTCATCGCGCCGCATCTCTCAAGTGTCTGCGGGTGAAACCGAATACAATCCCTCCGAAAGCAAGTGAGACCAGCGCAGAAAGGAGACAAAGGGTGTAAACGTTTTTAAAAAGTCAGGATCCCCTCTTTGGACTGTGCACAAGCCAGGGGAGCCGCTGCATACAAACACACTGAGCACTTTTATCAAGATATTTGCAATTGTTTATAACCAGCGTCATTCCAAAGAGAGACTGTTGCTATGGAGTTGCTATGGACAGGGATGGACTTCATGATTTTGGAGCTATGTATTTGCAAATTGTTGTGTTTTGGCCGTCGATGCATTAATGTAAAGAGGATCCACACGCTCCTGGGCTTTGTCTCTCCTACGGCCGATCGTCTGTAGGTGGCACCTTTTTATTCTATATATATATAAACATTACAAAAACATTATTCTCCTGGAAACTTGAAGAAAAGTGGAGTACCGTAGTGTCTGTTTTATCCAATGATGCTGTTATGTACGGAGGCCTGTCACAATAACTATTTTGGAATTAAATGTATTTCTACAAAGACAATATTGAAACTGTTACACTAAAGCAAGATTCTGGGAAAGCATTTAAATCATCTCTTGCCGTAAAAATAGGGATGGGTCGGTAGGTGGTTTTTTTAGCAATATTTGTCTAGCCAACAGAAATTGGGGAATTCTAATTATGAAATAAAATAAGAAAATATATATTCTATTTATTGACAATTATCATCTGGTGTTAAACTATAGAATTTAAATAGAGACAGTTCTTGTTAAAATTAATATCAGCAACTTCAATTTTAATTAATTTTTACCGTATTTTTATCCAAGGGACCATGTTATTATTATTTTCAACAATAATATATTTGAAACAGTTCCTCCCCTTGGCATAGCTACAACTTGTAAGATTTACTGGAGGAGAATAACCAAGCCTATGACAAGGGGCCTTAAGGATTTTGATTACTTTTTTGTCCAATCAGGAGGCTGCGAGGGTTAGTATGGGCGGGTCTAATGAGTGTTTCTTCAAAAATTTTCCCTTTCTCTTCTCAGTTGAAAAAGTAACTCATATTCACTCAAAAAGAACTGGTCAAATTTCATCTATAAGATCGGTTTGAATAACATATATCAGTACCTATAGATCGCCCATCCTGAATCAAAAGGCTTGAGTTGAAGCAAATAAACAGAATAAGAAACTAGTAACAAAAGTGATTTATTCAACCTGCTGTACCTCAAATGTTGTGCAAAGAAAATCGTCCCCAAAAACGCAAAATATGAAATCCCAATTTACATAACATTTTTTTTCAATAATATTTTTTTTTAGCTGTGGCTCATGTGCCTGCATATGTGTCCTTTAACAAAGTCTAAATTTTAATAAATACAGAAATAATAATTAGTCTATTTAGTATTTATTGTGACAGGCCTGGTGTTTAGAAATGTTGAACTGTTACAAAATATGCAGAAGTTGCTTTGAAGATGTATTTTCGATAACACACGTCTGACGGGGAAGTTTTTGCTCCTGTGCTCCAATGTTCCACTTTAGGGCAATAGATTTATCCTAATAGTGGAATCAAGGGTGACCAGGCTAAGTTACTGATCAGATCTACGGGTTTTTCAGCCACAAAAGCAGCTGTAAAAAAGTCTACAGATGAACTGAATGTTGTGGGATATAAAAACCTAATTAATGATATTTCTCCATGGAGACGGATGCAGGCGGCAAACCCTTCACCAGAAAAGTGAGTGCACCTTTAAGGCTCTGTAATGTGAATGATTGTGTTGCTATGGTAACTTCTTAATCATGATTGTGGAGATCTTCTGTTGCCTTCCAGACGCAAAAGCCCTTATGTGTAACGTTGCTTCTGTTTTACTCTTTTACAATCTTTGAATATTCGGTAAGTGCCTTTCTTCTGTCAAGTTTGAGCCATGTAAAAACACAGTCCAATAAATCACTAAGTGTCTTATTCTGTATTTGCTGATGTCGGTGCTTTGGTCGCAATTCAGGATTTGCCTTTAAAAATCTAAATTAAGTTGAAATTGCAGGGAACAGTCAGTGTGTGCTCAATGTAATAATATTCGAAAATTGAATCCCAAACAATAAACATGTCACTTTATTATCTAATGAAACTAAAATGTGGTCATAAATGTAGACCTTAAAACTGGGGTACCTAACTTTCAAATCTCAAAAAAAATAAATATTATAAAGCTTCTAACTCAATTGTCTGGTTCTATCACAAGCATTCACATTTTTGTCCTCTGTCACATTTTCAGAGAGACAAATTAAAAAGAGGGAATAACCCTTGTTCTCAACCAAAAGAGTCAACTTGTGGCTCACTGGGGCCTTTTCTAATAGGTATGAATGTAAATGAGAGAGTGAATGGATGGTGTTGATTGGGGCTGATGCGCCAGTGTGTTCGGCGTGTGTGGAATGATTGGAACAATATCGGACTCTGAACATTGTAGAGCGCTTTGGGTGACCTTGGTCTGTAAAAAAATGCGCTATATAAATAAACATTACTTACTTACTTACTTTCTCACAAGTTATCTAATTTTGAGTTTTCTTCATGTTACCTTTACACAACTCTTTCTATTTGGACAAACAATTATTTCTGAGGCAATAAAATAGGTACTCCAGTGTTAAGTTTGCCGTTTGAGCCCAACCAAAAATCCTGGTCAGTACTGATGTTACTGGGCTTCCAATCAATCTGCATATAGCGGCTTCAGCTCGAGCTGCAACCCTCCTCCTCCTGCTTCAACACTGGTCTCTATTTGAATTCCCTTCTGCTGAGGTCGACGCGCCATATCCCAACATATTCCATCCATCCATCCATTTTCTACCCTTTAATCCATTTCTGGGTCAGGGGGGTGGCAGTCAGAGATGCCACCCAAGTCTCATAGCACCAGCCCCTCACTGACCCTCTGCAGGTGGTGAGTCCACAGGAGGACGGCTGCTCTCTGAGTGTGAGCATAGCCTTGATCTTTCAGTGGGGGCTTTGGGCAAAGTGGGGTTAAGTGTCTTGCCCAAGGACACAACGACAGCAGTCATCAGCGGGAGTTGGTGGAGAAAGTGTAGAGGTGGGGATTGAACCCACTACCTTCAGGCCTGAAAGCCAATGCTCTACCAACTGAGCTACTTCATCATCAAATATAATACCTCCTCTGTCTCATTTTTTGACCCAATCAACCAATTTAGTTTATGCAACGTTACTCAATAAACATCTTTCTAATACAGTCCAGATCTGAACTGCTTGTACCATGGCAAAGCTCCAGATTCATTTAGCCAAATTCTAGTTATAAAGTTATATTGGATCATATTTGCCGCTTCATCTGAAACGTTCAAATGTAAATGATCCAATAGGCTGTAAAGTTGTGAACAGAACATTAATAGCGGCTCAGCTTTAACTCTGGGCAGTGGTGGAAACATGTGGATCTGCAGCCTGTGAGACATGTGGTGGTGAGCGCTGGAATCCATTTCCTTTTCGCCGCTTTTACTGCGGTTGGAACAAAGTGGATGTTTTGCAACGTCACCACAGACAGAAACAATAGCTGCCATTTTAACATCGCACAAACTTCATGGATTGCCTCATCTGGAGAAAAATAATAAAGAAGTTTATTCAAGAAGTTTGAAGTTCACTTGAGACACATTGTCTGGTTGTGTTTTTTGGGATTGAAAGCAAAATTTCTAGCACGCTCAGACAAAAATGACAATGTTTACAGCGATGTAAGGTTGAGGCCCTGTTTGACTTTTAAACGCACATACATGCCAAATAATTATATACAATTTAATGTTTATGCAATGAATCTTCCACAAGGCACAAACAGTCTGACGCTTATTGCCGCTGGAAA
Source organism: Knipowitschia caucasica (assembly GCA_964034765.1). NCBI lineage: Eukaryota > Metazoa > Chordata > Actinopteri > Gobiiformes > Gobiidae > Knipowitschia > Knipowitschia caucasica. The sequence continues at coordinate 25,737,360 of OZ035829.1, read as the reverse complement.
TGTACTGCTGTCTGTGTAAGAGCAGGAGAAGGAAAAACAGTGAGATGTCGTAAGACCTTCAATCTCGCTTTGTTTATCAATGCTCAAAAACGTTTACCGAAATGTACAAGAAGTGGCTTTAGATTTAGTGTGGAAAAATAATGAACATGAACAATTATGATGTGTCTAATCCAGGCTCACTCTCTGGAGGTGGACAGTTGGGTCAGTGCGAACGTGACATCACAATCAAATAACCAGAAGAGCGCTCGTACAGTGCAGACTTCTGCCAAGAGGTGTTGTTCTATCCCTTTTGAAAATCCTGTGTGTGTGAATGGCTGGTGATCAGAATGGCACATACTGGTTGCCTCGCTTCTGTCAGTGTGCCCCAGGGCAGCTGCGGCTACAGTAGTAGTTTATCACCACCGTGTATGGAATGAAAGAATAATGACATGTGACTGTCTTTGAGTGTCCATTTTATATATATATATATATATATGCAAAAAAATACACAACCCCCAGATGGAGGTAATAATAACAATATTTCATAACACATTTTAAAGATCACTTCTGTTGACGACTGTATACATGGTATTAGAATATAATAAATAAATGGAAGATGCATTCATTATTCATATTGGCTGTGAAGAGGCAGATTTTTATGCCAGTCTCCCCTCATGGTGGCTCGCCCATGCCCTACACTGTCCCGGGACCACAGTTTGAGAAGCACTTCTGTCCTCCCTGTGCTGGGGGGCTTCCTCTACTGTCGCATGCGTATGTGAAGTAACGTCCACGGCGGAGTTGAAGAGGTCAGACCTGAGACGACTTTGATGTGGTGGTGGGCAGAACATCCTGTGGCCTCATAAACACCTCCGAGCTCAGTCCAGAGGAGGAGGAGGAGGAGGAGGAGGAGGAGGGGATAAAACAGAGACAAGCACGAGCAGAGAAGGAGAACTATGGAGGGAGGGGCCGACACCTCTCCACACGGCTGTGTGACCTCTGCAGACCTGAGGCGATTCTGCTCTGTCACAGTGAAAAAAAGCAACAAAAGCATCTGGCAACAATCCAATCATGTGTAAATAAAGGTCGTTGCTATACCGGACAGACTGCAAACATGTCATACATGAGCACAGTTCAATTCAGACTGTTTTTTTGTTTTTTTTTCAATTTTAGGTCTGTTTGACAAGAGATTTCATTGCTTAGGTTGAAGGGTACGTAACTTTTTGATTTTAATAAATAACACACTTTGTCTCAACAGAAAGAGTTTTGTAAAAGTGAAATGTTTTGAACAAGTCAGACCACAACATACTGTCTTCAACTTGTTAAAAAACATCTTTAAAAGGAATTAAAACTCAGTAGAGAAAGTTGTGAGACTACTGCATCCTTCCACAGTGGTGCAGGGCCGTCTGTACCCAATAGGGGGAGAATACAGTCCCCAAGGTCACAGGATGGCCCCCCTAAAAGGCCCCACAAATGATGACAAAAATAAAACATTGCATTTATAGCCATTTATAACTGGACAACATAAAAACTCAAACTTTCATCTTTGAATTTAATCTATTTTTTTGTATAGGGGCGGACTCTGACACTGTTTTTTTTTTTTTTTTTTTACTTTACCAAAAAGTCAGAAAATGAAACTTCTAAAATCAAATCTATCTCACGCGGAAAAACGAACACTTTTCTCAGTCGTCACTGGATCTATTGATATATTGTACCAAGAAAGTAAAAATCAAAGAAACTTTAAATTGACCAGTTTTGAACATGTTATTCTTGATTCCCCCGTCACTCACACTTCCTCATATACAAGATACAAGAATGTATTTGCCATTTGCAGTAAAACCACATTGGAAAAACTGTGCAAGACTACCCCAGTGTGCACCAGCAATCTGCAAACTTTTTCCCACATTTACAGAAAAGTGAGTTGGACCATTGAAATAAATGTGCTTATAGGGCCCCCTGGAATCACTGGAACCAGCCCTGCAGTGGTGCATGTATAAGCTTATATACAGTATATACATAAATATTTTGTTTTTAAGTGCACATTAATAGCCTTGCAGCCCTTGGCCTGGATCTGCGTGTGATTTAGCAGAGACGGCACATCCTCTCCTGTCTGCCCTCCTCCCTCGGGGCCCTTTGAAGTGCAAGTAGCTCCAAGTCTGAAACATCTCCCCATTTGTTTGGCTCTGAAGTCCCGGGGCCCCCTGCCTGGCATTCAACACAATTTACAGGGCATGTCATTTCTTTTGCGTTGGTTTTCTAATCTTTTGAATGGTGGAGATCAAACATGTGCTTTTTTTACGACCTCTTGTTTGATTCCTGATAACAGTGTGACTTTCATGTCTTTGGTTGCGTTTACGGCCCCTATACGGCACTCGGGACACCTCTGCAGATGAGATGAGATGTAGCGATAGGGCTGATCTGAGGACAGTTGACGTTATATGGGTCATTCTGTGAAGCTGTTGGAGATCATATAATAGGCCAGGCAGGTTTATAACGTTAAAACATGAATAAAAGTTGGGATGAAAGTTGGAATAACAATTAAATTTGAGCATTTTGTGACAGCCTAAAAATATGGTTTGGCAAAGACACAAGCAGCTGTAGCTTTATTTCAAGAGCACACATAATTTAAGCAAAACAATTTTAGCCAATGTCCAATCGATCTTTACTGCTTCTATTTTATATTCCATGCATTTGACAGTCTGTTCAAACCTCTTCTTGTATTGTTCACCTCCTGTTGTCTCTACAGTCTGCATTTCCTACATTTTATCTTGAGTTTATTTGTATATTTCCAAATGAAGGGTCTTGTTTGAACGATGTGTGCACATGTCAGTGGAATCTATCTAATCCAATCCACTTTATTTATATGGCACATTTCACAAACACACAGTTCCCAAAGAGCTGCATACTGAAATGTGTATTTGTAAGTGTATATTATGTATGTGTATGTGTGTGTGTGTGTGTGTGTGTGTGCGTGTTCACCTGTATGTGTGTTTGTGTGTGTGTGCATGTGTATGTGTGTTTGTATGTGTACGTGTATGTGTGTGGGTGTTTGTATGTGTATGTGTGTGTGTGTATGTGTAAGTGTATGTGTATGTGTGTGTGTGTTTGTATATGTATGTGTATATATAAGTGAAATACAGCTACAATACTGACTCAGTTAAGACATTGTAAGATTTTCTGTTACAATTGAGAGACTAGAGTCTGAACAGCACGTGGCGAGGCAGGTGAGGCATAGAAATACAACCTTATAAGTAAAAAAACACAGATTGTCAGTCAAACTGTGGCCAACAATTTCACTGTTATTAAGATAAATTGTCTTATTCATCTTAAAAACAGTTCTTTTAGTGGTGCATGTGGGTTTGTTAACCCTTTTTGAATGAACAATAACAAAAAATGCTTTTATATATCGCTCTCTGAGATGCAGGACATCTCGTTACGCTAACAGTTTTTATCCACAAGCTGTTATCAGTGTGAACAGAGCACTTTAATGATTTGCACTCGTTTTGAAACTGTTTTAGTCGATCGATTTCACAGTGACATTTGTTTTGCTGTTTTATTTGTTTTATTTTTGTCTTTTAATGTTGTTTTATGTCTGTATTTGTCTGTGCACACTGGTGACTTTTGCTAATGTATTCCTATGTGGTGTTTTTACTGCAAATGGCAAATAAACTGAATCTGAATCTTTTAAAAGCTTCTCGCAAATGAACAAGAAAGTATTAAGTTTTCAGAATACAGTAAGTTGATTGCATTATGTATGTAGTCAGTGCAAAACATGATGAAAGTGTCTTCCCCTGCTCTGTTGTGTTATGGCTTCTCCTCATGAAGTTTCAGTCATTGATCACATCATTTGCAAAAACATCTCAAACTTTGTCAAAAAAACTTTAATCCTCTGTCTACAACCTTAAACGTGTTTTGCTCTTATATTAGAAAAAAATAATCACAATAAGGGGTAAAACTGTTTTCTTTATGCCTCTAAAAGATAGATCTGGCTTTTCAAAAAACTACTTGGTCTAAGGCAAATTGTAAGTTTCATCTGATCTTATCGTCGGCCTGTCAAATATTCCTCTGATGGCTCTACTCTGTTCTTGCAAATTAACTATAAACTATATTATTTCTTAAGGTCTTCATCTGCTCACATCCTGCCCATTGTGCTTAAAGTGTCAGACTGTGATTCATGCAGGAGGTAAGTGCATATTTGACTTTTATTGCCCCAGCAGCAGCAGCAGCAGCAGCAGTGCGTCTCCTGTAGATGCAGCCAATCACCGCGCTCCCTTTGAAAGCGCAGCGATGGGAGGAGAATCCGCTCTCAGGACTTTTCTTTGGGGGGTTTTCAGACTTCTTTTTCATGTGTCGCTTAACCACAGGAGAGACGCCACCGCCAGCGACTTAAAACACTCCCCAAAAAAAAGCAATAAAGAACCAGCCTTTCTCTCTCTGGACACATCGGGAATCTAACAAAACTTCTTCCCCCGCGCGTAAAGACGATAGCGCTCGAATCTACTTTTTGCAATGGCAGCGTGGAACTCGGGACTTTTATGAAGGATTCTTGCCGTTTACAGTGGGAGATCCTTCGCTGGGTTTTGGAGTCAAACCACGAAACCAAGCAGCAACATTGTCTCGCTATTACGAGCTGGAAAACTTCAGGCATGAGTGCGTTGGTTGTGTGCGCCCTGCTTCTTTTACAAGTAAGTCATTGTGTTTTTGTTTTTTTTGGGTACATAGGAATTTGCCCATACATATGCAACTTGGTGCCACTGAAGATGGAGCGTTTTGAGATAGTATTTTCAAGTTGAAGCTGAGTTTTCTTTCCTGGAGAGACGTTTTGGGACTATGCGTTTTTGGATATATAATAAATTATATCTTCATACAAATGTGGTAATGTATATTTTTGGAGGATTTGTGTCTGGACTATGCACAATTATTACACCCATAGACGTCATTCAACGCTTGTGAATGAAGTCTATGTATGAATTAAATCTTTAAAGTTCTGATCACTCTACATTATAAAATTAGAAAAATTTAGAAAATTAGAAAATTATAGTTGGCTATATTGTTGGCATCTGGTAGAAAAAATGGTCAACATATGAACTTTCGTGAATAAA